>CM060680.1:41824271-42304271 GCA_030686995.1 Artemisia argyi
TCACTTTCAAATAGTGGTGGTCTTTGCATAGATTGCCCTTCTAAATATTTTTCAGATTCCATAGATCGTTACAAGTTTTAAAAAACACTATATTTTAAAATCTTGCTCGACGTGGCTCTGGTACCAATTGTGGAAAACTAGAAGGGGGTCGAATAGTTTTACGTCTTTTTAATTTGTTATAAAAGATAGTTTTAGTGTTTTCTTAGTTTTTAAAATTTAGATTCGATAATATGTGATCTCAAGTCTTGCACAATATAAACAACTATCAATAAGTAAGATATAACAATGATAAGTAATGAAATAAATAAGAGATGGAAAGATCGAACCGCGAGACAAGAGATTTATAGTGGTTCGGCGACAAGGACACCTTCCTTGCCCTACCCCACTCCCCGAGCACCTAACTCGAGAGTTTTCTTCACTATATCAACAAGCTCCCTTATGGCGGAGAAAACCTTACACACCAATTTACACACCACAACTTCTTCACAACTAAATCACAACTTCTACACAACTTCTTCACACCAATCTACTTCGCAACTAACTACTTCACGCCTATCCTCTTCACACCAATTTACTTCACAACTAACAACTTCACACCTAGCTTCTTCACTACAATCTAATTCCTAACTTTTTTTCTTCACACCAAACAACTAACTAATCACACAATCTATATACCTAGCACAACTATCTACAATCAAATATTCATAACAATCTTCACAAAGAATTATGTAAATAATCTTGATGATGCACCAACAACTTGGATGTGGAGGTCACAACAAGTTGTAATACTTCTTGTCTTGGGGAATAGAAGTATTCTTCTCTTGCACTTGAGAGGATAATGTTTGAATCACTTTGAAACAAAGAATTATGTACTTATGATCAAAGGATTAAGAGAATAGAAATGTGGATCTAGAACAGAAAGTTTAGGAGTGCAAAAGGTGAGAAAATTCTGTAGGATGAACCAGTATTTATAAGGGGGAAAATTACTGTTTTGGAGCGTGGCTGGTCCCCTTAATTAATGGCCGGTCCCCTTAATGATTAAGGGGGCCGCCTAAGGAATTAAGGGGGCCGCTCCTTCAGAACGTTGGATTTTCTTGTCTTTTAGTGGGGAATATTTTTCTGGATAAAATTTGCCATTTTTGGTTGGAAATTTGAAATCATATATTTATAATGAATTAAACATATTATTTTAATTCCAAAAGTAATTTTGCAAAAGATATAGAATGTTTAATACATTTTGTAAAAATTCTAGTGATTAGAAAAATTTCCTTTGATCATGAAATGCAATAAACCCTTTGTTTATTCATACCTTAAGTGATATGGATGTAAAGACAAATATTAAGCACTAAAAACTTATTTACGTCATAAGTTTTAGATTAATGAGTTTATGCTTTGTAATTATCAAAACATAGAGATATTGTTAATGTGCTAACAATGTTTCTAAACATTATTTATGTCAACAGATCTCATTCATGGATCGCTTCTGATACGTGAGAATCGCACCAGGCTTTACCTCTCAAGGGATCTTGAGAAGCTTACAACCTCCACCAGGCAGTGTACCTGATCGTTGTAGTATAGTATAGTGACAAGTACCGGGGGATTGATCGTTCAGCTAGGAATAGTGTCGTTTGGATTAGAAAACCTAAATACTAGTTCTAAAGGTGAGGGATGATTATTTTTGTATTTTTATATTTTTTTAGAAAAGCAAGTAGAAATCTCGGGTTTGAAAGATTTGGGCGGAATTAGTTGCTAGTCAACTAACCCAATGCTAAAAATGCAATCAAAATAAAATACTAGAAATGAAAATAAACTAAATTAAACTAAGGTTGTGAGCAACAAGTGGAGAAGTTGTGTTTAATTAGATTTCACTACTCCCTAGATATCTTTTACACGTTAATTACTTGTTATAGTTGCGTGGATGATGGATTGTATTCCTTAATACCATTCATGGGGTGGCGCACTTAATTCCCCAATCCTATGAGTGCCTACTTCACTCCTATGTCGAGCCGGCTAAGAAGCTCCTAACATGGGATCATTAGAATTTACTCATGCATTAAATACAACCAATAAAACCTAGTGCACGTCAGTTCATGTTTCCTAAGACGTTCAAGCATGTTACCATTTGGAGATCTGCCAGTTTTCTTAAGCCTAACATCG
Source organism: Artemisia argyi (assembly GCA_030686995.1). Lineage (NCBI taxonomy): Eukaryota > Viridiplantae > Streptophyta > Magnoliopsida > Asterales > Asteraceae > Artemisia > Artemisia argyi. The sequence goes on from CM060680.1 coordinate 41,826,429, forward strand.
AATTCATTCATCCAATACAACTATAAACAAGTAATCAACACATAATTAACATCTAGGTTTCATTTGATCCAAGCAAACACAAGATAGATCTAGCCTAGCATGATGGAATTAAGACAAGAACAAGATATAGACAACCAACACATAGACATATTGATTGAATTAAAAGAATACTTATCTCAATTACACATGAAAGGTATCAAGGGCTTAGAACCCTTGAAAAACCTATAAAATTCGTACCAAGTTCGTACTTAGGGTTTCTCCAAAACTTCTCCCCTTTTAATGTGAAAATTAGAAAACTATATATAGGAAATAGGGTCTGACGGCGTCAAGAGAAATTTTGTGACGCCGTCATCTCGCCGCCAAAATAAATCTCGGACTGCCTTGATCCAGATCTGACGCCGTCAAGTGTTATATCTTTCCAGGCCGTCATGCATTTTCCTCTTGATGCCCTACTTCGTGACGCCTTCATGTTCTCTCTGGGCCGTCACCACTTTTACTCTTGACGCCGTCACCAAAATGCTCTTGACGCCGTCACCTACTGTTCCTAGCAAGGAAAATTAAGACTTTGGCGTTTTCTTCACTTTTATGCTCCAAAAATGTCCGAATTGCTTTCTTTTCCAGATTTCTCTCCCAAAGTACCTAAAATCACAAAAGGAACGATTTAGGGCAATATTTGATCAAATAAATTCAATTCCGGGCTTAAATGACCCCCTAAAAGTGGTTCATTTTTCGCCTCATCATATACCCTTACACTTGAGATTTGCTTGTCCTCAAGCAAATGCGCTTTTATTCTAATCAAAATACAAGTTAGGGGTCATTTAACACTAATATAAAAGTAATTACAACAAATAATCGTTCCACTAAAGACCAAAGACAAGCACGGAGGTCATACACTAGCACCTCACAAATAGTGTTTAGATACTCACATCTCTCAGGTGTAATAAAGTATAAATTACAATATGGAAACGGAAGATATCTCTCACTACCTGTCATAGCAAAATAGATTACCATAGGCTTGAGAAAGGATCAAACCTCCACCACATGGCGTAAGCACCTAGGATAAACTATCAAAGAGGTCTTTTAAAGGGTTGTAACGTTAGGTGTAGGGATATGAAATACACGGTTTGTTGGATAAAGGAAGTTTTTACTGGTGGCGAGTTAACAATCTTGGTTAATTACATGTACAATATGGCGTTGCTAAGCCAAGACTAGACTCGACTTAAGCTAATAAATGAAAAATAACAAAAACATAAAATGAACATAGAATGAAAACGGGATGGTAGTCCGTATGTTTTTTCTTTTTTCATTTTTTTTTTCTTAATTTTTCTATTTTTTTTTTCGATTTTTTTTTTTTTTTTTTTTTTTTTTTTTTTTTTTTTTTTTTTGCATACACTTTTACCCTACCATCCAAAATAATACATCATAGATACATCATAGGGAATGAATATTCCCCTTACACTTAAATTTTTACATACTTTACAATAAACTAATCTAATGACTCGAATTAAGAAAATCAAGACACTTGGAGTACTTTTAAGATTAACGTACATACGGGGGTAATAAATGATGTTCTTCCCCATTACTCCATAAATAAGTACTTTACCCATGAGTCTCAATCGTCCAAAAACAATATGTACAAGGATATGACTCGACTTAGCAACCATGTAATCAATTAGATAGTTAACTTAGGGTTTAACAAATAACAATAATGCACTAAAGATGAGCGCATACACGGAAGGCTAAGGCGATTTGGGTGTACATTTAGGTGGGGTGTAACAAATTCTTCCTTTAAGTAAAATGCTTAAAGTTAGAAACGAAAAGATAGGCTCGGAGGGGTGTACTAGGGGTTTCGTGTACTAAAAATGAGTACAACGCTAAGGGTGTGGAAAAAATTAGTTGACTTAACTAGCCAAGTAATATGACTTAAATGGTCAAGTAATTATGATACGGGTTTAACACAAGGGTGATCCTAATGCCTCTTATCATGTAGTAAATCCTACTACATGAATGTAGTCTCACTAGCGGTCTCGGGATGCATCACTAACGCAAGTTCTAGAATCTAAATGCTACCGGTACACTCATAAGCACTAATAGTAAATGCTTTTCCTATCAAATCTAAAGGCGAACCTCACATATTTGGGTGGAAAATTTTTCTGAATTGTACGGTTATGTGCTAGTCATACAATCTCCTATCCATGAGACGCTTGCTATGGCTAAAGTTTCACTCCTAAATGTTGTAAAAAATTTTAAATTTGGCGCTAAAATTACACTAACAAGTATTTCTCATAGTTTTAAATTTGGCGCTAAAATTACACTAACAAGTATTTCTCATAGTTTTATTACACATCTACCATTAAACAGAACAAATTCAAGCGAAAGTGCATATGTAAGGTATCATCTTTTTACCCTCCTCTTACACTTAAGATGAACATTGTCCCCAATGTTCAAGTAAAGAATGTAAAAGTAAAAAAGTAAAAAGAATGAAATCAAATACTCCCCTGATTCGCTCGGTATGGATAATAAGGTGGCCAGGTTAAATCTTCCTCCAAGAAAATGAACAATCAAAGCTTCCCTTCCAGAATATAAATCATCTCCTTGTCAAACATAACCTGTAAATCCTGAGAAAACAAACAAAACAACCTCGCGTAAAATCGGCGGCATCCTATATAAGTTACTAAATCCTAAAAAACAAGATAAGATATAATGCTTGTGGAATGAAGTTTGCAGATTTCCTGGAGATTATAAAACTTAATAATTCACAAAAACCATAAGACTCCGTTAGAAAAACAAAACCGGTAAAATTTCCAGAGTTTTACACGTGACGCCGTCAAGAATTAACTCGTGACGCCGTCAGAAGTGACCTGCAGAAATTCTTATGTTAAGTTTCCGGAAAATTTCTGGAAAAACTTGGTCCTACTTCCTGGAAAATCCTGCAAAACTTCATTATGACTCAATACAAGCATTTGACTCTAACAAATACGAATATACATGTTCATTTAATATTGTGGAGAATCATGATCGGTTTGTTTCTTAAAAACATATTTGGGGTTTCCCCTTACACTTATCTTTTGCAAAACTGCTTTTAGGTGGAGTTAAGACTAGGCCAAAACAACAAAGTAAAGTATTTCCACTATTTAGTTTAGAAACATGATCAACCAACAATAAAAATAAAGCATGCATACGGAAGCAAATAACAAACAAACAAAATAAAATCACACAAAACATGGGTTGCCTCCCAAGAAGCGCTTTTCTTTATTTACGAGTCTTATAGCTAGACTCAAGGTCATGGGTTACTACGTGACCTCATCATTGGTTCCACTCTCTAGGTCGTCTTCTAAACCAGTTTTGTATTCCGGACCTAGTTGCAAGCATTCTTTGTAGAAACCAAGCATCCTATTCTTTACATACTCTACTCCTCTACGTTTATCCTCCTCATTCCTATAATAAGCCGCTTGCTTGTGTTCCTTTTCGAAATTAGAGAGAAGGCGGTATTGCTCAATCTTGTAGGGCATTTGATAGGCAACCTTATCATTCTCTTTCTTGAATCTAACTATCCCTAGAGTCGGGTCATAACTCATCCTAGTTGCTTCAACAAATGGTTTTCCAAATATTACTTGGCTTAGGAAGTCATCTATCACCGGACGAGTGTCTTCTACTATCATAAAATCGATCTCACAGGTGAGATTACCTATAATCACATGCAATCCCTTCACTCTTCCTACAAAATTACTTATTAAATTCCTATTGGGCATCATCCTAAAATCGAGTTGTTTCTTCATCACCCAATTGTAATAAGTCCTAGTCATGATGTTTACGGGAGATCCAAGATCAATGTAAGCTTTCCATATATGCATGTGCCCGATATTGCATGGTATGTTAATGTTAGAGGGGTCTCCCATTTTGATAAGGGGGGTGCCAAGGATATATGGTCTCTCGGGACTATCGAACAAATCCTTATGGTATTCCCGTTCTTCCTTGGTGGGCAACTTATCAAAGTACTTTTCTTTAGGCTCTACTTCCTCTAATTCCTCTTCCTTTTTAACCTCAACTTCCTTACTTTCATCCCTAGTCTTGGTTTCTACTCCAACTTCATCTTTGTCACTCCCTTCTATCTCCTTATCTATCGGCTTAATGGTGACAACATTGACAAAGTGGACATGTTTGGATGATGAGGGGTCCTTAATTTGGATTCCGTTATTCGTGTCCCTAGTGTCCTTCCTAGGTGTGGCTAACGCTTGGTTGTTGAGGGCCTTCAACAAGTTGTCAATCTTGTTGGTCATCTCCGTTTGTTGTTGGTTGAATTCGGTTTCAAACCTAGATATGCGAGCTTCTTGAGATGCCATAAACTTTGACATCAATCCTTCAAGATTGTTGGTACTACCATAGTTGTTAGAAGGATTGTTGTTGAAAATACGGTTGGATGGTGGACCGTTTGGTTGGTAACGATTAGGCGGATTGGAAGAATTGGGTTGATTTTGTTTCCACCTAAGGTTTGGGTGATTTTTCCAAGAGGGGTTGTATGAATCACCGTAAGTGTTTGGCTCGGGCTTGAAAGTGTACCACTTATCTCCCGCTTCGTCGGTACGCGTGGATGCGTAGTCCGCAAAAGCTGTTCCGGGGAGTTCCACACAATCACGAGTGTCGTGGGGACCACTACATAATTCGCATGAAGAAGTGATTTTGTTCACTTGGCTTGAAGGTTTAGGAGCTTCGTAAGATTTCATGAGAAACTTGACTTGGTCCTCAAGTTCCATGATCCTACGGTCGGGAGTGCTAGAATTGTTCGAAGGCAAAGATATTGCCTTGACCGTTTTGTTCAAATAATGGGGATCATTCCAACTTTCGTTGTCATAGAGAACAAGATCTTCTATGAGTTCCCATGATTGTTCCGCACTTAGATCACGTAGCTTACCGTCGGCCGATTGGTCAATGGCTCGCCTCGTGGAGAGATCGATATGGTCATAAAAAATTTGGACTTAGAGCCAAAGATCTATGCCATGATGAGGGACTTTTTGGAGTAAGTCCTTGAAACGAGTCCATGCTTCATAAAGAGATTCATTTTGACGTTGTTGGAACATCAAGATGTCATTTCTAAGCTTAGTAGTTCTCCCCGGTGGGAAAAATTGAGCAAGGAAACGAGTGGTGAGATCATCCCATGTGGTGATGGATCCCGCGGGTAAACGCTCAAGCCATTGACTAGCTTGATCCCGTAGAGAGAATTGGAATAGGCGTAATCAGGTTGTCTCTCTAGTTTCAACACCTAGGTCTATGGAATCTACGATTTTGAGGAAGTCCTTAAGAGGTTGGTTTGGATCTTCGAAACGAAGTCCATGGAATGCACATCCGCTTTGCACCAACCGGATGGTGTCGGATCGCAAGGGGGTCACATTGGCTCCGGTGAGCTCAATGGTGTTTCGGTAGCCTTGGTGGCTAGGTCGGGAATACTCTCTTAAGGTTCGGGGCCTAAGAGGTTCTAGTGGTGGGTTTTGTTGTGGTGGGATGACGGGTTCAAGGATGTTCCCATCGTCCATGATGTCGGGTGGTGAAGAGTTACGAACAAAGACACAAAGAAATAAGATAGACTAAAGAAAACCTAAAAATAAAAATAAAATCTCACTAGAAAGGAATCTAGCAAGTAGACCTAATAAAAAGAGATTCTAACCTAGACAATAACTATTTCCCGGGCTGCGGCGCCAAAAACTTGATACGTGGGAATCGCACCAGGCTTTACTTCTCAAGGGATCTTGAGAAGCTTACAACCCCCACCAGGCAGTATACCTGATCGTTGTAGTATAGTATAGTAACAAGTACCGGGGGATTGATCGTTCAGCTAGGAATAGTGTCGCTAGGATTAGAAAACCTAAATACTAGTTCTAAAGGTGAGGGATGATTATTTTTGTATTTTTATATTTTTTTAGAAAAGCAAGTAGAAATCTCGGGTTTGAAAGATTTGGGCGGAATTAGTTGCTAGTCAACTAACCCAATACTAAAGATGCAATCAAAATAAAATACTAGAAATGAAAATAAACTAAATTAAACTAAGGTTGTGAGCAATAAGTGGAGAAGTTGTGTTTACTTAGATTTCACTACTCCCTAGATATCTTTTACACGTTAATTACTTGTTATAGTTGCGTGGATGACGGATTGTATTCCTTAATACCATTCATGGGGTGGCTCACTTAATTCCCCAATCCTATGAGTGCCTACTTCACTCCTATGTCGAGCCGGCTAAGAAGCTCCTAACATGGGATCATTAGAATTTACTCATGCATTAAATACAACCAATAAAACCTAGTGCACATCAGTTCATGTTTTCTAAGACGTTCAAGCATGTTACCATTTGGAGATCTGCCAGTTTTCTTAAGCCTAACATCGAATTCATTCATCCAATACAACTATAAACAAGTAATCAACACATAATTAACATCTAGGTTTCATTTGATCCAAGCAAACACAAGATAGATCTAGCCTAGCATGATGGAATTAAGACAAGAACAAGATATAGACAACCAACACATAGACATATTAATTGAATTAAAAGAATACTTATCTCAATTACACATGAAAGGTATCAAGGGCTTAGAACCCTTGAAAAACCTGTAAAATTCGTACCAAGTTCGTACTTAGGGTTTCTCCAAAACTTCTCCCTTTTTAATGTGAAAATTAGAAAACTATATATAGGAAATAGGGTCTGACGGCGTCAAGAGAAATTTTGTGACGCCGTCATCTCGCCGCCAAAATAAATCTTGGACTGCCTTGATCCAGATCTGACGCCGTCAAGTGTTATATGTTTCCAGGCCGTCATGCATTTTCCTCTTGACGCCCTACTTCGTGACGCCTTCATGTTCTCTCTGGGCCGTCACCACTTTTACTCTTGACGCCGTCACCTACTGTTCCTAGCAAGGAAAATTAAGACTTTGGCGTTTTCTTCACTTTTATGCTCCAAAAACGTCCGAATTGCTTCCTTTTCCAGATTTCTCTCCCAAAGTACCTAAAATCACAAAAGGAACGATTTAGGGTAATATTTGATCAAATAAATTCAATTCCGGGCTTAAATGACCCCCTAAAAATGGTTCATTTTTCGCCTCATCAGCTTCACATGCAGATCGGGTTCTATGTCAACAATCAGAGTTTGCACAATCTCGAAACCATAACTAGACATGGCCTAAAACATACAAAACCAGATACGCGTAAACTCAACAAACATGAATATCATCAAATCAACGCTAAACTTAAGCATACTCAAACACACTCACTTATTCAGTTAATCAGCTACTAATACAACAGCTTAACCTCAATCAATCAAAATAAGCACAAATTAAGCTGAAAAACAAACAGTGGGATGTGATTAAGCGAATAATGATTTCCATATGCGTAAACTCAACAAACATCAATATTATGAAATCAACGCTAAACTTAACTACTTAAGCATACGTAATCAACAACTAACACAATAGCTTAACCTCAATTAATCATCAGCTATTAAAAAAGCACAAATTAAGCTGAAAAACAAACAGTGACAGAATGCGAAGCGTAATCACATTGATCACTTAATCAGCTACTAATACAAAAGGTTACCACCAGTCCACCACCATAATTACCATTACCCTGAACATCATACTTATACTCATAACTACTCTTATCATTAGCACCCAAGCCTCAACTTCCCGAACCTAGACTCCATCATTTCGCCATAAAATTCACCATCATCATTGATGAGGCGAAAAATGGTCCGTTTTTAGGGGGTCATTTAAGCCCGAATCCGAACTTATTTGATCAAATATTGCCCTAAATCGTTCCTTTTGTGATTTTAGGTACTTGGAGAGTGAATTCTGGAAAAGAAGCCATTTTGGACGTTTTTGGAGCATAAAAGTGAAGAAAACGGCAAAGTCTCAATTTTCCATGCTGGGAACAGCCTGACGGCGTCAAACCTCAATAATAAAAATCCGTAGTTGATGACGGCGTCACACACAGGGCGTCAAGAGTAATTTGTGTGACGGCCTAGGCCTTGACGGCGTCAGAAGTAGATCAATGTGGCGAAACTTAGACCGTAGGCAAATGAAAAGAAGATGCTAAGGTTTATTTTGCTGTAATCATTATAGCCTTGTTGGTCAAATGAAAAGGTTGCAGAGTCTAAGACTCTTGAAACGTTGTACCGCCCTCCATTTGCATCAAACACATGAGAAGAGTAAATTGGGAAACGCTTGGCTTCATACCAGTTATTCCAGTAAGCAATAGGAATCACTATGTAGACGACTATTATATAACCAGCCAATATGTTCATGATGGCAAATCCCGGGGTAGCTAATGGACTTCCAAGAAAAGCAGATACAGTCGCCCAATCAAGCCCAATTGCTCCAACTCCAAGTCCACGCAGACCGGAACCAATTTGTTGAGCTGTCACCGAGTCCTTCCATATCCAGCAAACAAAGGAGATTGCTGTTATGGATTGAAACAGATAATTGGGAACGATGTAGTACGCGAAGCTTGATACGATGACTATGAGGAAGAACTGCAGCCTTGAGAGCCCTCTTTTTGGTCTCTTCTCTTCATCATGCAATGCCCTGAAGAGTGAGACTTGAACCAGATTGGCAGGCCACCACATATAAGGCGAATCAACCAAAAACTTACGAAACAGACCAGCCCATCCATATCCAAGCATCTACACATTAACATCAGTTAAGATATAAATCATTTTCACAATCTGTTATATAAGAAGTCCGTCCGAAGGATGGAAAATGGAGAATAACCTGAGTAGTTTGTGAGAGCAACATAGCTGCAATGGGATTGAGTTTACGATGATAGAAAGCCTTCACTATGGTAATGATTGAGACTGCATAAACAGAATTAGAACCTGAATTTGCAAATATAGTGATGAGAACATGCTCCTTTAAGTTAAAGGGTCCAGGGTTGAGTGAAAAGGACCATCTTGTGTTTAGAACACGGATTGATTTTGTGGGTAGAGTTGCTGCCATCAGCTTCCCGAGTGGAAGTACAACGATTTGAGCAGAAACTGATGATACGTATAGTGGATTCTGGCGATAACCGAAAAACTGGTTCAAGAAAGCTAGAACACTACATGAAATTATCCCTAGAAACCATGTCCTGAATGTCAAGCAAGGCAGTGTTGGATCATCTGTGATAGGGACGGTGAGTCTCACTTGCTCAATCGGACTATCATTAACCTCTTCTGCTAAGTTTTCATCAAAAACACAAAATTATAGTCATGCTCAAAGGAGCGTTTCATGTCATGGTAATAATATCTAATATAGTAGTACCTATTACTAATAACATAGGATAATCTAACCAAACCATATACTCGAAAATCTTAAGCAAAAACCACAGAAAGACAAATACAATGTGAACACATTACACATACAAGACATTACTTGAATTAAACAAGTATCTTACCAATAGTTTGATGCTCATCAGGTGTTGGCTTGTCATGAATCTCATTCGACATTGCAGGATCGGACTTGTTGACGGAATTCAGAACAAGCACGAAGCGACAAGATCAAGTGACGTAAGGTAAGTTCTCTTCTTGTGCTTGGAGACTTCGCTAATGAAACAAGAACAATATATTAATAGTTGCCAAAAGTCCCAAAATGTACTCTTGCTTTACCTACCATATATAAATTATGGTTTTAGCTTATTAGGATGGTTTTTCATTTCTGGTAAGAATTGAAAATTGATACAATTTTGAAATAATATGATTCGGTAATTAAGGTGGTTAAATAAAGAAAGTTAGGAATCTATCGGTAAGACCGGTATGATACATTGCTCATGTGTATATATATATATATATATATATATATATATATATATATATATATATATATATATATATATATGGCAACTGCACCCTTGTTATATATAGTATTATATAATATATAATATATAATGTTAATGAAAAATGAGTGCATGTGGACGTACACCCGGCCATATGTCATTTGTCTTGTAGTCTAAACTTAACAGACAGTGGACATGTTACTAATAGGTAATAACATCAATTTAATTGCAATTATGTAAACACAATAACTGTCTTTTAATGTGAAAATTAAGCATAACCAAATATAATTAATTCAAATTAAACCTGCAATTACTATGTGAGTTTGACTTCCACAGACCTACATGGTAACATAAGCATGAGCATATACCGGAAGATAAAAGTAAGTAGTGTAAAAAGAACTAATGTAAATTATGCATATTCAAATCCTATATATTTGTTATATAAAGTACGTAATGCTATGTTAAATTTTTGGTTCTGTCGACGTGAAAGTTGTACTCGCTAGCTGTAGCAATACTCGACAGTGTAGAGCGACGTTGTCTGGTTAATAACAAACCAAACACATCACATCCAAACATTAATTATTGATCTCGTCGTATAGCATCAAAAACTATGTACTCCGTAAAAGATAAAAAAACACATAGTTTAAAAATTTTCCAATATATGTGGCCCACTTCCATGCTTACCTCGTTATCACCTACTAGAGTGTCCAACAATATAATTTATAAAATTAGTTGTTTAACTCAAATTAACTTGATCAATTAAAATAACCTCTTGGAACTTAGATTATCTATATGTCTGCACTTGAGGAGGGACTTGCAAATGTCTTATGTGAATCGACATATAAAATATTATTTCTAGTGTCTTTCGGTTCAATGATTAAAAGCCGGCCAGGAACCCGTAGATATGACATCATATGTACGCACAATAAGTTATTGAATATTGTTTTAATTTGAAAAATGTGACTTTTATCATAACGTACTCATAAGTCTCCCTAGAGTTGACCCGTTATTTGTGGGATTCAGCAAAATTAAACAGCCAACAACCTAATATGGGAGTGGCTATCAATATCCAAGTGTGCCACCTATTATTATTTTATGGGATTTATTTAGAAATGAAAAATAGTCCATATCTTCAACAGAAATTGAATGCTCTTTCTTACTTTTTAGAAACGAAAAATAGTCCATATCTTCAACAGAAATTGAATGCTCTTTCTGACTTTTAATATGGAGAGAATTTCTTAAAATAACATTTTATAAGACTATTTAATAATATGAATTTCGCCCATAAAATTTTTCAAAATGAACTTTTACATATTATCCATTAGATCATTACTACATTACTTTCTTAACCATACACGTGTATAAGTGAGTGATAGGCGAGTTGTGGGCGAACGGCGAAGGTTGGGCGAGGTGAGAGGCGAATTGCTGGGCGAGTTGAGGTTATGGATGAGCATGGGGTGAATACGCATGGGCGAGGTGAGGGGCAAGAGGAGTGTGGGGGCGAATACACTGCGAGTTCAAGGGCGAATACAAAGTAACAAAAAGTAACACTTATTTTTGGGCGAGTTCAAGGCGAATACAAAGTAACACTTAGAGGACACGAGCGAGGGTGGGGTGAATACACGGGTGAGCGAATACAAAGTAACACTTATTCCAATTTTTGGACACGGGCGAGGGGTGGGGGACGGGCGAGTACACAGGCGAATGGAGGTAGACTAGGGGCGAGCTGGACTAACTCAATTCATATTCGTCTTCTCTTTCTTTTGTTTGATAATGCAACTAAAATGCTTTTTAGATTTTTTGATTGATCTACTTTTGGTCGTGGAGTCTGCATGAATTGCCTATATATTGCTTAGTCATTATTCCATATTGTACATATTTTCTTGCATTTGTGAATCTGTACAGGTAAAGCGGGCTACGTAACATTTTTGTCGATCATTTTCTTATGTCATACGAAAAATAATTTATAATCATAAACACAACATGCATGTCAATATATAGCATTCAGTAAAGTAGGGGCGAATGATATGGGGAATGATATGGGGGAATGGAAACCTGAAAAGGTTGATTGTGACATATTTTGATCATTTTGTTAAAAAATTTTAAAAAGGTTCATTCCCGTAAAATCATTCTCTATAAGGTTCATTCTGGTAATTAGCTTTTTAATATATACTACAACGGTTATATTTTGCGTTATTTGGTTACAAGTTTAGTTGTCTTCATACTTTATAAGTAGAGATATTAGAGATGGTCAAGCCAAATAATTATAGTTTGAACAACCAATCGCTTCTTAACAAACTTTCTAACCAACTTGCTTCTTAACAAATTAATTTTGAAATCTTTCCATAATAAGCAAGAAAAAAGTTTGAATTTTAAACCTTTCTAATATCAAATACATTATAATGTAGTATAGATATTTTTTTATAAAATGAATCATTTTTCAACACAGGCGTGGAAGAAAAGAAACATATATGGTCCTATATATAAAGATATTTTCTGCAACATATGCGGTAGAGAGTAGAATCATATGGATATGTACTCTATAGATAGTTTGGCTCAGCTAATATAGTATGGGGTTTACCTACAGGGTTTTATCATTTAACAGGTCTTTGATAAGATAAATGCAACTAGACACAAGATGTGCTACTTGGGTTTTACATCTCCCAATGAGGATAATATATGCAAGAAATTAGGAGGTGGGGTGTTAACTTACGTTAGCAAGTGGATTGTTTGCAAGAACATCACATGCACTGTCGTCTACTTTATTTGTATCAGTACGTTTTAGCGTCATATGAAGACATGGCAGCAATCAAACACATTGATTCCATCTAAATTTGGTTTTCTCATTATACATACTAATACATAGTTTTATATTAAACCCGTGCGTCTCGTTTTACACCCGGATTTCACACTAACTTTTTTATTATTATTATTATTATTATTATTATTATTATTATTATTATTATTATTTAAATCCAATGATTCTAGTTAACGAGGATGAATACCCGCGCTTCGCTGCAGGGCGTTTGTCAACGGAGTGTTTTGTAGGTAACGTAAGACGTGGATTTTGCTTTACAATTATATATGCCACATAATTTGGCTCAATACATTTCATAATAGTGATCACAAACAACTTGATGAAGCTCGTCGACTTAGCAAGCCTTTAAAATAAGTCCGGGATCATGTATTTATCTTTTTAGTTTTCCAGGAAGAAGAGTAAGTGAAGGTTTGTTTTGAACACATAAGCCTACCCTTTGGCGCACTTCGACTTGTTAACCGACAAAAAACATCTTTTGGCACACTCGACAGCTGCATTCCCACTCTGCTCGCTTTTCACCACAGCTTCTAACCCGTTCAACATCTTAAGTGCCTCATTACCATAACTCATCCGCTTTCCTAAAAAATACTCCTGAAATCAGAATAATACTATCAGATTAATACCAACATGGATAACATAAATGTCGGTATTTCAGCTTCATATGTTATCGTTGTAGCTTTGCATAAATGCGTCCAAACCACAGAAACCGTCAAGTAAACTAAACTTAGTATCCAGAAACTTAACACTATGCACAAAAAATAGTAAAGTAATAGTTTTACTTGCCCGGTGAGCAGCTTATTATTGCATCTATTTGACCGCAAATGTCAAACTTATTACCAATTTCAGAAAGTTCATTCACTTGCACTAAAGGTCTATTTAAGTTCATTCACTTTCTAAGTGAATATGCAATCTATTTCTTACCATTCCACTTATTCCGATCCCTTCCTGACTGCAGCAACTACTATACAATCAGCTCAATTTTGCAATGAAAAACCCCAAAAACCTTATACCTCACGATGGTATTGCAACAGCTAAAAACACCTCCCGACGCACTCCACATGCGCATTCATACCCTACTCAGTTCTCGCCACAATTTCAAACCCAAAAAACAAATACGTAACTGCTAGTGCTTATTATTCTAGTAAACTTTTACTAACAAACAGTTTGGCTTTGAACCATACCTTGAATTGAACTTGTATTTAAGTATATATATTAAGCCTGATTTATCACACAAACAACGTTCTTTAGAGAAAAGGTATTGACAGTGGACATGTTCAAAAAACTGGTATTCTGACATAAGCAGTATCGAGTAGAACAGAACATAAACATGGTTCTGATTTTTGGTCAATTAAGAACAGAAAATAAGCAGTATTGAGCAGCATACCAGGTATACTATAGACACGGTTCTCATTTTGGGTCCATCAGTGGTTCCAACAGCTGTAGCGTCAATCAATAAAGAACCAACTGAACATCCTTCACCTTCAGCCTGAACACCGACTAATCTTACATGCTCGGTTTCCATACCAACGCTATTTGCAGAATTATGACTCCTGCTTCCAGCCCCTCTTTCAGATACAAAACACGGGCTATAAACCTTACAATGTCCTCCAATATCTAAAACTTGCGTTGTTAAAAGTCTCAAACATCAGTTTTTTATAAATAGATGATGCCAGGCAACCATCTGCATCAAAGCAATTCCTAAAAAGGAAGCAACTTTCAGTTATAAAAATCAATTATATTAATATACAACAAACTAAAAATAACGTATACGGAAAAAAAAGATGCAAAATACAACTGACCTTAAACTTAAATGCAGCTTAATCCCACATCACCAATAGTGAAGCCACGGCTGTTTACACAACCCTCAGAACTTCTTTCTTGCAAACTACTATGACAAACCTCATCACTTCCCAAACCATTGCACAAAAGTCGTCTTCTACCACCTTGTTTCTCATACGTAAATCAGCCATCAGCCCCCACTTCAGCCCCAAATGCACCCATTTCAGCCCATTTCGGCATCCAAACACACCCACGTAAACCACCCATTACAGCCCCCACTTTAGCCCCAAATGCACCCATTTGGTTTAGCACTTACACATCCCGATTTTAGCCCCCAAACCCACCCATTTCAGCCTAGAAACCCATACCCATTTCAGCCCCCAAAGACACCCATTTCAACCTCCAAACCTACCCATTTCATCCCCTAAACCCACACGTTTCAGCACCAATTTGAGCACCCAACGCACAATTTCAGCCCCTGTTTCAGCACGATTCAAGACACCTATATAAAATGCTTATAAAGTAGATAGATCTGAAAATATGCTGACGCTTAAGACGAAATCAAATAAGGTTAAACAAACACCCCCTGCTTTTATAAATAAGGCGTATAGGAAATAGTGTGTAAAGGGATGGTAACATAAAGAGAGTGTTTGGGAAGTAATTATATCGAAAAACAGTTACCAAACACTCCCTAACTGTATAAAATATTTTCGGGGACACTTTTTTTTGAACAACTACGATTATCAACATGGCATTCATAGTGAAATACAAACACAAACCCAAAACAGAACCATTACACCACAAACTAATTGATTTAGTACCTGGACTCCTTTTGAAAAGAATTTGAGATAAGAAAGCACCGGCATTAGTCACCGTGCTCGCAAGCAGACAGTCATTAGTCACCGTGCTCGCAAGCAGACACTCAGTTTAAAGATATATACAAATGCATAACTTATCTTTGTATTACAATTTCATTGCAACATGACTCATTTTTAACTCAAAAGAGAATACTTGAAAAATGAACATAAACCTGTAAACATGGCGCTTGTAAGGTGGACCCTTACTGAAATGAAGCATTTCCAGGGCACCAGCCTCATGGTACTTCTTGCCCGTTGCCTCTTTCTCGGCGTCTAAAGCCTCGCCTGCATTCGCCTTCATTGCTTCGTACCCATTTTTCGACCTCTGCATTCGCCTTTATTTTTTTTCGTTGTTCACTTCAGCCCCAAATGGGCAGGTTCTTTCTCAACCTGCAGTTATATTAAAAATAAGCAAGTGGAATAGTTGTAAAAGTAATAATGTATTGTAACACACTTATTTGCACCTTTCCACTAATTGATGATCCTAATGGAAGTGGCCTCACTGTGACGGATCCACTCATTGTATCTTCAAGAACATTGGCGGAAATAGTTGTCTTAATAGGAACTCTAAGCTTACTAAAACAGGAAGAAGAAAAAAACAAAAGAGGGTAAATATAATAGTGAAATCGAAATTTCACATATGAAACACGATAATAAAAAAATACCTGAATAATGCTGCAAACATTGTATTAACTGTTCCAAGATTAGATAAATCAATTTCCATATCTGTGCCATCCGCGTCAATAGCCTATTTGATTCAGGGCCGATTAAGTATAAATACAAAGGAAGATATCAAAAAATACAAATAATTAATATCATGTGGCAGAAAACTACCTCAAACCCTGCACTATCGTATTGCCTTCTGAATGCATACAACTTACTAAATGGATTTATTCCAGCAACTTAGATTCCTAATGTAATGATAATGGTACTATTTTAGTTATCAAATTTTTATTTCTAAACAGAGTAAGAAAAAGTGTTTGCAGGTCAACCTACCTGGCCCGACCCAACCCGTTTCAACCTGTTCTGAAAAATCACATGTTTTAGTCATTGAAAAAGCCAAATACAGTTTGTTATTCAATGCTATGGACCCTAAATAATAAGATAATCAGAAGTGGAAACTATATAACTAAAACCTTTTCCATTAGTGCAGCCGGCTGCTCCTCTAGTCTTTATATGCCTTCTTAACGGGACCAATTTAAACCAAAATCTGCCATTATTCCGCAGCCAACCAAAATCTCTAATTCCAAAAACCTACAAAATTAAACACAAACACACCCAACAGATTGTTAAGGCAGGATCAAAATAAACTTGATGTATGACATGTAGTTTAGTATTATACATAATAAGTATTATGCCACTTAAAACTACCCATTTTTACATAACCTGCATACCAATTTTTTTCACTTATACTTATAATGCACTATGGACCAAACACATAGGAATTTATAACCTCATCAACACAACTCATTCAAAGAACCTGGAAAATATTAGTTTAACAATTACCACAACTAATTTTAACAAACGTAAAAAAAACAACACCTCTTTCTGATTGATTTTTTTCCGGTGATTTGCTTATATAGAATAAAAAACAAATGCACGCACTATTTCCCAGGCCGCTTAAAAAGGCTTATTTATAAGCATAATCAAGAAAAAATAAGCAATCCCAAATATTGTTTAAACTAAATTCAAATGAACTAAAAAAAAAAAAAAAAAAAGGAAACAAAACATTATACTGACCTTAATATTTAGAACTCAACTGTCATCAGGACCATCTTCACCAAACCACTTCCCCAATAATCAACTGTAAAGAAAACAAACAATTGTGTAAAAAATTAAATGAAGCTAAGCCCTAAATCGAAGGTAAAAAAAAATCCTTTTAAGGCCTAAATTATCAGAAAATCATCAAATGATACATAGATCAGTCACAAAAAGAATTCTTTGAAGGCATAATCCCAAAAGCCCTTACAAAATCCAAAACCATATAAAAGAAACTAATGATTGTACATTTTAGGTCATACCCTAAATTTATATCCTCAGTCAAAAAATAAAAACTATGAATTAAACAAAACCTAAATGACGATCAACAAAGTTATGATGGCGGCAGGCTAACCCGATGATTGTATCAATTTTTTTGTACCTGATTTGTCGTCAGATTTCAGGATTCTCCTTCTTCTTCTTCTTCCTGATCTTGTTGAGCCGATCTTTGTGGGTGTGTATGTTTTGTGGGTGTGTGCGTTTTGTGGGTGGATTAGGAAGTGTGTAGAAATATCGGGAAGGCTATGAATAAAACTGTAGTTGGGCAAAGGAATAAAAATTTATTTTTTCACTGTTTTTCACTATAGAACTGTAGCAAAGGTGGAACTAAATCCACGGGATTTGTATTCTATGTATAATTCAACGCATCATAAGTTTCAACCATGAGAGTACCCAAGCAATAACAAATATTTGCTTACAATGTGGTGCAACCACTATCCAACATAAAAATAACGGTTATGCAACTAGTAATTATCAAATCAAATCAAATTTATATATATTTATACTTCTATACTACATATAAACAGTGTATGATCAAACTTTGAAAAGTGAATTATTGAAAGTCAAAGATGAGAAAAATATATAGTGTAATTAATACTCTTATTAAAACACCTCATTATTTAAAGTACAATAATTTATTCATATTACACTTTTATCAATTTACAACTAAAATGTGTTAGAACAGATGTTCTTTGTCACAGCCCAGTTACTACAAAAACATGAACATGTTTTCTAATCCAATTAAATCCAATCAAACCTCTTAACAGATCAACACCTTCATAAATCATAAACATGTTTTCTAATCAATCCTCTTTCAATTACTCAACTTGATTATCATTTTAACACCATTAAATCATGTTTCAATCAAACCCCTTTTAGTTACTCAACTTGATTATTTCCTTTACATATTTTTTTCCAAAAATCTCAATCACACCTACATAAACATGTTTTTCTAATCAAACCCCTTTTTATTACTCAGCTTGATTATCATTTTAACACCATTAAATCATTAAATCATTGAATCTTTGTTGGTGCACATAACCTGTTTGATAAAAGTCCTCAAAGAGTAAACAGTGGTTCGTTTTGTTTTTTAAGATGGCTAATGATACAGGAGTGAAGGAGATAAGTTCTTTATTGAGCTCGTTTACTGCAAAACGCAAGAATATCGAAGGAAAAGTGATTGGCTCAGATGGGAAACCAGTGAAGCCAAAGAAAACCAATGCTACAATTGAAAGCTTTGAAGGTAAGACAGGTGATGGGAGTCTTAAGGCAACTCCACAGGATTCTGTTCATACTAGTCAAAAGGAAAATCAGGATGCTCCTACGTTTGCTGCTACTGTATCGGCTGAGAACTCGGATCGTAAGGTTAATTTTCGTGCTATGGATGCCCCGTTGCCCGATAATGCCGATTTTGATGTTGGAATACCTAGGTCCTCTGTTGAGGAGGTGAATACGAGGTTGAGTAATTCGTTGTACGGTTATTTCATAGGCAAACGTGTTGCGTTCCCTGTGGTTGATAATTATGTGTGGAATGCATGGGCAAAATTTGGAATTCAGAAGAGTATGATGATTGCTAACGGTTTTTTCTTTTTCAAGTTTTCAAATGCCAAGGGTGTGGATGATGTGCTTCAAAATGGCCCATGGATGATTCGAGGTAGCCCTATAATTCTTCAAAAATGGAATCCAACGGTTTCGTTAACTAAAGAGGACCTTTCTAAAGTTCCTGTTTGGGTTAAATTACATGATGTGCCTCTCGCTGCATTTACTCAAGATGGGCTGAGTTTCATTGCTACAAAAATAGGGATGCCATTGATGCTTGATTCGTATACAAATTCGATGTGTTTGGACTCATGGGGTCGGAGTAGTTATGCACGTGCTATGATCGAGGTTAATGCCGAGAATGATCTCAAAGACAAAATAGTTGTGGCTGTTCCCAATTTGCATGATGAAGGTTATACTCGGGAAACTATTCGGATAGAATATGAATGGAGTCCTCCGCGTTGTGATGATTGTAAACTGTTTGGGCAAACTTGTGAGTCATGTCCTAAACGTGTTCATGAAGTTCCTGCCAAAGTTGTTAAGCCGAGCTCTGAATCGGATGGTTTTCAAGCTGCTAGTAAGAAGGATCGTAGTCGGAATAAAAATGGTGGGAAGCAAATAGCTGGTCTTTATTTGTCTAAACCTAAACCTAATTACTATTACCGTCCGGTTGAGAAAAAGAAGGGTTCGAACACCACAGGTTCAAGAATTCCTAAGGGTAACTCGTTTGATGTTTTAGGCAATATGGAAGATGAAGAAGAGGTAAATGTAAGCAAAAAAGCAAGCCCATCAGGTACATCAAGCAAGCAGAATGCTAGTGGTGAGTTTGTAGATAGTGATAACGAGATGGAAATACCTGTCGACGAAACTTCTGGTTTTATGGCATCTTCGATACATTCTGATAAGTTACAATCAAAGAACACTAAGAGGGCAAGCACTCTCTCTTTTACGGTTTCTCATGTATAGTATTGCTTCCTGGAATATCCGGGGTTTGAACCAATCCCCGAAACAAAAAGAGGTTCGTCAAGTGATTAGTGATAATCATTTGAATGTGTGTGCGATTTTGGAGTCTCATGTGGGAAAGTCCCGGCTGAAACGTATGTGTGAGAGTGTTTTTCGAACATGGGAATGGACGTCGAATGGTAATTTGTGTGACAAAGGTTCTCGCATCATACTTGGTTGGGATCCTTTTGTTGTTGATGTTATGGTTATTGCTCAAAATTCCCAGGTTCTACACACTCAAGTGACGTTTAAACAAGACCGGAAAATCATGTTGTGCTCTTTTGTCTATGCTTGTAATAAGTATATTCCTCGTCGTGAGTTGTGGTACAATCTGAACGTGCATGGGCAGTTTGCTAGAGGGAGGCCTTGGGTGTTATTAGGCGACTTTAATGTGGCTTTAGGTCTTGATGACTTTGCGAGTGGTCCTTCAAAAGTGGATATTGCTATGCGGGAATTTCAGGAGTGCGTTGAAAAGATTGAGGTGTTGGATATAAATAGTTTCGGTCTTCATTTTACATGGAATCAAAAGCCTCAAGGTCAAGGTGGTGTTCTTAAGAAGATAGATAAGGTCATGGGTAATATGGAATGTATTGATACTTTTCCTGGATCGTATGCTTTGTTTCAACCATATCGTAACTCAGATCACTCCCCATCGATTCTCAAAATTCCAAAGGCAATCATTGATAAACCGAAGCCGTTTAAATTTTTTTATTTTCTTACTTACAAAGGGGCATTCAAAGGGTTGGTTGCTAAAATGTGGGATTCTAATGTGAATGGTTATGCTATGTATCAAGTGGTTAAAAAGTTGAAACTTCTCAAGAAACCCTTCCGTAAGCTGTTAAAAGACCAAGGGCATTTGCACAAGAGAGTTGCTGAGTTACGTAATGAATTGGATGAGGTCCAGAAAGCGTTGGACTTAGACCCCTCTAATATTTTGTTACGGGACGAAGAAGCAGCATATTTACGAGCTTTTAACGAGGCTTCGTTAGATGAAGAACGATTCTTACAACAAAAAGCTAAAGTTGAATGGTTGAAAGTTGGTGACTCGAATTCTGCTTATTTCCACAAGGTTGTAAAAGGTAGGAAAGCGAGGAGTCGTATTGATGTTATAAATGATGTTAACAACGGATTTCACTAGAGTGATCAGGTGCCTAATGTTTTCGTTGCTCACTATAATCAGTTTCTAGGAACTGAGGGTGAAACGAATGTGCTGAATATTCCAGGGTTGTTCTCGAATCGGTTGGATCTTGTTAAGGCTGATCACATGGTGCGTACGGTGTTTGATAGTGAGGTAAAAAATGCTATGTTCTCTATTGGCAATAATCAGGCCCCGGGTCCGGATGGGTATACTTCTATGTTCTTTAAAAAAGCTTGGGACATTGTGGGAGGGGATGTTTGCACGCCAGTGCGCGAGTTCTTTTCGAGTGGGAAACTTCTTAAAGAGATTAATCATACCATTATTGCTCTTCTCCCGAAAGTTAAAACTCCCTCTCAAGTAAATGACTATCGCCCTATATCTTGTTGCAACGTTATTTATAAATGTATTAGTAAAATCATTACTAATAGAATCAAAGAGGGGTTGAATAACATAGTTAATGATAATCAATCGGCATTTGTTCTGGGTAGAAGGATAGCCGATAATATTCTTATTACTCAGGAGCTTATGCATAACTATCATCTGGATAGAGGCCCTCCTCGTTGTGCATTTAAAGTGGATATCCAGAAAGCATACGACACTGTTGATTGGGCTTTCCTGCGATCAATTCTTATTGGTTTCGGGTTTCATTTGACGATGGTGAATTGGATTATGGAGTGTGTTACTAGTACATCCTTTTCTTTAAGTATCAATGGGTCTCTTCATGGATATTTTAAAGGAAAACGGAGGTTGCGTCAAAGAGATCCTATGTCTCCTTATTTATTTACGTTGGTTATGGAAATTTTAACGCTTATTTTACAGATTCGGGTGATGAGAGCAGCGGGTTTCTCATATCATATTTGGTGTTCTAACCTCAATCTCATTAACATTTGCTTCGCTGATGATCTTTTTTTATATGCTAGAGGAGATGTGGAGTCAGCAACTTTTATCATGGACGCTTTGGATGAATTCAAAAGTGTCTCAGGTTTGACCCCTAGTATTCCTAAAATCAAGGCGTACTTCTGTAATGTGCTAAATCATGTGAAGTTGTCTATCTTGAATGTAATGCCTTTCGTTGAGGGTAAGCTGCCAGTTAAATATCTTGGAGTCCCGCTCATTTCTTCTAGACTTATGAATCGTGATTGTAGGATTTTGGTTGAACGTGTTAAATCTAGAGTTGGTGATTGGAAAAATAAGTCATTGTCTATTGCGGGTAGATTACAGCTTGTTCAATCGGTGTTGTCGTCTATGTATATTGAACACCCCCTAATTTAAAATGCGGCAGCGGAATAGAAATTAGGGTGTTACGGTGAGGATCGAAGTCATAATGATAGAAAACGACTCGAAGAGACGTTTTGAAAACATAATTTCATTTATAAATATTTGAAATACAATAGGTCCTTATCAGAGTATTATAAAAACTTGATGTTTTGAACTAAATCAATCATCATTTATTTTACATTATATTTGATAATAATTAAACATAATTTAAAGATTTTTGCCGCCCGTTCCATGCTTGCTTCCCCTGTCAAATACCTGAAATACATGCTTAAAAGTCAACAAAATTGTTGAGTGAAATCATAGAGTTTGAATTTAATAATCATTTTGATACACAAGCAAGATTGTATTGGAAAACACAATCATTTTGAAAACATTGATAATGCAGTTCATATATTGCACTAAGTCTCATGACACGCAAACGTTAACAAATATCTTAACGGCGGGTGTATATCAAATCAATGATACATTTTTGCCCTCGTGTAATAGGTGATTTGCCAGTTCCTATTTTTACTCAAATATAATTATCACGACTAATGCGGCTAACCACATGCATATGGCATTCCATCAAGCATTAGTGGGACAAGCTGTCAAACCTTAAATAGATCTATTCATTATATTCGCGTTCACCGCAGTGATTAATGGTTCATGAATAAGGGTCTTTTGGCAATAGCTAACTTAGGCATATATCAGTCAGGAAAGCGTACAGAAAATACTTGTGAATCTATTTATAGCATGTATCCCCCTCACGGAGTTTTGAAAATAATTAAATGTGAGGCTATGACTCACCTTGATTGATACTGAAAATGAAGAAAATAAGTCGGATGAATTTTATGAAAACGGCTTCAAAACACAACCTGATAAATAAATTTATCTAAGAAATTGACCAAAAACTATTCGGTAATTATAAAGAAAATAACGAATATTAGATATTCGTTATGACGATTAAGTGATGTGCAGTGAAAATATTGTGATATGCATGATATGACAAAATATGATTTCTAAAATTATCCATCGAAGTTTTAAACATAATTAAATATTAACCTTTTTAAAATATCATTATATATTATTAACGTTAAGTTAATAATATATATATATATATATATATATATATATATATATATATATATATATATATATATATATATATATATATATATATATATATATATATATATATATATATATAAATAAACATTTAAACATGATATGAAATAAATTTACAAAAATATAAAATAAATAAGAATGATAAATAAGTTATGTTTAGTCTTTGTCTCCTTTTCCAATTTTACCATTTTTACACTAACGATACTTGCGTTACACCGTTAGTCCTTTTTATATATTTTTCAATTATAGTCCTCTACTTTGTCCAATAATCAATACAAACCTTCTAATATTAATTTTTATCACATTTTATCCTTAGATTTCTATATTTACAGGTTTAGTCCTTGATTTTCAATATTTACACATTCAGTCCTTCTAGGTGTCGTCGCGTCACATTTTTAGTCCAATTTTACAAAAATGATTATGGAACTTTTCTAAAAATTTCCGTAGCTTATTTATTAAGTATAAAGCTTATTTTACTGCTTATTTATTTCAAAAGCTTATTTTTATGGCTTATGGGCCTGGTTCGAATTATCTTAAGGCCCATTAAGATTTTTGGAGGCGAGGGCATGGAAAAAGTTTTGGGCTTAGCTTTGGACTATTTTTATGATTCTAAAAACATATCTTATAGGCCCAATGGGCTTACGGTTTTCAAAAGCTTAGTGGGCTTTAGTTAAGCCCACTCGACAACTTAAAGTTTTTATAAATAATTTTTAGTTTTGATATTCGGTTTAGGTACATTCAAAATGGGTCGTTTAAGATGTCAAAACGTGATTATTTTTACAAGTTGTTTACATGAAAACTTTAGTTTGCTAGGTGGTCTATGACGTCGTGAAAAGATATGGTACCGTTGTTAGACTAAATTTTAAGTTATACGTGGGTTTAGTGACATGGTTGGGTCGATGTATAAACTTGAAAATTATCAAAATATTACTAAGTGTTATACTTATTTTTATATCGATGGAGGCAATTTGAAATAGATGCATGACATGATTATAACATTACAACAAATGTGTATGGTGTGTGCTACGTGATTCCTAAGCCATCCAAGATATAGGCAAACCACGCTTTGTGTACTACGAACAATTATATACGTGAGTCTAGGGTGCAAAGTGTAGACGTATAAAACAAGATATACGAAATGCATGATAACATGAAATCGTATGAAATGGATTTAGAACTAGTGCAAGAGACTTACAAACACTTTCAAAGTGATATAGAGTCGAGCTAGGAAGAAAAGAACACAAGAAATCACGTCCAACTATATAACCCAATCGTTATATATATTAATTTGAACCCGAAAACTTTCCTTTGCTTCCAATACCAAACTATACGACTTGTGAGCTTTGTAGAATGGAAATGGAGGTCAATTATTTCAGTGAATAAGTGTGTGAAAGATGATGAGATGTATGCATGCAATGAACGTACTATATATACAATATATAAAACGTTAGTAAGCCATTTCAATGTGAAACTCTTCCACACTATTTCATGTCAGTACATGTCAGTACTAGACTCCTTAGGTGTAGTTTTATATTGTTTTAGGATAGTTTGTGAGTGCACAAAATAAGGAAAATGTTGGGATGGTACCTATGGATGTCGACCATGCTATTTCCAAGCATACGATTCACAAAATCGTATGTTACTTGAGCATACATGACCATCTTTGACATTTAACCTTAGAATCATCTTAGAAATAATATTAGGAATGTTTAGAAACAAACTAGATTCAAAACGGTTAAGTTTTGAATATAGTGTAAATTCGATTTGGGTTTGTTATGGTCGACTACTTTGCCTCTTAAAAATGTATCAAAACTCAACGTAGGAACGCGAGACTTGACACACTAATTGTTGGCTAGTAGGTTAATGAGATGAGAAAATAAAATACGTACGTCGTGTGTAAGATTTAGAAATAAACGAGGCGTTTTGGGGGATGCTTGAACTAGTCGATCGGATGAAATTTACAAGAATTGGATTTTGGGCTTAACGTGTGGGCTTAGGAATAGTAAAGGGTGAAGTGGGCCGAAATAATTAAGGGTCCGGTTAGGTTAATTAGGTAATTAAGGATTTTAATTATAATTAATAAATATAATTAGTATTAGGATTTAGGTTTAGGATTAAATAAAGATTTTAAGTTTCGTGTAACGTGTCGAGGATTAATTCCGTCATTTCGTGAATTATATTATTTTGTGAAAATTGCCAAAATAATATAATAAGAAAAATTTTAAATTTTTCCGAGAAAATGGGAATTAGAAACGATAACGAAAGATTAAATATTTATTAACGATTTGATTACAAGAAATTTTTACAGGGTTCTACAGTACCCACTTGTCATTCTGAATTTCGTCCCGAAATTCGATTTTAAGAAATCTAACAAGTGCGTTCTATGAAAATAAGTGCGGATATTTCTCACGGAATCTATCTTCTCTTTCCTATGTATAAGTCGGTCCTCGCTTAGAGTCCCATCTTACTTTTACAATGGGGATATGATTCTGTTTGAGTTGTTTAACTTCTCTATCCATTATTTCCATAGGCTCTTCTGTGAACACTAGTTTATCGTCCAATCTAATCTCTTTTAGTGGAATGACGAGAGTTTCGTCTGACAAACATTTCTTGAGTTGGGACACGTGAAACGTAGGGTGTACCCTACTAAGTTCATCCGGAAGTTCTAACTTAAAAGCAACTGAACCAATTCTCTCCAGAATTTTGAAAGGTCCAATATACCTCGGATTTAACTTTCCACGTTTTCCAAAACGAATCATTCCTTTCCATGGCGAAACCTTTAACATGACTTTGTCTCCTACTTGAAATTCCATAGGCTTTCTCCTGACATCAGCATAACTTTTCTGTCTGTCACGAGCAGCTTGCAAGCGTTGCTTGATTTGGAATATCTTCTCAGTGGTATCATGTATTAGCTCTGGTCCGGTAAGTTGCATATCACCCACTTCTGTCCAACAGATTGGTGATCTGCACTTTCTCCCGTACAGTGCCTCAAAAGGTGCAGCCTTTATGCTGGCATGGTAGCTATTATTGTATGAAAATTCAACTAATGGCAAGTGTCTATCCCAACCTTTTCCGAAATCAATCACACATGCTCGGAGCATGTCTTCCAAGGTTTGGATTGTTCTCTCACTTTGTCCATCGGTTTGCGGATGATAAGCGGTACTCATATCTAACCTAGTACCAAGAGATTTCTGTAGCGATTCCCAAAATCTCGATGTGAATCGGCTATCTCTATCAGAAATAATAGATATTGGTACCCCATGTCTAATCACAATTTCCTTAAAATACAACTGAGCGAGTGTTTCCATCTCGTCAGTTTCCTTGATTGGTAGGAAATGTGCAGACTTGGTTAATCGATCGATGATAACCCAGATTGTGTCTAATCCAGTCGAAGTCTTTGGTAATTTGGTAATAAAATCCATTGTGATTCGTTCCCATTTCCAGACCGGAATCTCTGGTTGCACGAGTAATCCTGATGGTTTCTGAGTCTCTGCTTTTACTCTAGAGCAGGTCAAACATTTACCAACATACTCGGCGATATCAGCTTTCATATTTGGCCACCAATAATTCTTCTTAATATCTTGGTACATTTTATTGGAACCGGGATGAATAGAATATTTGGATTTATGAGATTCATGCATGATAAGGTCTCGAATACCTCCAAATAGAGGAATCCAATATCTTTCCTTAAAACATAACATTCCATCATTTCTTCTCACAAATTCTTTTTCATTATTTGGCATTCTGTCAACCTGATCTTCCAGGTTTGACCTTCTGTCAATTTTCTCATATTGCCGGTTTTCTTCTTGTAGAGCTCCCATTTGAGCTTTGATGATTTGAGCAGGAAGTGGCGAATGAATTGTCATTCCTAGAGATCGAACTCTAAGAGGTTTAATTCTATCTTTTCTACTCAACGCATCGGCTACTACATTCGCTTTACCAGGATGGTAACGAATTTCACAGTCGTAGTCATTGAGTAATTCTAACCATCTTCTTTGCCTCATGTTTAGCTCCTTTTGATCTAAGATATGCTGTAGACTCTTGTGATCGGTGAAAACCGTACACTTTGTACCATATAGGTAATGTCTCCATATCTTAAGAGCAAAAACTACTGCTCCTAATTCTAGATCATGAGTGGTGTAGTTTTCTTCATTCTTCTTCAGCTGTCGTGAAGCATAGGCTATAACTTTGTCTCTTTGCATTAGTACCGCACCCAAACCATGATGAGATGCGTCACAATACACTACAAAGTCCTCATTGCCTTCTGGTAATGCCACTATTGGTGCTTCACAAAGCTTTTGCTTCAGCAACTGAAACGCTGACTCTTGCTTCTCTTCCCAGTTATACTTCTTGTTCTTCTGGGTTAGTTCTGTCAATGGTTTTGCAATCTTTGAAAAACCTTCTATAAATCTCCGGTAATAACCAGCGAGACCTAAGAATTGACGAATCTCGGTTGGGGAGGTAGGTGACGTCCAACCTTTAACTACTTCTATCTTCGCTGGATCTACATGGATCCCTTTGCTGTTGATGACATGGCCTAAAAATTGAACGGTAGTAATCCAAAAATCACATTTGGAAAACTTGGCGTACAACTTTTCCTTCCTAAGTAACTCCAAAACAGTCCTTAAGTGTTCGGCATGCTCTTCTTCATTGCGCGAATAGATTAAAATATCATCAATGAACACAATAACGAATTTATCCAAGTATGGTTTACATACCCGGTTCATTAAATTCATGAATACAGCTGGTGCATTGGTAAGACCAAATGACATCACCTGAAATTCATAATGTCCGTATCGTGTTCGAAAAGCTGTCTTGGGAATGTCCTCTTCCCTAACTCTTAGTTGATGATATCCTGATCTAAGATCGATTTTTGAGTACACACTTGATCCTTGTAATTGGTCAAATAGATCGTCGATCCTTGGCAATGGATATCGATTCTTCACCGTGAGTTTGTTCAACTCCCTGTAATCGATACACATCCGGAACGTTCCATCTTTCTTTTTGACAAATAGGATTGGTGCTCCCCAAGGGGATGAACTCGGTTGAATGAAACCTTTATCTGATAGTTCTTTTAACTGTTCAGATAATTCTTTCATTTCGGAGGGGGCTAATCGATATGGTGCTTTTGCAACGGGTGCTGCTCCAGGTACTAAATCGATTCGGAATTCTACTTGACGAGTTGGTGGGATTCCAGGTAAGTCTTCGGGAAATACATCAGAAAATTCTCTTACAACTGGCACTTCATCAAGTTGTTTCTTCTTTTCTTTTGTTTCTCCTCCCGTTACTTGGATTTGAAATACATGGCATCCTTTGCTTATGTATTTCATCGTTTTGGCGTATGAAATGAAATTGAAAGAAGTTTTAGGTTTATCACCTTGGATGATTAAGGTTTCACCGTCGAATGGAATCTGGATGATTTTCTCATCACAAATTATTCTGGCACGGTGTTTAGATAACCAATCCATACCAATGATGACATCAAAACTTCCCAATTGGATAGGCATAAGATTGATAGGGAAAGATTTATTTAGAAGGGTTAAGGTGCAGTTTTCGATTAAGGTATTGGTACTTAAAATATTTCCATCTGCTAATTCTATTTCATAGATAGTATCTAATTCTACAGGAGTAATATTTAGATTTGCGGCAAACGATGTAGACACAAAACTTTTATCCGCTCCTGAATCAAATAATATCTTAGCATCTTGTTGATTTAATAGGAACGTACCAGTAACAACATCTGAATTCTGCGTTGTGTTCCCATCGCCAAGTACATAAGCTCTTCCTCTGGCAACATTATTGGTAAATTTCGGACATTGAGGTCTGTAGTGTCCAACTTCTCCATAACCATGGCACTTTACTGCTATCGGTTGTGTATTGGCCCCAGTCGCTCGACAGTCCCTTGTCATATGACCAATTCTTTTGCAGTTGCCGCAAACAGCTCTACATGCTCCAAAATGATGCATGTTGCACTTGTTGCATGGGGGTAGCATTCTAGAATAACCTTTACTTTCTGCAGGCACTGCTGCATAAGCTCGGGTAGCTTCTTGTCGACGATTTTGTTGTTGATGATGATTACTACGATTCTGCTGCTGATCTCTGTTGCGATTCCTGCCTTGATTGTTGTTGTTGCTGTAGCTACGGTTACCACTGTAACTGTTGTTATAGCTGCGGTTGTTGCCATTGTTACTCCCTCGGTGGTCAGCACTTCTCTTATGCTCATTAATCATAGAGGTAGAACCTCTTTTGATTACCCGGGTTAACAATCTCTGGGCAAGCTCCATAGCTTCCTCTACTGACTTTGGATTCGATGAAGTAACATCTTCTTCAATGGATGGTGGCAGTCCCTCTACGTATTTCTCCAATGCTTGTTCAACATCGGGTACTATAGTTGGACACAGCACTGACAACTCCAGAAACTTTCTGTCGTATGTCTTCAAGTCATTGTACCTTACAACTAGCTGATGAAATTCATCTTCTAGTTTTCGAATCTCTGTTCTTGGACAATACTTCTTCAACATTTTATTTTTCAGCTCATTCCACGAAAGTCTGAAAGCTTCATCTGGACCCATAGCATTCGCAGTAGTGTTCCACCACGATAATGCCTCTCCTTGAAGAGTTCCAGTAGCAAAGGTAACTTTGCTATTCTCCGGACAACCACTCCTCTTGAAGACTGTCTCAGTATGCTCAAACCAATGTGCCATTTCGGTCACTCCTTCAATTCCTTTGAAGTTTGTTGGCTTGCAAGTCATGAAATCCTTATAAGTACAATTACGTGGAGTAACTGTATTAGTTTCATGATTTGCACCATTGGTATTATTCAAATGATCCGCTTCACGAGCTGCGGATATTCCCTCAGCAATCATTCTTTGAACCTCAGTGGGGGTCAAGATCACTTCTGGGTTAGAGTTTTCGCTACTTGCATGCTCCATTTTTCTATTAATAATACAAAAATATAGCATTTAGAATTTTAAACAACCACTTGTTTTAAAGATTCTTGTGAAGTAGGGAAAACTAAATTTTGAGTCTTAATAATAATTGGACATCATATGTAGTTTTTATTTTGATACAACAATCATAATCATTCCGATATGTTAGATACAATTTTAATACACATGAACAACCATAAGCATAAGTTAACATTTGTAAATAGTAATATCAAAACCAACAGCATAACATTAATAACTTTAAATCAGTTGAGTTGTTATAACAAAACGATACAAGCTTATTAATGCCACATGCGGCAGGCTTGAATGCCTTATTACTAGTACAAATACCAACTGTCTCTAATGATCAGGTATGTTCACATGTTCTCCCATCTCAAAGATCTGAAATCGGAGCTCTTGCATCTCGGTATGATGTTGCATCTTCATATCCCCTACAATGTTTTCCAATGTATCTGCTCTTCGGCGTGCAAGCTGGGCTTCCCAAGTACGGTCCTGTCCCTCTCTCCGCAATGATATCGCGAAGGAACGTGTCTCCGAGATATCCGAACGTATCTGAGCTAACCCTTGCTGCAACTCTATTCTATCGGCTATAAGGTTATGTAAGGTGTTGTGGGTAGTATCTGAATGATCGAAAGATGAATAATCAATCATTTGGAGAAGTGAGTCTATCTGATTTTCGTGATGCTCCAATCGCGTCACTACTACAGAAGGTGTAAAGGTAGAAGGAATTTCCATCCTAGCACTCTCGCCAGTTTCATTGATATGAGCTGGGGGAGTAAAACCAGGCGGATAGGGCAATGATGGTGAAAGGGAAGAAATAGAATCAGAAATACGAAGGCGGCTGGAGGTAGGTATATCTACTTCAGGGATAGGTTCTCTTTGGTGAAAATTATATGGATAAGTTTGGCTGAAAAGGTTGGGTAGGTGATCGGGTGCATATGAATTATGATGTGGAAATGGTGTCGATAAAACAAAAGTATTGGGATTCTCAGGCGTTGTAGCAATTTCGTCTTGCTCGTAGGGTTCTGTTTCTTGAGAAACAGCGTCAGGTACAGCAGTAGAACGATAAACAGGCGAAGTAACGGACGCGACGGAAATATCAGAGTCGGATTCGAACATACTCATATTGACACAATACTGTAACAATTCATAAATAGCGCAGAATAAGAATTTATTATCATACAATTTTAACATATCGCAATTAAAATATCATAGCTTAATGATTAACTTACGGAGTGCTGTAGCAAGCAGGTACGGCGGGCAAAAATATATATGGTAAAAATTTAATTTATTTGAAAGTATGGTTATAGTTCAATGTTTGAAAACATTTGGTTCTCTATAACGATGTCTCTGATGCCAATCTGTAACACCCCCTAATTTAAAATGCGGCAGCGGAATAGAAATTAGGGTGTTACGGTGAGGATCGAAGTCATAATGATAGAAAACGACTCGAAGAGACGTTTTGAAAACATAGTTTCATTTATAAATATTTGAAATACAATAGGTCCTTATCAGAGTATTATAAAAACTTGATGTTTTGAATTAAATCAATCATCATTTATTTTACATTATATTTGATAATAATTAAACATAATTTAAAGATTTTTGCCGCCCGTTCCATGCTTGCTTCCCCTGTCAAATACCTGAAATACATGCTTAAAAGTCAACAAAATTGTTGAGTGAAATAATAGAGTTTGAATTTAATAATCATTTTGATACACAAGCAAGATTGTATTGGAAAACACAATCATTTTGAAAACATTGATAATGCAGTTCATATATTGCACTAAGTCTCATGACACGCAAACGTTAACAAATACCTTAACGGCGGGTGTATATCAAATCAATGATACATTTTTGCCCTCGTGTAATAGGTGATTTGCCAGTTCCTATTTTTACTCAAATATAATTATCACGACTAATGCGGCTAACCACATGCATATGGCATTCCATCAAGCATTAGTGGGACAGGCTGTCAAACCTTAAATAGATCTATTCATTATATTCGCGTTCACCGCAGTGATTAATGGTTCATGAATAAGGGTCTTTTGGCAATAGCTAACTTAGGCATATATCAGTCAGGAAAGCATACAAAAAATACTTGTGAATCTATTTATAGCATGTATCCCCCTCACGGAGTTTTGAAAATAATTAAATGTGAGGCTATGACTCACCTTGATTGATATTGAAAATGAAGAAAATAAGTCGGATGAATTTTATGAAAACGGCTTCAAAACACAACCTGATAAATAAATTTATCTAAGAAATTGACCAAAAACTATTCGGTAATTATAAAGAAAATAACGAATATTAGATATTCGTTATGACGATTAAGTGATGTGCAGTGAAAATATTGTGATATGCATGATATGACAAAATATTATTTCTAAAATTATCCATCGAAGTTTTAAACATAACTAAATATTAACCTTTTTAAAATATCGTTATATATTATTAACGTTAAGTTAATAATATATATATATATATATATATATATATATATATATATATATATATATATATATATATATATATATATATATATATATACATATATAAATATAAATATAATTAACATTTAAACATGATATGAAATAAATTTACAAAAATATAAAATAAATAAGAATGATAAATAAGTTATGTTTAGTCTTTGTCTCCTTTTCCAATTTTACCATTTTTACACTAACGATACTTGCGTTACACCGTTAGTCCTTTTTATATATTTTTCAATTATAGTCCTCTACTTTGTCCAATAATCAATACAAACCTTCTAATATTAATTTTTATCACATTTTATCCTTAGATTTCTATATTTACAGGTTTAGTCCTTGATTTTCAATATTTACACATTCAGTCCTTCTAGGTGTCGTCGCGTTACATTTTTAGTCCAATTTTACAAAAATGATTATGGAACTTTTCTAAAAATTTCCGTAGCTTATTTATTAAGTATAAAGCTTATTTACTGCTTATTTATTTCAAAAGCTTATTTTTATGGCTTATGGGCCTGGTTCGAATTATCTTAAGGCCCATTAAGATTTTTGGAGGCGAGGGCATGGAAAAAGTTTTGGGCTTGGCTTTGGACTATTTTTATGATTCTAAAAACATATCTTATAGGCCCAGTGGGCTTACGGTTTTCAAAAGCTTAGTGGGCTTTAGTTAAGCCCACTCGACAACTTAAAGTTTTTATAAATAATTTTTAGTTTTGATATTCGGTTTAGGTACATTCAAAATGGGTCGTTTAAGATGTCAAAACGTGATTATTTTTACAAGTTGTTTACATGAAAACTTTAGTTTGCTAGGTGGTCTATGACGTCGTGAAAAGATATGGTACCGTTGTTAGACTAAATTTTAAGTTATACGTGGGTTTAGTGACATGGTTGGGTCGATGTATAAACTTGAAAATTATCAAAATATTACTAAGTGTTATACTTATTTTTATATCGATGGAGGCAATTTGAAATAGATGCATGACATGATTATAACATTACAACAAATGTGTATGGTGTGTGCTACGTGATTCCTAAGCCATCCAAGATAGAGGCAAACCACGCTTTGTGTACTACGAACAATTATATACGTGAGTCTAGGGTGCAAAGTGTAGACGTATAAAACAAGATATACGAAATGCATGATAACATGAAATCGTATGAAATGGATTTAGAACTAGTGCAAGAGACTTACAAACACTTTCAAAGTGATATAGAGTCGAGCTAGGAAGAAAAGAACACAAGAAATCACGTCCAACTATATAACCCAATCGTTATATATATTAATTTGAACCCGAAAACTTTCCTTTGCTTCCAATACCAAACTATACGACTTGTGAGCTTTGTAGAATGGAAATGGAGGTCAATTATTTCAGTGAATAAGTGTGTGAAAGATGATGAGATGTATGCATGCAATGAACGTACTATATATACAATATATAAAACGTTAGTAAGCCATTTCAATGTGAAACTCTTCCACACTATTTCATGTCAGTACTAGACCCCTTATGTGTAGTTTTATATTGTTTTAGGATAGTTTGTGAGTGCACAAAATAAGGAAAATGTTGGGATGGTACCTATGGATGTCGACCATGCTATTTCCAAGCATACGATTCACAAAATCGTATGTTACTTGAGCATACATGACCATCTTTGACATTTAACCTTAGAATCATCTTAGAAATAATATTAGGAATGTTTAGAAACAAACTAGATTCAAAACGGTTAAGTTTTGAATATAGTGTAAATTCGATTTGGGTTTGTTATGGTCGACTACTTTGCCTCTTAAAAACGTATCAAAACTCAACGTAGGAACGCGAGACTTGACACACTAATTGTTGGCTAGTAGGTTAATGAGATGAGAAAATAAAATACGTACGTCGTGTGTAAGATTTAGAAATAAACGAGGCGTTTTGGGGGATGCTTGAACTAGTCGATCGGATGAAATTTACAAGAATTGGATTTTGGGCTTAACGTGTGGGCTTAGGAATAGTAAAGGGTGAAGTGGGCCGAAATAATTAAGGGTCCGGTTAGGTTAATTAGGTAATTAAGGATTTTAATTATAATTAATAAATATAATTAGTATTAGGATTTAGGTTTAGGATTAAAGAAAGATTTTAAGTTTCGTGTAACGTGTCGAGGATTAATTCCGTCATTTCGTGAATTATATTATTTTGTGAAAATTGCCAAAATAATATAATAAGAAAAATTTTAAATTTTTCCGAGAAAATGGGAATTAGAAACGATAACGAAAGATTAAATATTTATTAACGATTTGATTACAAGAAATTTTTACAGGGTTCTACAGTATATCTATTGGGCTTCGGTGTTTTTATTACCTATTCGGATTATTCACGAAATTGAGCAAGCTATGCGAGGTTTCTTGTGGTGTCAAGGTGAAATGAAGAGGGGTAAAGCAAACGTGGCGTGGAATATTGTGTGTCTCCCAAAACAAGAGGGTGGTCTAGGTATTAAAAGTCTTGAATCGGTTAATGTTGCTTTAATGACTAAAAATTTATTGCATATTATTACTCGTAAAGACTCCCTTTGGGTTCGTTGGGTTTATTCATTTAAATTGCAAGGTGAGAACTTTTGGAATGTGCCTCCTAAATCGGGAATGACTTGGGGATGGAGGAAAATCCTTCATTTACGTGATCTAGTTAGGCCTTTCATATGCTCTGTATTGGGTAATGGTATGAGAACCTCAGCTTGATTTGATATCTGATGCGAAACATGTCCTCTGATTTCGCATATTACCCCACGTCTTATTGCAAGTGAAGGTTTCTTGTTATCTTCTTTAGTTTCTGATATTATTGTTGGTGGAGATTGGGCGTGGCCTTTATCTTGGTATACTAGGGCCTCGGTTTTGTATAATTGCATGGTTCCTGCTCTTAGTCATGACCGTGAAGACCGGTTAGTATGGAAAGATTTGCATGGCGATGAGAAGCCGTTTTTTGCTCATGCTGTTTGGGACGTCATTCGGCCTAGAGGTAATGAAGTAGATTGGGCTGCTATCGTTTGGTTTCCTAACTGTATTCCTCGGCATGCTTTCCTAATGTGGCTTATTATGAGGAAGAGGTTAAAGACGCATGATGAGGCGAAAAATGATCCGTTTTTAGGGGGTCATTTAAGCCCGAATCCGACTTTATTTGATCAAATATTGCCCTAAATCGTTCCTTTTGTGATTTTAGGTGTTTGGAGAGTGAATTCTGGAAAAGAGGCTATTTTGGACGTTTTTGGAGCATAAAGTGAAGAAAACGGCAAAGTACCAAAAATCCATGCTGAAGATACAAGGTGACGGCGTCAAGACTTCCTTCTTGACGGCGTCAGACATGAAGAATAAAATATCGTAGCTGGTGACGGCGTCAGATGGATAGGTGACGGCGTCAAAGTGGCCAAGAATAAAATACCGAAGGTGGTGACGGCGTCACATAGGCCGTCACAAGTGGATCTAGGGCGTCCGAGGAAGTATATGGCGGCGAGGTGACGGCGTCAGACTTAACTCTTGACGCCGTCAGAACGATTTTCCTATATATAGTTTTCTAGTTTTTTCATAAAAAGAGAGAAGTTTTGGTGAAACCCTAAAGACGATTTTGGTGCCTCTTTTACAGGTTTTTCAAGGGTTCCAAACCCTTGAGACCTTGCATTGTAATTGAGATAAGTATACTCTTAATTCAATCAATATGTCTATGTGTTGGTTGTTTATCTTTTGTTCTTATCTTAATTTTACTATGCTAGGCTAGATTTCCTTTGTGTTTGCTTAGATCTAATGAAACCTAGATGTTGATTATGTGTTGATTACTTGTCTATTCTTGTTTTGGATGAATGATATTATATGTTAGGCTTAAGAAAACTGGCAGATCTCCAAATGGTAACATGCTTGAACGTCTTAAGAAACATGAACCGAGGCGTACTAGGTCTTTATTGGTTGTATTTAATGCATGAGCCACTGTTTACAATCCCTATAGTTGTGCTGGGTCATGGTGTAGGAGGAGATAAGAGCTCATAGAGTTGGGGAGTTATGTATGCCACCCCACGAATGGTATTAAGGAATACAATCCGTTATCCATACAAGTGTAACAAGTAATTGACATGTAAAAGATATCTAGGGAGTAATGAAGTCTAAGTAAACACAATTTCTCCAAATACTGCTCACAACTTTGTAATAATTAGTTTATTTTCATTTTTATTATTTTATTTTGATTGCATCTTAGTTTTGGGTTAGTTGAATAGCAACTAATTCCGCCCACTCTTTCAAAACCCGAGATTTACTTGCTTTAATTAAAATATAAAAACACAAAAATAGTCATCTTTCATCTCTAGAACTATTAATTAGGCTTTCTAATCCTAGCGACACTATTCCTAAGCTGAACGATCAATCCCCCGGTACTTGTCACTATACTATACTACAACGATCAGGTACACTGCCTGGTGGGGATTGTAAGCCTCGCGAGATCCCTCGAGAGGTAAAGCAAGGTGCGATTCCCACGCATCAAGTTTTTGGCGCCGCAGCCCGGGGAATAGTTATTGTCTAGGTTAGGATTTCTTTTTATTAGGTCTACTTACTAGATTCCTTTCTAGTAAGATTTTTATTTTTATTTTTAGGTCTTCTTTAGTCTATCTTATTTCTTCGTGCTTTTGTTCGTAACTCTTCACCATCCACCATCATGGCAACCAACGAATTCTCTAACCTTAGGATCACTAGGAGTCGTAGCACCACTAAAGACCTTGTCTTGCCTTATGCAGAACCCGAAAGAGAAATGTGTAGGCTAAGACGAACTCACTGAACACCTGAACCATCCAGCATTGCTATCGACTTTGATGCACCTCTCTCTGAAGAAAATTCAGAAAATCACATCACAACCCCAAGCTCCCACAATGAGACGAATACTCCTATAACACCTCCTCCTAAGCGTCTCAAGGATTACTCTTCCCCAACTCCTCGTGGGTTTTCCAATGCCATTGTTTATCCAAACGAACATACCAACGAGGTCTTGCATGCAAATGATATTTGGCTTGTCAAAAATGTGTGTAAATTTCACGGACTTGATGAGGAAAATCCAATCCAACACATCAAGGACTTCCTAAAAATAGTGGACACCATCCATACGGGTGGGGCTACTAGAAACACGTCCCGACTGCGATTCTTCCCTTTCACCTTATACGAAAAAGCCCAAGAATGGTATAACAAACTCCCTTCCGAATCTATTTTCACATGGGAGCAACTCATATCCAAGTTCTATGAGAAGTTCTTTCCACCTGGAAAAACCTCAGCATTTAGGGATAGGATCCTTCGTTTCCGAAAGGGGAAGGATGAACCCTTCCATAAAGCGTAGACTAGATTCAAAGATTTAATAAGACAAGTTCCACACCATGGTATTGAACTTTGGCTCTTGGTCCAAATCTTTTACGAAAATATCTCCTCTAATGACCGAAACGGAATCAACCAATCTAGGAAAGGAAGATTGGCCAATCTTAGTGCCGAGGAAGGGTGGGACAGAATTGAAGAATATGCCCAAGAGCAGGATGACACTTGGGATGAACCTGAGTCGACTATCGGCATTTCTGAAACCATCTCGGATCGATTAAGCAAAGTTCACAAAAGAATGGATTGCCTAGCTGGATCGCAACCACCTAAAATGCTGTCAAACTCTTACTTGATCTGCGATTACTGTGGAGGTCCGCATGAGGCGGAGGAATGCGGAGGAGCAGCCACAACTGAACATGCATGCTTGTCAGGAGGAGACATTTATGCTGATCCCTCCCTTTTACCTTTCTACCAAAATGATGATTATACCCTCTGGGGAAACCTGGTAAGGAAAAGAGAAGGGGAGGGAGGCCCTGAATTCAAGATCAGGAGCAATTTCGAAGATGACCTTGGTCACTTCACTCAAGAAAAACACTTGCAAATGAAAGGGCTTAACGAGCTTTTCGACGAACAGCAGGAGGATGTCGGAGAATTTTTCAGCAAGCTTAACTCAGCCCTAGATAACCTCCAACCATCGTTAGAAAGAAGAAAAGACCCCATGCTCGCGATAACCACATGGGCCGGAATGAAAACCAAGGACCCTCCTTACCCAAACTCATCCCCCGTCACACTCAATTCAGACAAACCTGGGGAGGAGGAGCAGGATGTCGGCATTGGCACCCCGGACCAACCACCCGTAACAACCCCCTCCCCATCAGCCCTTCCTAACCCACCTGTGAGGATACCATACCCATCCCGACTAAGGAACCAGAAAACTGAGAATGATAACAAGAGGTTCTTGTCATACCTAAAAGACTCAGTTGTCACCATACCTCTCCTGGATGCTTGCTATCACATGCCAAAGTATAGCACATACTTCAAAAAGCTGCTCGCTAACAGGAAGAAGCTCGAGGGTCTTGTAACCCTGGGGGAAGAATGCTCAGTGGTGACCCATCGAGGGCTACCAAAGAAGGTAGACGATCCAGGCAGCTTCACCTTGCCATGCTCTATAGGACCTCTATCAATCAAGAACGCTCTTGCCGATTTGGGAGCAAGTATCAATCTCATGCCTCTCTCTATGTTCCGTAAACTAGGATATTCTGGATTGAAGCCTACCCGTATGAACATCCAACTAGCCGATAGATCAGTCAAATACCCCGAAGGGATATGTGAGAACGTGCTAGTCAAGGTTGGGAAATTCAAATTCCCGGTCGACTTCGTAATCCTGGATATGGAGGAGGACGACGTGGTACCTATCATTTTAGGTAGACCATTTCTTGCTACCGCTCGTGCAGTCATCGATGTCTACGATGGCAAATTGACCTTGCGAGTAGGAGACGATAGCACAACCTTCGACATTAAGGATTCTATGGACCTCTCCCTCGAAGCATCCAACCGGCTCTACTTTATTGGGGAAGTAGATGAGCTCACAGATGTCATTGATGATTGCATCGATGAACAAATCGATGAAGGCTGGCTACGGGACGAGAGTTTTCTGCCTTTGCTAGAGGTGGAAAAGACAGAGGAGGCTAATGCAGTCTCCTTCTACCCCAGGCAAGAGGCAACGGAGCATCTCGAGCTCCGAAAGCCCGAGAACAAGCTCAAACCTTCTATTATCGAGCCCCCTGACGTTGATCTTAAAGAGCTCCCTAATCATTTGGAATATGCTTTTCTTCAGGGAGGGAACCAACTCCCGGTAATCATAAACTCTTCCTTGGAGAAGGAACAAAAAGTTAAACTCTTAGAGGTCCTGAAGAAATACAAGGGGGTACTCGCATGGAGTGTGGCCGACATTAAGGGGATTGACTCAACTTTTTGCACACATAAGATTCTTATGGAGGAAGATTATAAACCTACTGTGCAACCCCAGAGGCGAGTAAACCCTAACATTAAGGAAGTAGTGAAGAAAGAAGTGATCAAACTCTTGGATGCAGGACTGATTTACCCGATCTCGGATAGCCCATGGGTCAGTCCTGTGCAGGTTGTACCTAAAAAGGGTGGAATGACTGTAGTAAAAAATGACAAGGGTGAGATGGTGCCCCAGAGGACTGTCACTGGATGGCGGGTATGCATTGACTATCGAAAGCTCAACGATGCCACGAGGAAAGATCACTTTCCCTTACCATTCATTGATCAGATGTTAGAAAGATTATCTGGACACGAGTACTATTGCTTCCTAGATGGATTCTCAGGATATTTTCAAATCCCCATAGCACCTGAGGACCAAGAAAAGACCACGTTTACTTGCCCTTATGGAACGTTTGCTTACAAAAGGATGCCTTTTGGGCTATGTAATGCCCCCGCCACTTTCCAACGTTGCATGACCGCAATCTTTCACGAACTTATGGAAGACAGCATGGAGGTATTCATGGATGACTTTTCAGTCTTCGGAAACTCCTTCGACCACTGTCTTGCTAATTTAGAAAAGATGCTTAAACGTTGTGAGGAAACCAACTTGGTGTTGAACTGGGAGAAGTGTCATTTCATGGTAAAGGAAGGGATTGTGTTGGGGCATAAGATTTCAGGGAACGGGATAGAGGTGGACCAAGCTAAGGTTGAAGCTATATCTAAGTTGCCGTACCCCACGACCGTTAAGGCAATACGCAGCTTTTTGGGGCACGCCGGATTTTATCGGAGATTCATCAAGGACTTCTCCAAAATTGCCCGGCCAATGACTCAATTGCTTGTAAAGGATGCTCCATTCGATTTTTCCCAAGAATGCAAAGATGCTTTCGACCTCCTAAAAAGGGAACTCACTCAAGCTCCAATCATGATCACACCCAACTGGGAGTTACCATTTGAAATAATGTGTGACGCTAGCGACTTCGCTGTCGGAGCTGTATTAGGTCAGCGACGTGACAAGCTTTTCCAACCTATTTACTACGCTAGCAAAACCATGAATCCCGCCCAAGAGAACTACTCCACCACCGAAAAAGAATTATTAGCCGTAGTGTTTGCATTCGACAAATTTCGACAATATCTTGTCCTCTCAAAGACAGTCGTCTTCACTGACCACTCAGCTCTTAGATATTTATTTGCGAAACAGGACGCCAAGCCACGACTTATTCGGTGGATCTTGTTGCTACAAGAATTTGATGTTGAGATTCGCGATAAGAGGGGGGCAGAGAATCTAGCCGCCGATCATCTATCTCGCCTTGAAAACCCCCTGGATGAACACGATAGAAGTGAGATTAAAGATTCATTTCCTGACGAACAACTAATGTCTATCCTTGATTCGGAACCATGGTACGCCGACTTTGCCAATTACTTCGCAAGTAGATGTAAGCTCGTCCCTGAACACCTGACTAAATACGAGAGGAAGAGGTTCTTTTCGCAGCTAAAATATTACTTCTGGGATGAACCATTTTTATTCCGAAGGTGTCCTGACCACATTGTGAGGCGTTGTGTTTCGGAGAATGAGGCAGTAAAGATCATGAGGGAATGTCACTCCGGTCCCTCTGGAGGGCATCATGGGATAAACGTCACTGCCCGAAAGATTCTCGATGCAGGATTCTATTGGCCCACAATTTTCCGTGATGTAAAAGATATGGTACAAGCGTGTGATGCATGTCAACGGGCTGGAAATATATCACGTAGGGATGAGGCACCTCAGAACTTTATACAAGTTTGTGAGGTATTCGATGTTTGGGGAATTGACTTTATGGGACCCTTTCCGTCCTCAGGGGGAAACGAGTACATCTTAGTCGCCATTGATTATGTTTCAAAATGGGTTGAAGCACAAGCCCTTAGGACTAATGATGCTAGAGTGGTCATTCATTTCCTGAAAAAGCTTTTCGCAAGATTCGGGATTCCAAAAGCCCTCATCAGCGATAGGGGGACACATTTTTGCAACGCGCAAATGGAAAAGGTAATGAAGAGGTATGGAGTACCCCACCGATTCTCCACCGCCTATCATCCACAAACCAATGGCCAAGTCGAAAACACCAATAGAGCTATTAAAAGAATACTTGAAAAAATGGTTAGTCAAAACAGAAAGGACTGGTCATTCAAACTCGACGAAGCCTTATGGGCATTCAGAACTGCCTACAAAACACCTATTGGAACGACCCCGTTTCGCATGGTGTATGGTAAGGCATGTCATTTACCGGTAGAATTAGAACACAAGGCTTATTGGGCGCTTAAGGCATGCAACTTAGATTACACAACTGCGGGGAATAGTAGGTTTTTGCAATTACACGAGCTTGATGAGCTTAGATTAGAAGCCTACGAATCCTCCATCACATATAAAGAGAGAGCTAAAAGATGGCATGATCAAAGAATTAAGAAACCCAAAGAATTTTCAGATGGAGACAAGGTCCTATTATACAATTCTCGGTTGAGATTATTTCCGGGAAAACTTAAGTCTAGATGGTACGGGCCGTTCACGGTGAAGAATTCCTCTAAATTTGGAGCAGTAGTGCTAGTTGATGATGAGGGTAGGGAATTCACGGTTAACATACAACGTGTAAAGCATTACCAAGAAAATAACAATGAAATGGTTAATGAGGAGGATGTGATGTTTGATGATGAAATCACGTAGTAACCCATGACTTTGAGTCTAGCTACAAGACTCGTAAATAAAGAAAAGCGCTTATTGGGAGGCAACCCATGTTTTGTGTGATTTTATTTGTTTGATTGTTATTTGCTTCCGTATGCATGTTTTATTTTTATTGTTGGTTGATCATGTTTCTAAATTAAAATGTGGAAATACTTTATTATGTTGTTTGGCCTAGTCTTAACTTCAACCTAAAGGTATTTTTGCAAAAGATAAGTGTAAGGGAAAACCCAAATATGTTTTTAAGAAACAAACCGATCATGACTCTCCACAATATTAAATGAACATGTATATTCGTATTTGTTAGAGTCAAATGCTTGTATTGAGTCATAATGGAGTTTTGCAGGATTTTCCAGGAAGTAGGACAAAGTTTTTCCAGAAATTTTCCGGAAACTTAACATAAAGATTTCTGCAGGTCCATTCTGACGGCGTCAGGCTATTGCTCTTGACGGCGTCAGGAGTCAAAAATCTGGAAATTTTGCCGGTTTTGTTTTTCTAACGGAGTCTTATGGTTTTTGTGAATTATTAAGTTTTATAATCTCCAGGAAATCTGCAAACTTCATTCCACAAGCATTATATCTTACTTTGCTTTCTAGGTTTAGTAACTTATATAGGATGCCGCCGATTTTACGCGAGGTTGCCTTGTCTACTTTTGTCAGGATTTACAGGTTATTTAAGACAAGAAGATGATTTATATTCTGGAAGGGAAGCTTTGATTGTTCATTTTCTTGGAGGAAGATTTAACCTGGCCAACCTAAAATCCATACCGAGCGAATCAGGGGAGTATTTGATTTCATTCTCTTTACTTTTAACTTTTACATTCTTTACTTGAACATTGGGGACAATGTTCATCTTAAGTGTAAGGGGAGGGTAAAAAGATGATACCTTACATATGCACTTTCACTTGAGTTTGTTTTGTTTGATGGTAGATGTGTAATAAAACTATGAGAAATACTTGTTAGTGTAATTTTAGCGCCAAATTTAAAATTTTTTACAACATTTAGGAGTGAAACTTTAGCCATAGCAAGCGTCTAATGGATAGGAGGTTTTATGACTAGCACATAACCGTATATTCAGAAAAATTTTCCACCCAAAAATGTGAGGTTCGCCTTTAGATTTGATAGGAAAAGCATTCATTATTGGTGCTTATGAGTGTACCGGTAGCATTTAGATTTTAGAACTTGCGTTAGTGATGCATCCCGAGACCGCTAGTGAGACTACATTCGTGTAGTAGGATTTACTACATGATAAGAGGCATTAGGATCACCCTTGTGTTAAACCCGTATTATAATTACTTGACCATTTAAGTCATATTACTTGGCTAGTTAAGTCAACTAATTTTTCCCACACCCTTTGCGTTGTACTCATTTTTAGTACACGATACCCCTAGTACACCCCTCCGAGCCTATCTTTTCGTTTCTAACTTTAAGCATTTTACTTAAAGGAAGAATTTGTTACACCCCACTTAAATGTACACCCAAATCGCCTTAGCCTTCCGTGTATGCGCTCATTTTTAGTGCATTATTGTTATTTGTTAAACCCTAAGTTAACTTTCTAATTGATTACATGGTTGCTAAGTCGAGTCATATCCTTGTACATATTGTTTTGGG
The DNA here is from genome assembly GCA_030686995.1 of Artemisia argyi. Lineage (NCBI taxonomy): Eukaryota > Viridiplantae > Streptophyta > Magnoliopsida > Asterales > Asteraceae > Artemisia > Artemisia argyi. The sequence goes on from CM060680.1 coordinate 41,870,835, forward strand.
ACGATTGGGACTCATGGGTAAGTACTTATTTTATGGAGTAATGGGGAAGAACATCATATTATTACCCCCATATGTACGTTAATCTTAAAAGTGCTCCAAGTGTTTTGATTTTCTTAATTCGAGTCATTAGATTAGTTAATGTAAAGTATGTAAAGATTCAAGTGTAAGGGGATTGCTCATACCCCTATGATGTATTATTTTGGATGGTAGGGTAAGAGTGTATGAAAAAAAAAAAAAAAAAAAAAAAGGAAAAAGAAAGAAAAAACATACGGACTACCATCCCTTTTCATTCTATGTTCATTTTATGTTTTTGTTATTTCTCATTTATTAGCTTAAGTCGAGTCTAGTCTTGGCTTAGCAACGCCATCTTGTACATGTAATTAACCAAGATTGTTAACTCGCCACCAGTAAAACTTCCTTTATCCAACAAAAACGTGTAATTCATATCCCTATACCTAACGTTATAACCCTTTAAAAAGACCTCTTTGATAGTTTATCCTAGGTGCTTACGCCATGTGGTGGAGGTTTGATCATTTCCCAAGCCTATGGTAATCTATTTTGCTATGACAGGTAGTGAGAGATATCTTCCATTTCCATAATGTTATATTACTTTATTACACCCGAGAGATGTGAGTATCTAAACACTATTTGTGAGGTGCTTGTGTATGACCTCCGTGCTTGTCTATTGGTCTTTAGTGGAACGATTATTTGTTGTAATTACTTTTATATTAGTGTTAAATGACCCCTAACTTGTCTTTTGAGTAGAATAAAAGCTCATTTGCTTGAGGACAAGCAAATCTCAAGTGTAAGGGTATATGATGAGGCGAAAAATGATCCGTTTTTAGGGGGTCATTTAAGCCCGAATCCGACTTTATTTGATCAAATATTGCCCTAAATCGTTCCTTTTGTGATTTTAGGTGTTTGGAGAGTGAATTCTGGAAAAGAGGCTATTTTGGACGTTTTTGGAGCATAAAGTGAAGAAAACGGCAAAGTACCAAAAATCCATGCTGAAGATACAAGGTGACGGCGTCAAGACTTCCTTCTTGACGGCGTCAGACATGAAGAATAAAATATCGTAGCTGGTGACAGCGTCAGATGGATAGGTGACGGCGTCAAAGTGGCCAAGAATAAAATACCGAAGGTGGTGACTGCGTCACATAGGCCGTCACAAGTGGATCTAGGGCGTCCGAGGAAGTATATGGCGGCGAGGTGACGGCGTCAGACTTAACTCTTGACGCCGTCAGAACGATTTTCCTATATATAGTTTTCTAGTTTTTTCATAAAAAGAGAGAAGTTTTGGTGAAACCCTAAAGACGATTTTGGTGCCTCTTTTACAGGTTTTTCAAGGGTTCCAAACCCTTGAGACCTTGCATTGTAATTGAGATAAGTATACTCTTAATTCAATCAATATGTCTATGTGTTGGTTGTTTATCTTTTGTTCTTATCTTAATTTTACTATGCTAGGCTAGATTTCCTTTGTGTTTGCTTAGATCTAATGAAACCTAGATGTTGATTATGTGTTGATTACTTGTCTATTCTTGTTTTGGATGAATGATATTATATGTTAGGCTTAAGAAAACTGGCAGATCTCCAAATGGTAACATGCTTGAACGTCTTAAGAAACATGAACCGAGGCGTACTAGGTCTTTATTGGTTGTATTTAATGCATGAGCCACTGTTTACAATCCCTATAGTTGTGATGGGTCATGGTGTAGGAGGAGATAAGAGCTCATAGAGTTGGGGAGTTATGTATGCCACCCCACGAATGGTATTAAGGAATACAATCCGTCATCCATACAAGTGTAACAAGTAATTGACATGTAAAAGATATCTAGGGAGTAATGAAGTCTAAGTAAACACAATTTCTCCAAATACTGCTCACAACTTTGTAATAATTAGTTTATTTTCATTTTTATTATTTTATTTTGATTGCATCTTAGTTTTGGGTTAGTTGAATAGCAACTAATTCCGCCCACTCTTTCAAAACCCGAGATTTACTTGCTTTAATTAAAATATAAAAACACAAAAATAGTCATCTTTCATCTCTAGAACTATTAATTAGGCTTTCTAATCCTAGCGACACTATTCCTAAGCTGAACGATCAATCCCCCGGTACTTGTCACTATACTATACTACAACGATCAGGTACACTGCCTGGTGGGGGTTGTAAGCCTCGCGAGATCCCTCGAGAGGTAAAGCAAGGTGCGATTCCCACGCATCAACGCACGACATGTTGAGGCAATGGGACGTTGGCGACGCCACCAACTTAAACCTGTTCTTGTGTCCTTTCTGCAAGATGGTCCCGGACTCGCGTAACCATCTATTTTTTTAGTGCTCCTTTCCTTCACAGGTATGGTCTTTGGTGAGATCGAGAGCTGGTATGGATGGCATAGGCCCCATTTGGGACGATATTGTTGATTGGATCAATCCGTTATCAACTAAAAGATCCATTGTTAGTGTTGTTGCTCGTTTGGTGCTTGCTGCGACGACTTATTTCATTTGGCAGGAGAGAAACTTTTGCTTATTTCAGAATCAGAGTCGGACTGTGGCGCAAGTTCGAGACATTATTGTTCATAATGTAAGATTAAAGTTGCTTACTTTTCGATTTAAGAAGACGAATTCAGTGGTTCTGCTCTTGGACACTTGGAACGTTAGCGGTGTGTTTGCGGAAGGCCTTAACACCACAACGTAGAATGTTTCTTAGGCGTAGGTTCGGGCTGTTTTGTGTTCCTATTTATTTCGTGTCTTCGCCTATTCGGTATGACGAATCATGTAGTTAGTTTTAACACATATTAGTGTGTTGTCTTTGTAAATCAATGTGGTACTCAGCCGCATTCATGTACTTATCAATTTTTTGAGTAATATTTTACCGGGGTAAGAAGCCCTTTTACCCAAAAATAATTTATTCATATTGTACAACCAATTAAAAGCATATTTACCAAATTAGAAACAACCCCCAATTAAAACACCCCTTACTAAAAAGTATAATAAAATTTTCACATTATACAATTTAAACAAGCTACGACATAATCTAAAGTATAAAATAATTAACACGCTAATTAATGTTATTTTTAAAACATCCTAAAATGAAAAGTATATGTTATTATACACATTATACAAATTAATAAAACACACAAAACTTCATACAAGCTAACAAGTTGATTGTATATATAGTTTTGAAAATCGGACCGGACCAACGGGTTCAACAAGGAACGGTGTCGCCACCGGTTCGGCTAACCAACAAAAGCCATCCAAAACGATCTGTCGCTATAAAACCCCATTGCTATGCACCAGTACTCGTCTAGTGTTATAATCATGTATGTACATGATCTATAAGTGTAAAAGTTAATTTAATTTCATAACTATATTATAAAGATTGAATTATAATTTTCATATATTTATTTGCATATTTCAATAAAACGTGCTTTAACTTGACAATTGTGACCCCTATGTATATGGAAATTTTAATAGATTATACTTAATTTAATAATAGTAACATTTGTATTAGCTTATGATAATTAGTGTATAAGCCAAGTTGTTTGAATTGGCTTATGTCTGTAAAATAACAAAATGTAAATATGCTTTATGGCTTTATTCTAATCTTAAGAAATGTGCTTATTAAACCCCTAAATAAGCTCATAATTGCAAGCTCATAAGCTTACCAAAACACTTACGTGAGCTTATTTACAAAAGCTCTCTAAATAAGCTTAAATATGAACCTTAAATGAGCTTATTTTGCTATTTAAGTAAACAAACTCTCTAAATAAGCTTAAACAAACACCCTTTGGTCACACTAGAAGACATACTCTTTCATATTCTAAATGAAATGAAATGAAAAATAAATAAGTAAATCTATACTACTTATAAAGCATATTATACATTCTCTCATATTTAATTTTTAAGATTTTCGTATTTAGATTTTAAGTAAAATACAAGTGATAAAACATAAAGCACAAGTATGTAAATCTTAATATTTTAAAGTCAACATATCTCTTACATATGTACAATTAATACACCCCATCACCAATTAATACAAGTTAAAAAAAAAACATAATTTACAAGTACTTAAAGCACAAATAAAACTTAAAAACACTATTCTAACATCTTCCTAAATTTGATTTTAATTAAATACTATAATATAAGCATTATTTACAAGTATCTAAGCACACATAAAACTAAAAACACACTACTTATATAATACAATTAATACACCATTAAAAACATCATTTCATCCAAAAATACAACTTTTAAAGCAATATGTACAAATACAAAAAACTCGCTTTTCCTTCTAGCAACCTTTTCTACCTCCAGCCTCTTTTTTCTGTCGAACATCCTTTTTCATACCTATCAGATTCAAGTAAAAAATATTTTTTCTGTCGAGCATCCTTTTTCACACCTATCATATTCAAGTAAAAAATATTGTATGACACAAAACCAGTGATAATATTAAAAACCTTGGCTTTATAATATTTTTTGTATAAATCCGAGATTATAAAAAATGAATGTGAAAATCTGTTACTATTCTCATAGTTTCTAATTACCTTGTAAATCTCAATACTATCACATCTTCTCTTTTACATACTCACAAAGTCGTTCTAATAACAAGAGTATTTGAGATATCATCGTAGATCTTTTAGAAGCATAGCTCCTATAGTTTAAGATCCAAAAATAGTTTAAGATCTAAAAATTAAAATAAAGAACAAAACACGTCGTGTTTCATTCTATATTTTTTCGGTTAGACTTAAATGAAAAACAAAAGTGAAACCTACATCTTCTTTGTCTTCTAATGAAAAGAAAAGGATATTTGGGGTCCGGTTAACAAGTGCTTAAAGAAAGCTGCATATGTTAGATTTGAGTTTGTGAGTGAGATTTGGGTTTGAGAGAAAACATAATTTTGTGTGGTGTGGTTGCGTTTGTGTTGAGAGTGAATTAGGGTAAGATTCTGTGTGCTTAATATTAGAGTACATGTTGGACTATAATTTTGCTATTGGGTTGTTATTACATTGGGCTCTTAATTCAAATTGTATACTCAGATTTTTGGCTAAAAGAAATATACTAGAGTGTATTTTTGGACTTTTATGGTTGTTATAAGTGTTAAGTGTTTTAAGTGAGATATTAAGTGATATCATCATACTCACAAAGTCATTCTAATAACAAAGAGTAATTCATATAAATTGTAATTAGTGTATTACAACATCCATATTCATATGCGACTACAAGCTCTTGTCAAACCACTTTCACCTCCTACCTTGTTGATATTACTAATTAACATTTAGATTTTTGGAGCATCGATCAAATAACTTACTATTTTTTATATATGCAATTTTGCTATTGCTTAAAGTTACTGAAACTTAAAACTCTCACCATCCATAAATTTGTTGTAACAAGAAATGTATAATAAAAAAAGATTGTCAGCCGTAAAACTTAGTTACATGTTACCCGCCGCCGCAACGCGCGTGTACCCCGCTAATAAAATAAAATTCAAATGACAAAACGAAAAAGTTGAGAGCTTATACAAGTTAAGGTTCATGGTCACCAGTATTGTTAATTTGTTATATTATTACTCTAACAAAACCAAATGTCACAAGTAACGTAATACTAATCTCAACATACAAAATTTATATACACCACTGTATATAACCAAACACAACTTCTTTTCTTTGCTCCATGTGGGATTGAAAACTTAAAGCCAACTTTTCACAAAAGTAATCACATACAAAAAGGTTTTCTAGAGGTATAACCCTTTTGTTGCCATAATCAAATGAATTCTTTATGTTCTATTTACACATTGTTCAAGAGACATAATAATGCATCTTATTAATGTTCATCCCACGCAGTTTGTTTAGTTTACCTTTAACATGGATTATTAATATGTTTTCTTTTTGACCCATCAAAATACCAATCCGGGTTATAAGGCATCATTGATTCGTTAGATTACGTGAAATTGAAGACGAGGTCTGAGCTGGTTTTAAGGAGCACCACAGTTTACAGATATGCAGCTTGCTTAAGATGCTCCTTAACCCTTTGGTTAGTCTGATATTGATTTTGTTGTGGTTCGTACATGTCAGATCGAATCTGGATTTTCTTTTTGTGCATTGTTGCTTTTTGTAAAATGCTTCCTTGTTCTTGTTGCAAATGAAACAGAGTCAGAAACACGTACAGGAAACTCACCATGGCATTATTTTTCCGAATTATTCGATACAATATGTCAAAGAGTTCACAGCAAAAGACATAATTAATCTACCATAACAAATGTACTTTTTTTTTGCCGACCAAGAAAGCTCTCTTTTTTCGTTTCGGTTTATCAACTCATCTGAAACTTGTCCCACGAATGAAATGCCAATGATACGTTTGTAAGACTAATAATTACTTCTCATTAAAAGTCTTCATGTTTGTTCCTGACAATGATATGGTCCGTATTTAATTAAGACCAAGCTAAGTTGATCAGTGGGTAATCAATCCTCCAATCAACGAAGAAAGATAGGATTTGGAATAGCCTTCGATCAGGATCAGTAATTGTTTGTAACGAGGCAATCAAAGAAGAAGAAGACTATCAATTCATTCATAAATGTGATATGAGTACAATTGTTGATATATTAGCTAACCACCGAGACATTATTGCTATTATCGTCATTAGAGACATTGTACTTAGAAATATGACATAAATGACTCTAAACTCGAAATAAACCATACAAGCACGGTTATAAATATAACAAAATAGAACTGACACTTTAAGTGTACAAAGCAAGTTCTCTAGGAAACTGCTTTCAAGAAGACTAATTATTGGTCGGCATCCACAGATTGGACGTTAGCCTTTGAAGGTTTAAACCTGATGTAAGGGCTCTTGAACTCCCCTGGAACCATCATTGGGGGATTCATTGACTTTGGTTTTGGCACACCATTGTTAACTTGATCAGGCATTGATAGGTTAGCTTGGTAAACTTTAGAAGGCGCACCTGCTGGTGCAAACATTTTAGGCATTTAAGGATATCCTCATAATTCAATGGAAAACGTTAGAACTAGTAAATAAGTTACATTGGTCATGTTTATTATAGAAACTTATGAAAGTTATTCGGATCACAAAATTTTGTTATAGTAGTTCTACTGAGTATTCGGAAACCAGGTCAAAACTCACCGTGGCATTCTTTTCATTACTAGATTGCGTATAATTTTAGTGAGTGTTTGTATTAGCTTGTGATTGTAAGTTAATATGCATTTCAGTTGGTATATGCTCGTATAATTGATAATTAAGTTAAATAACTCCAAGCATTATTAAATAAACAAATCTATGGAAACTCTTTGAACAAGCTCATAAACTCAAGCTTATATGTTAAATTATAGTGTATTTGCTATTAAGCTAATACGCCCTAAAACACTTCAATTGAGCATATATATAAGCTAACAAGGTCTCTGAAGAAGCTTAAATTAACACCTTGAATGAGCTTATAACCTTTGCTATATCAGCTAACGAGTCCTCTATACACTTAAACAAACACCCGTAATTGCATTATAAGACATATATACTCTTCAATATTTCAAACGACAAAAGTTATTTTAAACCCCACTTTTAAATCTTTTATATGAGTTTCTGTTGTTCAACTTTTAAATCTTTTAAGGATTCTTCAAGAGGCATCCTCTCTCTAACTATGGATAAATTCAAAATGGTATGCATCTCTATTACATCATTCAACTGCCTTAATTTTTTCTAGAGGTGTCATATTCAAGCAGTATATTCAATACTTATAAATGAGACGATTCGGGTTGTATTAGATGGGAAGAATGGGTGATTTTTATTCAAAACTTTAGATTGTTATTATAATAATGTCGTTTTGTGAACATAATTAACACATTGGTTACTTTCCGTAAGCAAAAAGCGCTAACACAACATGACCATACTAGAAGTTATAGTATGGATTTAATTAGTTATATGATTGATTTTGCTGCAATTTTATTTGGGATATAAATAGGTGACTTAAAGACTTGGGTCTTGGGACATAAATATTGTGTTTACCTTGTGACTTTCACTATGTAAATAACGAATAATTGCGAATCAGATTAAGGACATTTAGATGCTTTTTATTGAGTCCAAGAATACCAGTTTGTTAATTTATCATGAATACCATTTGTTTCTTTTCGAGGTTGTTAATGTGTTTAATTAACTAATGGGTTTGTATGATATGACTATTTTCAAGTTGATTAATTTGGTTGTGATGAAACTAGCTACAAGTATGCCATATTTATTTAGAATTATGTCAAGGTTTGATGACAATATTATTTATCGAGAAAAAAGTATAATTTTTGATGATGCTGATTATTATTTTGTCGTCAATAACAGTCACATTTTTTGATCCTCAATCGTCATATACTTTTAGGGGGTTGCTAAATATATACCGACCACCAACGAGTACTACTATATTTAACTGTAGACATTCATGATGTGCAATTGATCATTCAGGTTGGATACAACTTGAACTGATTAGTGCACATTATTCTTTTCTTTATTAACTGCGATTAATTTTTCGTCTTTGTATAGTGTGAACCCCCACGGGACGTCGAAGACTTTATTCATCTATCTGGAAGGACAGGAAGAGCACGTAATTGTAAAAGAGCAACATTTCCGCATTACATTATCATTTTAGTTTTGTTGGTAACATTGCTTCCTGATAGATCACTTACTAATTTCTTAAGGGCCTCTTTCTCAAATTATATTAGATGATGCTTTTACTTTATGTGGTTCCATCTCAACTACAAATACCAGTTAAAATAATTACAGTTTGCTTATATGCCTATAAATAATTAGTCTCCTGTGAGTTTGTAATCATCTTGAAAAGCTTTGTACATCACAAACGTGTATGATTCAGTTATATAATAAGCTAATAAGCATTAACACTAAAATTAGGGCTTTTTGGAAAGACGTAAACTTTTAGTTCTATTTTACCCATTAGACCCGTCAAAGCATACATTTTTTTAAAGGTTAATAGTGTACATATTTCACGGTTTAGTTTGAGTGCAAGCGTTGATGTTACATGGTGTCCATTAATTTTCTTTAGTATATAGTTTAGAGGTAGAATACACTTGATCTGAACACTAAAAGTAAAGGAAATATTTGGAACTTTGAAACTCATTACGAGTTAGAAAATGTCACATTTCTTTTGTAGCAGATTTATGAATTCAACAATGATAGTCTCAGTTTGCGCCACCCATGGCACCCCTCTACATTATAGTAGTTGTGCCGAGAGAATTTAATTGCTTGCTGATTCCTATCAGTATATGTCATAAAGGCTTCGTCACGAATTTAATGTGGCAAACAATAAAAGTATAAATTATATAGAACTTTGAAATCAAATGTTCATATATTTATTGTTGTTCGGCTTTCAGCCACAAACAAATTTTAAATCATATAGGTAGATGTGATGATAAATCCTTATCGCTTATGTGACTCTTCTAATTAAGGTGTTTGGGGTATCTTGCTAAATCCGCTTTACAATTTTGATATGGCAGATAAAGAATTTTAAGTGTTTGGGTATCTGCTAACTAACTGCTGTAATTTTGCTTATTTTTTAGGGTATTTTCAGGAATAACCATCTTGGTGATGTGGTCTATATGAGCAAGCTAGAGGGACAAAGTGACTGTGAATGTCGAGTTGTAGACCGTAACAATTCTATGTTGGGTCAAGGATGAGAAAAAAGGATCACGAAATGACAGGTGTCGAGTATCAAATGGTCGAGTTTATCATTGCTTTTCTTAAGTACTAATAAAGCAAAACGAACAAGGTCGTAGAGAATATGCACTTGGTTGAAACTTTTATAGCAGAAGGCTGTGTAGTTTGAGTTTTATGTACTATGATGTTAAATGTTTAAACTCGAAAAATTCATAGGGCAAGGTGTCAGAAAATAAAATCAACACAAAGAATGAAACTAGACACTTGATTTTGGTAATTTTATCTTTTTGTTCTTCCAATTATTTTCTCCTAATTTTGTATTGTTATGCAGCTAGATTGTGTGATAATGCCACTGTAAGGGAAAAACAAACACACCAAAAAAAAAAAAAAAAAAAAAAAAAAAAAAAAAAAAAAAACCTCTAAGATTATAAAGCATTAGCTCTTTTGTATACTACCAGAGTTAAGCTACTTTTAATGTTACAAGAATAGTTTTGTTTTATAGTAGTCTTCTACACCTGGTGTTGATTGTTAGTGTTGAATATGTTATTGTTAGTGGGGCTGATCATTGGGTTCTATATTTGTGATTTTTTTTATTTTCATGAAGTAATAGCTTAAGGCTAATGTGCTTATCTTGGTTGCATAAAATTTAATGAACTTCATACATTGGTGCATGTAGCGTTTATGTCTTGATTTTAGTTCATCATAATTCTTGCTTGGATTTTCTTTATGCATGACCATAAGAAAATGATACGTGCATTGGTGCATGTAGCGTTTCTATGTTCATTTACATTTATATATCGTACATCATATAGTTTCCTCAACAATGACCTTTTAGTTCTTCTCATTGGTCTTGTCAATCTTTATGAAGAAAAATATTAACAACCTTTGAAATGTAGTATATGATTTGGATTTCCAACAATGGGCTTTTTTTTTTAAAACTTTATATAAAGAAATGTAATTGTAGCGTGATGTGTGCAACATAGAATGTGTATAAAGGGTTTAATAGAATGTGTAATAAATATGAAATCAAGGTTTCGTCAAGTCTATTATTGTTTGCCTAATCCATATACTTTGGGTTGTATTTTTGACCATATCCCTTAACTAATTACCACTCTACAATTATTAGCAGTTCACCCAAAATGAATGAATATATCGAACATTACCTAAAATGAATGAATAGATCGAAAGTTACAGACTGAAAATGAATGAAAAGAATAGTTATAATTTTGAAGATTAAACTAAAATTGTGTGCCCATGTGAACAAAATAGGCGGCAAGACGACTCAACAAATTTATTAATGATCTTAGTAGTTACTTACATTATGTATGTGTCTTTTGTAGGGATGTCATACGTATTGGTAATTACTTAGACCGAGTATTGAAGTGTATCTCTCATGGTTTCACCGTTTCACTAAATTGGAAATGTAAGTGTATAACCTTTCTTTTTCAAAAAAAAAAAAAAAAAAAAAAATATTTAATGGTTTGTACTTTGTACCCATATACTTGTGAATGGGATGATTTAGGTTATGCTTTATTTCTAACAGGAAAAATGATCATCTTTAAGTGAAAAAATATTGCAGTGCTTCTTAGCAGAGTAATCGTTTCAGTTTTTGGATCTATAGTCTTATCATCTCTCAAACTTATGACTAAAATATGGCCCAACACGAATTTTTGTAAATTTCCAAGGTATGCAGTTGCTGATCTGATGGGTGTAAATGAGTGGTTGTTGCTTAAATTCCAATAGGTATCACTTTACGCTTCTTACTTTTTTGTTTCATTTTCCATGTTACTATTACTTTGCATCTCATTAATTTGGCTACATTTAGCAATTTGTGCTGACAGTAACTACTTTTAGGGGCTGTTTGGAATATTTTATTGAAAGTTAGTATATCAGCTGTTTCAGTTAGTTATTAGAATGAATACTTTAAGGGGTTGTTTGGGATCGTATTAGATTAGTATTTTGTTTATTATCAGTACTCATATTAGATTAGTATTATCGGTACCCATTTTACAACCCGCTTGACCATTTTAAGGATTATATGTGTGCTATAAAACAAGAATCTAACCCTAAAATAATTTATAGCTTTGGTAACTATATTTTATAGCGTCACGATGATGAGTTTATTGCTAAATCTTTAAGTACGCCGAACACGAGACTAAAACCCTTTGAAGTTGTGAATTTTAGTCATAGTTTAGTCAAAGCAATGTTAAAGATGTAGATAAAGACAACTATGAAAAAATATTCGACACTTAAACAAAAGGAGGCTCAAGTGCAACACCCGATATGGAATATGAGAAACTAGGATATAAAGTTCCAGGTCCTAGCAAAGGAAATGATTATTCAGCAAGCTTACCCCTTGAGTTTTATCATTACTATCATGAAAGGTATGGGGACACTAATCTAGGCGAGTTTTATTTTTAACTCTGATTAGTTTTTACAAATCTTCATCGTTTTGCATATCTTTAGTAGTGAAGCAATGTTTCAATTACTGAATTTATTATACAAATTTGGGTTAAGTGCCCATTGTGATTTCTTTTGCCTAATTATGTTCAATTATTAAATTATTTGTTGAATTGCTTACATTATAAACTACTTGATTTTAGATTATTTTATCTTTACATATGCGGTGAGACGAACATGGGATGCATATATAAACATGGAGGAAAGTGAACACATTATTATTTTCTTAAGAGAATAACCTCTTAAAATTTATATTCTCCCAACACATCAGATGGCTCAAAAAACATAAAAATCTGATCTTTATTACATTGATATCAACATCTTTCCTTCAAGTTTATATGTTGGTGAGTGTCACCGGTAGGTTGTTTAGGTCAATCTCTTTTTTATAAGTATTTAACCCTTTCTCCCCTTTTATATTTTGTGAATTATGCCTTTTTATGAATAGCAAAAACTTAATGAATCAATTTGTGTGTACATTTAGGTTAACAGAAAGGAGTTGAAATTGAAGTTGGCTGAAATAAGCTTTTAAGTGGTTCTTTATATCTTTAGTTGTTATAGTTTTCAATTAGTGTATGTTGTAAAATATACTTCCATGTTTACCACCTTTGGCGATGGTTTGCAGCTGAAGAAGTTTAGATGTATATGATGTATATTTTGTATGCTATATTAAGTGTATATGATGTAACTCACATCATCTTTTACTATCATGTGTTGGAATTACTACAATACAGTCCTAAACCACAAAACGATGCAAACAATATCCCGACAAAAAAAAAAAAAACAACAAAAGACATAACCAAAAATCTCGGTCGCAACACGCAAGTGCCGTCAAACTTTAAAAAATAAGTAAAAATGCTTTTGAAACAAAAGAAATAAATTAACGATATACTAACACAATATGCGGAAGCTAAATTTTATACATAAAGATGACCATGTCAATGAAAATATCATACCATAAGCTATTTGTTTTTTAATAGATAAAAATATATTATTAAAAATTTTAGAAACATGTAAAAGTGGGCGAAACCGTAAGAAAACAGGTGAAAACGTATAATGTAACAACCCGATATTTTCCACGTCTACGTTTATTTTCCAACTTTGGAAATTTCACTATTCATCGATTACTATTCATCAAAACACTATTCATCATTTTACTATTCATCATTTTTGATGTCCGTTTGATATTCTGAGAAACATTTGAAAATTTTACTATTCACAGAACACTATTCATTCCGGAAGAAATTCCACTATTCACGTGCATTATCAGTAAGGACCTCTCATACGGACTAGAATAGTCTGCATATCATCATAATGTCATTTACATGCTATACCACTCTTAGGATTCTCAAATTAATATATTTAGTATATTTAACGTTTTACGTATAAGTATTTATAATTAAACGTTAACACGCGATTAATAAATACGACGAATATATCTAAATATTCCCACAATGGTCCCGACATATTTTTATATCCATATTATCATCATAAAAGTTATAAAATTCATTTACCCAGTATTTTGGAAATTTATTTTATTTATATCGTAAGTTTAATAATATTACGACGGTTTTCGTGAAAACTAAACGATAATTATCCAAACACTAAATAATTATACCCAACATATTTTTATCATTTTTATAACTTTATTTTGACCCGAATAACTTCGTTAATATTTATTTCTAGCAAACCCAGTACCCGATTATAACTAAACTAATTAAACACTACAAAAATATCTACTAGCTTCCTAAACACCTCATTATAATTTTAGTTGCAAAATTCAACTTGTCTTCCTCCTTTCTTCCCCACAAACCCACGGCAAACAAACCAAACTAACCAAGATCCAATTTTTTTCAAAGTACAAGTTTCTATCAAGTTTATTTAGTGATTATTGTTGGGGTTTAGTAATATAAACACAAGAATCACAAGGGTTTCATCATCTAATCACCTAAAATCATTCCAAGTAAGTTTACCAAATTTATTTTCATGTTTTCTTCAAGTATTTACTATGATCATATTATTTTCATACAATATTTCATGCTTATGCTAGCTTATACCACTTTATTTTGTAAACTTTTAAACTTTGAACCCTAGAAATATTTATTTTGATTTCCTTGTTAAATTAACATGATTAGTGATGATTAGGAACCCATGGCACCCTAAGAAGGTGTATGGTAGGATTAGATTAGTTTTGTGAAGTTTGCAAGAGATTTGGTTGAAGTAAAAACTAGTTTTGAACCTTGGAAATGGATTTCTAACAAGTATATATACATGCTGTCTCATTTTTGTAAATCCAGAAAAATCAGGGGATTCCGGGTAACTTTGGGCTAAAGATTTAGAAAATACTTTCAAAAACGAAGCCGTGGGCGAAAGAATGGATTAAAACGAGTTTATAACGAAGAAGTTATGATTTTTGCAAGATTGTTGACGAAAAGTATTTTTCTGAAAAATAGTTGCTGTTGGGCGTTTTTCATTGGACAAAAAGAGACTTTAGACGTAACCCGGAGGAGCCGAGCTTTCCAAAATATATTACTACATACTAAGACGTAACCGTGGATATAAAGAACAAGTAAAACGGACTTATAACGACCAAGATATACACGTTTCAAAATCGGCGAAACTCTATTTATTTCCATCAGCTTTTTAGCAAAATATTACTAAGTATAGAAAAACAGTTTTTGTAAGACATCATGTTGAGAGCCAATTTACTCATTGATAAACTCATTTCTGGAAAATTTACATCATTGACAAAAAGTTAGCTCACCCAGCCTAGTTTTCAAAACATCTAGCCGTTTGTCAAAAGGATTTATAACGAACAACTTATGGACTTCCAAACTTTCCCGAAAACTGCCCAGAATCTGCCAAAACAGCCCAAACACCTCACTTGACGGCTAATTATCCTTATGATCGAGACCTGTATGGACAAACTTCACTTCTGTGACTTTTTAGATATGGTGAAAATATTCTCAAAACTACTGAGCTTCTCTCCTAACTCTTAATATTCACTATTTCACGACTAGTTTTATGAGACCGTTTTGTCACTAATAGAAGTAATAATACTTCTACGTACTAAATTCTAGATTTTCTAGAAATATTAGCCAAGTACCCAGTTTCATAACTAATGATGTATTAGTGATTACAAGTATATTTTCATCATTTCAAGGCGTTATTTCAAGGATTTCAACCCGAGGATTTCAATACTAACATGGAAACATACGATATATATATAAGTATATATATTACAATTAGCTTATTTTATTTTCTAATAGCAATATTTTTCCAAATTCTTGGATTATATATTTTTGATAACACAAGTGTTTTTCCAAAGAGTAGAGTGGTATAGGGAGCATGTGCATGTACATTCCTTTCTTCATTTCATGATCTAAAGTAGATCATATCATTCATTTAGGTTGCGGATAGAGTGCGCGCCTTACTTTAGTTCATACCTTTTTGTTATCATATCGCTTATATCAGGTGAGTATTCACGAACCCTTTTTCTAACTATTTTAATCGCTTTGGGGTGGATGCATGAATTATTACTTGAACACTTTGAACATTGTTTTGAACCCTTTGATTTTTATGAACTCTATTGAACTTTATTGCAACTTATGACTTGTTTTGAACTTGACTTGAACTTTTGAACTTAATGTACTGTACGTGCTATGACCTAAAGTCTCGCCATTTTTGGTGGAGCGTTCTTAACCCTAAAGTCTCACCTTATTGGTGGAGCGTGCTAAGTCTCCCATGTTTGGAGTGTTCTTAATCGTATATAATAGTTGTATGATGTACTGTTCGTACATTCGCATTGTTCGACACCTATTAGTAGTATGGATAGCGCTATTAGAGGTCGGCCAACCTCTCGTCCACTATGTTACGGGACGCATATTATTTAATTAGGGGCTTTGCATGGCATACATTATTATATATGTGGTGCTTATATTGTGAACTTTCTCTAATGGTTTCTCATATTAAATAAAACGTTTATACTCACCAACTATTTTATAGTTGACCGTTTTCTCTCATGCATTTCAGGTGATCGTCAGTAAGCTTGTCAGCAAGGTCTTGCATAATGAAGTTTTCACATGTCACTTCTTTTCATTATGTATTAAAATACCATCTTTTGGGAATCAAACATATGTCTTTTATTTGCCAAAGTCGGCAATAACAACGTTGTAATGTTATATTTTTCCTTAATGTAAATTATAGTATTGTCTTATTTCTCTTTGGTGATGTATATCGATTTCGTTACACCTCGTGTTTCCGCCTTCGGCGAGGGTGTGACATATAAAACAGGTGAAAAGATATTAAAACGGGCGAAAACAGGCAAAAACGTATATAAACAGACAAAAACGTATAAAAACATACGAAAATGTATAAAAACGGGCGAAAACGGGTGAAACGTAAGAAAACGGGCGAAAACGTATAAAAGGATTAACGATCGTTAGTATAAGGACTAACGCTGCAAATGTTTGTTAGATAGGCAACCTGCTAATGGTCAAGCAGGTCACACGGTACACACAAAGGTCGGGTTTTGAAAGTTTATTGACAGAATGTGACAAAAAAATAGCTACATACAATGAGAAAAAGTGGCAAATTAACTACATTTTTAGGTGATTTGCCCTTTTTAATACCTTCAATTTGGTGAGTAATATTGGGTTATTACCTACATTTAGGTAATGAAGAAATGCATTATAGGAAACCAAGCATCGCTTTTCATTATAATTATAATTCACGACAACTAGGCACCCCTAAATGTTTAGATTGGGTATATATAGAATTAAAGCTTAATTATTTAAATACAGGCATAATAAATTTGGAGATTGATCATTTAATATTGAGTGTTCAAATCTGAAACTTTTTATTGGTTTGTAGCGAGAATGCTAGAATGATAGAGAAAATTATTGTAAGTAAATGAGGTAAATTAAGGTGTGGACTGAAGTAACAAGACACTTAATTTTATCACAGTAGCCAAACTAGACTATCGTAATACCTGTGTATATTTTAGTCATTTTATAGTTCGACACTGATAAGAGTAATTTTCTATGTAGCCGAGCTAAGCTACCATAATGCCACCACATATATACAAAAATTCATATGAATATTTTATGCTTAATTAATTAGTTATTGGGGAAGTTGATTAACAAGAAAAGTAGTTGTCAAAACTGAATAAAACAACAATACAAACCGCAGAAAATATACTTATACATAATTTGGATAATTCTTCCACACACAAATAAAAATACAATGCTCAAAGTTGAACGAAAGTCCAACTGTTATTGAAATTAAAATATAAACACTAGCACCAAGTTTAGCATAATCTTGGGGTTTAGTGGTTAAAACCATGGCACTGCAACTGATACTGCCCCCTAAGAAAGATGGTTTACACCAGTTTTGCAATGATGGGACTAACAAGTTTTTCAAGCTGATTTAGGGTCTTCTCGTATTCCTCAACATCTGTGAGCTCACTTCCATCAAGACATTCACTTGCATCCTCTATTGCGATTTCCATCTTCTTCATGTCTTCCGTCATAGAACTGCTTCCTATGTTCTTGATTTTGCTTTCCACATCATAAATATAGGCCTCCAATGCATTGCGTGCAAACACCTTCTTACTGTATGCTTCGTCCTCAAGTTTGAACTTTTGGGCATCTCTCAACATCTTATCAATCTCTTCCTTTGTAAGCCGTTGCTTGTCATTGCTAATTCTAATCTTCTTTTTCAAACCGGTTGTTGTTTCTTCACCTGAACAATTCAAAATGCCATTAGCATCAATGTCAAAAACCACTTTAACCGATGATTTACCCTTTGGTGCAGCTGGGACTTCAACCTTGAATTTCCCCAGCCAGTTATTCTCTTTAGCAATAATTCTCTCACCCTGGTAGACGTCGACAGTTATAGTGGTTTGGTTATCCTCAGTTGTGACATAAGTGCATTCCTTTTGTGTTGGTATTGGGGAGTTCCTAGGAATTATAACATCCAAAGTACCACCCTTTATATCTGTACCAAGTGAAAGAGGGACGATATCTAACAAAACTAAATTATTCACTTTTTGACTTTTTTCGCCACTTAACTTTGCAGCAAGAACTGCTGCACCATATGCAACCGCTTCATCGACATGGATTTTCTTGTTGAGCTCTTTTCCGTTAAAGAAGTCTTGCAAGAGTTGTTGTACCTTGGGTATCCTGGTCGATCCACCAACGAGTACTACTTCATCCACATCTCTCTTATTCATTTTGGCATCACTCAAACAACTCTCTACTGTTTGAATACACTTAGCAAAGAAATCTGCATTAAGATTTTCAAACTTTGCATGGGTGATTCTCATGGAAAAATCAACACCATCATGCAAACCATCAATTTCAATCATAGTTTCAGGAGTTGCAGACAGAACTCGTTTAGCCTTTTCACATTCTACTCTTAATCTCCCAAGTGCTCTTAAGTTCCCACTTATGTCTAGCTTCTTCTTTTTGTTCAATTCCTTAACAAAATGTTCCAACAATATGTTGTCGAAGTCTTGACCACCTAAATGAGTATCACCAGCCACCGCATTCACTTTTACCTTATGGTTTTCATCGATGGTGACGAGAGAAACGTCAAACGTACCACCACCTAAATCAAAAATTAGCACGTTTGTATCACGAGCTATCTCACTTCTCATATCTAGTCCATAAGCAATTGCAGCTGAGGTAGGCTCGTTGATTATTTGTAAAACATTAAGTCCAGCAACAAACCCTGCATCCTTTGTTGCTTGACGTTGAGAATCATCAAAATAAGCTGGCACCGTGATGACTGCATCTTCCACAGTTTTACCAAGATATGACTCTGCAACGTTTTTGAGTTTTGCAAGAACCATGGATGAAATTTCTTCTGCAGAAAAGTTCTTCTGTTCACCCTTGTATGAAACTACAATTTTTGGGATATCATTAGTCCCTTTTATAACTTTGAAAGGCCACGACTTCATGTCTTCCTGAACTTTGGCATCATCGAACCTCCTTCCAATCAATCTTTTTGCATCTAAAAATCCATGAATTTTTGTTAATATGTAACAGTAACCATTTGTATTCTAAACTCAGGGTGCTTCAAGAAAAGAACTAAGTTATAGAGTACAAACCATAGACAGTGCAGTTGGGGTTCATGGCAATCTGGTTTTTGGCACCTTCACCAATTAGACGTCCGACATTAGTGAACGCAACACACGATGGCGTAGTCCTATTACCTTGATCATTCGGTATGATCTCAACTTGGTCATGTTGGCAAACACCCACACAAGAATATGTCGTTCCAAGGTCAATACCTATAGCGGGTGCAACTCCTTTTCCAGCCATTATGCTTTCAATAAAATCTACATAGCATAACACATCATGTTAGTAACACAATATATACTATATGGACTTAATCAGCAATAGACATAGGGAAAATGTATGAGTAAGTTCATAGTGCATCAAAAGAGATGAAAGTTCAACTTTTACGTTGTGTTCTCAAGTTTAATACTTGAAAGAAAAAAAAAAAAAAAGGAAAAATAAACTTGTGTTATACGGTTAATTTTTTTAAGGAAAGAAAAGAAAGGAAGAGGAAGGAAATGGAAGGAAAAATGACCCCAAAACTTTCCTCCTAGAAATGAGACGAAATGAAGAGAAAATAAGATTAAACATTCTTTATTTTTAATATTAAATTTCAAGGTAAAAGAAAATCTTGTAAAGATTAACATTCACTCGTAAACTTGTAATAAAAAATAATTTCACTTCTTTGAATAGAGTTGAGATCAACATAAATCACAAATTCTTTAAAGGTCAAATGGGCAAATCATGACTATTTACTTTTTCATTAAACAAAAAACCCGCTTTCTATCTTTTTTTTCTTTGAAATAAGATATTTTGCAAATGGTAAATCGTCAAGCGAAAAAAATACACATCTCGACGAGAAATTTTTTATCTTTCAATAGACGGCTAATTCGAAAGACGAACTTTTTTTCAAGCTATTTTTTCTAGTGTTTAAATTTCTGCCCTGAAAAATTACATGTGATTTGTTAATTCAAAAAGCATGTGTGATTTCACAAATCATATGTGAATTTTATAAAATTACATGTGATTTGTTATCTTAAAAAATGAAAATTGATTTCATAAATCACATGTGATTCTTAAAATAACAAATGAATTGTGATTTTAATAAATCACATGTGATTTTTCAGGGTAAAAATTCCGATGCTCATAAAAAAATTAAAAATAATTGATCTAATTTCACCATATTTTCTAAAATTTTGTGCTTTTTAATTCAACATCTATTTTGATATGTTTTTATGAGTTTTTTAGTTTTTACATTTTTAGTGGGTTTATTTTATTTTGATTCAAATTTTTACAACTTTAACTTTTATTGTGAGGGTCTTTCTATATGCGGTAATAATGATGTCACGGGAAAGCTACGGGAAACCCAAGCAAACACATACAACTAACACATATACATTCGGAGTGTTGTGAAACGAATTCACTAAGCGGGTAGGAAATTGCGAAGAGAGTTGAGCTAACAATTCATCTAATATATTTATAATATTAACTATATTAATCGTCGTCGCTATACGCGGGTATCCAACTAGTAATCTATAATAAGTGTTTGGCAAAAAGTAGTGAATAATCACTCATTTGCGTTTTGCAAGTCTGAAACGTGGTTTTGCAAAAGTGAATGGGGTGATCGCTTTTGGAAAACGCAGATGTGGTAAAGCAATAATTGACATGACAATTTACAAACATACCCTCAGTTAATACTTAATACATCCAAATATCTTCTTAATAAAATCCTCATATATGTGGTATGTTGGTTTTTAACATTTACGTGGCTTAGTAACATGAAATTGACCTATTAAATAATTAATTTAAGATAATTAAAAAATTATAGGATATGAATATATGTAACATATTTTGTACAAAACACTGTAACAAGTGATAAAACTAAATTATACATATAAAAGTTAAATAATTAATAAGAATGTCTTTTTTTGATCATTTTACTTCTTAAGTTCTTAAATAATCTTTTCCGCCAAACATTCAAAAACTAATTATCTAATTATTGTAATATCAAACAGCATAAGCAAATCTAAACACCAAAATTTAAAATCACGTTTTGCAACAGCTGATTATCTGATTATAAGTTTTCAAAACGCATAATCTATTTTCATTAAGCAATGCCAAACACTTCTTGGTTCTAGTGTTATTGTAATCGTTAGGCCGTTATAGTTTTAGGAATGTTTGACCAATATGATATTGATCGGCCTAGGGTCTTGTATTATCTTTTTAGAATCAACGTGGTTTTCTAGCATTTTGCTTGATATATAAAATAACTTTAAGATTTATTATGAGCTTATAAGGTTATGTGACTTCAACTGATAATTTTAAGATTATCTTTAATGACTTATTTAAATACATATAAACCAAAAAATAAGCTTAAACATACACACCCATAGATAAAAGAAAAAACTCTAAAATTAACACTTTCGTACTCAATGTTCCATTTAGCAGATAAAAATAACAATAGCACTAAAATAGTAAATTAGCGAGTACTTGTAATAAAAGTTAGGGCAAATGATTAAAATAAGTATCATACTTGTCACCATTTTTCTTTGTGTGTAGCGAACAAATTTTTTTGTTTTTGTGAGTAATTTTCTTTCAAATTCATTCTTTTAGGATACTATGTGACATTTTTGCCTTTCGGAGAAAAAAATTTCTATTAGTTAATAGGGGCAAAAATGTCCAAAAATTTCACAAAATACCCTAAAAATGATGAATTAAAAAGAAAATTACTAACAAAAGCAAAAAATTTTGTTCGATACCCACAATAAAAAATGATGACAAATGTTATATTTTTTTAATCATTTGCCCTATAAGTTACTCAGATAAGAAAAGACTTACATATATCAGTTGTACTGATCAAGAGCTACCAAAGGTTGTGTACCGCTAATCACTTGTTTTCGCAACTTCTGTATTCTGTATATGTATACAAAATATAAGCACAAGCAAGTTAACGTAAATTTCATATTATATCATATCAATTCATCAAAAAATATAAAGATCCAACATAGGTATACGTAATTATTTTCGCTTGATATAATTTGCTCATTTAGATCCACTGGTTTACAATTCCACAAAGAATATGATTTCATTTCTTCAAAAAGTATTATAGATATTCTATAAATAAAGATCATAAGTATTGAAAATGTAAATGGAAAACAACTTCTTTCTTTTTAAAAAAAAAAAATCCTCCCACCTTTTTGTAAGAGGATGGAAAATGCATGAATCTAGCTTCCTCAACCCTTGGTTATATATACAAATCAATAAACCAGAGTCTTTAACTCTTTATTCATGGTAAAAATACTTTATAAAGACTTCGTTCCAAAGACTTTGTCGTATTAGAAGACTTTGATACACTTTACATATCGTCTTTGCTGGGGTTTTTGCACCACAATTTCATTGTATTTTCTTAAAATACGTCACTACTGTACAATATTTTTTATTTATTTAGATTATTGTACTTTTATTTACCTTTAAAGTAGTCATTAAGGTGGTGTTTGTTTTTCATAAAGAGGCTCTTAACAGCTTCTTAATCTAAACCGTTCAGACGCGGTCAAACATTTTGGTCATTCAGACCATTTTTTTTCCTGTTCAGACGCGTTTAGAGGCAGTAAGATCTTAATGGTCTAGACCTGAGAGGGCTGTCTGAATGACTCTTGTTGAAAAAAAAATAGTACAAGCAAGCAGATGTGCGATTCAAACATGAGTTTTTTTTTCCCGTTCAGATGCAGTCAAATTCAGACATTTATGCATCAGATTCAGATTTAGATGTGCGGTTCAGGTTCAGATTCAGATTCAGAGCCTTTTAAAAAACAAACACCACCTAACTTTGTTGGGGTTTTTGCACAGCAATTTCATTGTATTTTCATCAAATATCCAACGCAATTTCATTGTATTTTCATCAAATATTCATATACTGTACAATATTTTTTTAGACAAAATTTCACCGTTCGTCCCTAAACTCTACACATTTCGCGCGTTTGGTCCATAATCTTTTTTTTTTTGCGTTTTCGTCCCTAACTCTGCAAAATTTGTGTGTTTGGTCTTTTTCACCCGATTTCGCTAACCATGGTAAGTTTGCTGGTTAAGTGACTTGGGAAGTTATTAAAATGCCTTTTATATTCTTCTCTTAATTTACAAACACAAATAACAAACATATAGCGATATGTGTGAGGATGTTATGTGACAAATAATTGATGAGGTAACGACACGCATCAGATATGACTTATCACAAAACATATAGCCGTATGTGTGGGGATGTTATGTGACAAATAATTGTAAACAACATATTTTGATTGGCTTACGCGAAACTAACGTGACATGATGTTCCATCCTTTTCACAATCAAGCCTCAGGGAACCAACATTAGTTAATTGTCACATGATTGCCAATCCTTTTCAAAAGTTAATCAGTTCTAGAAGGAATGACGCTAATCCATTGACACGATATCATCTACAAGATAAATCAAACTCTATAAAAAAATAATTAGTCGTACCATAGAAGTTTAAACGTATGCCTAACAGCATCTTTAATGCATTAATTAATCACTAAAACAACACATTTTCTATGTTCCTATTCACTTTTGTATCTTCTTATCAGACACCTTTTTAAGCACGATAATCAGTTTTCAAAAACTCAATGCTAATCCATCAACATGATCAGAGGCGGAGCCAGAATATTTTCTGAGAGGGGGCAAAAAAATTTTTTTTTCACGACGACCCAAAAAAAAAAACAAAAAAACAAACTGTGCAAGAGTACGACTCAATATTTTTCCCCGAACAATAGCAGCTAAATGAAATTAAACCAAATATTTAAGTTATATAATAGTAACAAAATGTAAATAAAAAAAATAGAAAAACAAATATGGGTTGGTTCCCATTTCAATTCCCACGTGACTACAAGTTTTTCCCTTCTTTAATTGGTCACCACACAACAATGATCACATCCACTTTTCTCTTTCATGCTGCACTTTTTTTCCCGTCCGATTGAAAGTTTTTTCCGGCCAGTTTCATTTTTTTCCTTTTATATTCTTCTTTTTCTTATTCTGTTAGCTTTACTGGCTTTATTTCATTTACTTGTAAGGGGGCAAAATGATGAAAAACACCAAAATCTCAAAAAAAAAAAAAAAAAAAAAAAAAAAAAAAAAAAAAAAAAAAAAATACATTACGCCGGAAAGTTTTGGGGGGCACGTGCCCACCATGCCTTCTCCGTAGCTCCGCCCTGGACATGATTACGTAGAATGGGAAATTATTGGTCCTCGTAATATACCAAACAGTTTACAAATGCACAATTCAGACGATGTTTGATATAACTATGTGATTTAGTACTGAATGATTTATTTACTCTTGAATGATTAAAAGACTCTTAATCAGAATGTTTCTGATAACATGATGTTTGACAAGTGTCCTGAATGCATATCTTTATCGGCTAGATATACTATTTCAACATTTTGTATAGAAAAATATTTTTTAAAATTATAATCAGATTTTTTTTTTTCAAAAAAAATCAATTATTATCATTCTTTTATTGTTAAAAGCAACTATTAAAAGCCGAACATTTTATATATACATCTTTTCTTAATTTTAATATCTAGTCGTATAATTTTAGATGTTACGATAATATATAAGTGACTAAACTTGCAAAAGTTAAAATGCCAAACAAAAATAGGTGATTAAAAAACTATTTGGGAAAAGAATAAATTGTTTTATCATTTAATGGAACGATAAAATTTGTTCGAAGGAGATGCTAAAATGTGCTAAAGTTAAATATTACTATGTGAATCATTAATAATATATGACGTATGTAAAATTATTACGAGTATAATAAAAAACCTTGAAAACCCATTGAATCATTTTGCATCTATTGGATGCTGTGCCATTAGACCGATGGTATAATGAATAAGCGACAAAAATAGTGTTATCAGATGTGACAACCGGCAGTTTAGGGAGCTATTTTAAAAACCCGCATTACGATTTAAGTTTGTTTATAATTTTTATTTGAAATTTTCATTTCACAACGAACTTGTAAGACCTATTTTATGGATATTTTAATTAATGACGTTATGGAATTCGTGAATTATGTTCATAATTCATTATTGATTTAATGCTCGGTGATGTATATTTGAATTCTCACTTGGTACTACGTTGACTTTGGCACTAGGATTACCTAACGAAAGTTTATGATTCGTCTTAACGAGTCCGACTATATTTTTAATTAGTTACGAGATGTTTTCGAAGATATTAAAAGTTGAAATGAGTTCGGGTTCGGGCCACATGTTTTTACATTTACCCACGTTACCCGCTCCACACCGTAGTAATATTATTATTACTATTATTATTACTAATATTATTATTATTATTAACTTTTAAAAAAATAAATAAATAAATAAAAGAAGTAAACTACAAAACCCGGTCCTTTGGTTTTCGGTTCACACCAAACACCACACACAAACACTCACTAATTTCCATCTCTCTCATCATCTCCCTCCCCTACTTCTTTAACCCTAGCCGCCGCCCCTTTGGCCGGCCACCACCGTCACACCGCCACTCCCACACCAAAAATAACACCACCACTTTAACCCTCTCGTCGAGATCTTTCATTTGAACTATAACACGCGCCCTAAAACACCTTTTAACATCACGGAATCTTATTAAATCCGAACGGAGTATCATTATTTTCACTAGATCCGTTCATTTGGAGGTCCAAGAAGGTGAGATGGATCGATTTTCGGGTTTTGGGTGCCACGATTGGGCACTAATCCGTGGCTACACGGATTATTTTCGATGGGAATCGAATTTATTTTAATGGGAAATGATGTTTTGATGATAAATATCACGTTTGGTATCCGGGTTTTTGTGGTTTGGTCGAATTGTGATGCGTGGTCGACCCCTAGCCGAGGCCCTCTCCTCGACTTCTTTTAGTTTCGGGTCGATGTGGTCTTTTTGACCCATCTTTCTTGATGGTTGACCATTTGTGGTCATGTTGATTATTTGGTTATTGCTAGTTTGGCCATGGTTTGATTATTTTTGTTGTGGCCGACCCTTGTGGGAATCGAAGACCCAAAATGGGTCGATTGGAGGCTTTTGAGTCGAGCTCGTGTGAGCTAGCCGTGACCCTAGTGGTCTCGGGTGGGACTCTCTTGGCATTTGGTATATTATTTGACTTTAGTTGACTTGGTCTTTGACCCGAATGCGGTTATTTTGAGAACCGTGGTAGTTGTCGAAATATATATATTTCGGCTAACTTTTATTTGTTATGACTATTTTTGGTTTATGCTGATTGTTACTATTATCTTTGCGGCTTATTGGATTTTGTAACGGTTGACGAGTTATATTTGAACTCGTGGTATTATTTGAAGAAGTGTTGACGAAAAGTGTGATTGGGGACCGATTGTGAGACAGTCGTTAGATTGACGGAGATAGGTTAGTCGGGTGCCGTAGTCGGACCCTCATGTTGTAGCACGTGGTTTGAGATTGTTTGGACGGAGATGTATTACCTTATGACTTTTGCTTATTATTTTGGACTTGGACAATGAGCCGAGAGTCATGACTCGGACATGTGACCATTTCGTATGACTCGATAACTATTAAAATTAAAACGAAGATAATAAAACTCGTAATAATAATTATTGATAATATGAACGTTTATATGAATATATATACGTGAATAACGTATATATAATTATATAGGCGCGTATATTAATAATAATAATAATCACGAGTCGCATTATAAATAATACAATTAGATATATATTAGGCTACTAAAGTGGCGTAATATTATTGAACGTATTATTACTATAAAAGTGTGTTGTAAAACGGGAAACTCCCGACAATTATTAAACGGTTAATAAAATGTCATTTCGGATATATAACGGATAAACTTATTGAGTTATGCGAAATCGTTGTCACTCGGTTCCAGGTAAGTTACTATTTGTGACGTTCGTGTTGTCACGGATATATGACGATTAATATAGACGTTTTCTATAACTAAATAACCACTTAACCGAAAGGTTGAACCGGGTTATTTGGCTATATGAAATGAATATATTAGTGGGCATCGTATCCTACGACGCCCATAGGTTGTAGTATATGTAAAGTGTAATAGATTGCGAGTGTATATATCGGGAAATCTGGCCAATTTGACGATATATATGAGGAATTTATTAAACTATGATATATACTATATAGTAATTATGTGCTATGTGCTTTAGGTGGGTGTAATCTTGGAACGGTATGTTACGTAAATAAATATGAGGATTATCAAATCGACGGATTTGATAAACTTCGACGATTTATTTAAATGATATATTGGGCTACTATTAGATCCAGAGTTTATTTTATTAATCTTTATGTGATCTTTTTTGTTTGTTATGAGTCAACCCACTACCCGTATGGATACCAAACGCAAATACACCAAACTAATACGAAATGGATTTTCGGAAATAAAACGGATTCTCGTCCGGGTTTGGGAATATTATAAATTTGAGGAAATGATTTCTGAAAGAGTTAATATTGTTAGGTCGTGCCAAGTCCGTAGTTGCTGTTTCGTGAGTTATCATACATCTTGTTTCTACCGACTTCTACTTGATATTTTCTGGACTTGAGGTGAGTCATAGCCCCATTTTTCAATCTTGAACTATGTTTTCAATACTTGGGGTGAGAAACGTGCAAATTATTTTATGTGGACTATTATCGCTTTTATATGCTTTCTAAACTTGCTATGCGTATGGACTAGGATATATTGTCAGCTTTAGTCACATAGTTTTGTGTGTACTATTCAAGGTTGGCTTATTTGGTTATTGGTGGATTGTCAGCTTTAGTCACATAGTTTTGTGTATACTATTAAAGGTTGGCTTATTTGGTTATTGGTGGATTGTCAGCTTTAGTCACATAGTTTTGTGTGTACTATTCAAGGTTGGCTTATTTGGTTATTGGTGGATTGTCAGCTTTAGTCACATAGTTTCGTGTGTACTATTCAAGGTTGACTTATTTAGATACTATAGTGTGCACCTATAGGTTATTAATACTTCGGAGGTTATCCGAGTTATTATTGGTATTGCGGGGGCTACCCGAATATCTATGTTAGTACGGAAGGGTATCCGTGTGTTATGTTGAGAGCGGAGGGTATCCGCAGGCTTTTAGCGAATCCTTAGTCTAGCTAGCAAGCGTTTTGCGTATATGTCCACTATATTGTTAGTTGAATTTAAACCTATGATCTCACCAGCGAAAGCTGACTTTTAGCACGTTTTCTCAGGTAATTAAGTGTTGAGATGCATGCTTGGAATGGAAGGCTCGGCCAAGGCTCACGGTTCATGGATCTATTTTTCTAAACTCTGATAATTAAATTTGGACCTATTGTTACTTTATTTTGGGCCTGACTCTGAAGTATGTTGGGATAAATGTAAACCTTAAAACCCCGTTTTGGTTGTGTTTTTATTTTGTTTACTTTATCTCGTTCTATATTGTCTTGTGTTGGATACCAATCCCCGTAGCACCCCGAAAGCTTGTTGAGTCTTCCGCTGTATCAAATTTTGGGGGTGTTACATCAAACAAAAACCAATGCTTACCGATTTAGCTTTATGCTCATTAAGATGCTATCAAACACCCCCTTATAAACATTTAAGTTGCTAAAAGAAGTCTAGCTGTCTAGTCAACATGGACAAGCCTAGATATGCAGAGCAATAAGATTTCAGTCACTGAAACAATTATAGAACCAGTAATAACAAATATCGAATATATAGTCACCCTGACCATACTGAGATACGCTTCACTTGTTCATAAGATCCCAAAATCCTAATATGTCTCATAGATGGAAGTAATAAGAAAGGTTGAGTTATATACCACTCTAAAAACCACACCCGTATATGCATCTCACCACATCGATAAAATTCTTAAGAACGAAACCGTAAACTATGCTTAAACACCTTGAGCTTGAAGGAGACCGTCACGGATCTGATCAGCAATATCTTTGGCTGCACCAGGTCCATGGGGAATGAACACAGCACTAGACTTTGACAAAGCCCCTATGTCTTTCATGGTGTCAAAGTACTGAGTGACCAGCACCATGTCCATAACATCCTTGGCTGATGTTCCTGGCACGTTCTTAGAAAAAGCAAACACGCTGTCCCTAAGACCATCCACAATGGCTTGGCGCTGTCTGGCTATACCAAGCCCATATAGGTATTTGGA
This sequence comes from Artemisia argyi, assembly GCA_030686995.1. Lineage (NCBI taxonomy): Eukaryota > Viridiplantae > Streptophyta > Magnoliopsida > Asterales > Asteraceae > Artemisia > Artemisia argyi. Next base: position 41,900,197 of record CM060680.1, read on the forward strand.
TTCTGCTTCTCCTTCTGCACGCTTGATTTGTAGAATCTTTTCAGATTATGCCTTTTCATTTGAAGCAATTCTCATTCTAGCAGCTGTTATTAACAGTAAATATGTTGTTGGGTAAGTCGGACTTGTTTATATGAATGATCATAAAGTTTGAAAATATAGTTACTACAATTCATAAACTAAGAACTAGTCAGGGTTCTATCAAAGATCTATTGGACAGTTGGTTTAGTTATTGCCACATCTAGTAAGGCTATCTGCCTTTAAACCATATTTAAAGATCACTAGCAAGTAAGGGGGAAAATGAACCAGGTTGGCTAATGGCCATAAAAACTTATAATTTGTACAGTGGGTTCAATACCCGTTTTGGTTGTGTTTTTACTATGTTTACTTTATCTCGTTCTATATTGTCTTGTGTTGGATACCAATCCCCGTAGTACCCTGAAAGCTTGTTGAGTCTTCCGCTGTATCAAATTTTGGGGGTGTTACAGATTGGTATCAGAGCCAAGGTTATAGAGAACTAGGTAAATAAATGCCTAAACTATAACCGTATTTTTATAGAAAATGATCCTCGACCACCGCCCGCCAGCCCGCCAAGCCGAAGCATCTTCTATTATTTGAGGTATTATGAGATATTTGAGATGATTGTTAGATTTGAAATTTATTGAGATGATTGAGGTTTATGGATTTTAGCAATAAAATGGCGTTCTCGAGGATTTATATGGTCTATATGTTTTATAAACATTTTAGTAATGCGGTGTTTGAAATTCTTTTATTGAGATTATATATGGAACTATTTGATAAGTATATTTGGTATGGTATTATGAGTTGTGATTTAGTTGTTTTGAAACACTTACACCTACCCTACGCCGTTGTCACAGACTATGGCCTCCCATATGCCCGATGTCGTCGAGGATATTCTTACTGCACCGGTTTTACCTGCACAGTTCACTATGGCATCTGATGACCCTTACCAGATGGCCATGTCTTCAGCTACTGTATCACAGGCAGCTTCTACTTCAGCACTACCTGCTGCATCTACGCAGGGACCCTCATCTTCTCTAGGGCTCCCTGGTACATCGAGGCAGCTTACTCTTCATCAGGCTTTGGCTCGTGTGGTACCACGCTTTGCCCACCGAGCTACGGCACGCATGTCGGTACGCCCTACTCCATCACCTTTACAAATTGATGCTCATTCTCTTCTGTCTGAGGCGCCACCCACATCATTGCGTCGTCGTCCTAGATCACCTACTACATCTCCACATGGTTCACCTAGTAGGAGACGACGAGTGATGAGGTACTCTTCCGATGAGGAGGAGGAGGAGTACGAGGGTGAGGATGAGGCTGATGACCCTGAGCGGGAGGATGACCCTCAGGAGGCTGAGCAGGGTGCTGATGATGACCCTGAGGAGGAGGATGACCCTCAGGAGGACGAGATGCCTGATGATGATGATGATGAGTTATTACCACCAGTCCAGGCTGAGGAGCCTGATTCACCTGTACACCCGATTGAGCCTGATTCACCTGATCATCCGTTCTTGTTTGAGTTGCCACCTGGTAGTCCCGTTGAGTCGGATGCATCTTCTGAGGTTTCTGCTGAGCATGCAGAGTTGGGTGAGATTGGCAGGTTGTGGGCTCGGATTACTGAGCTTAGTGAGAGAGTTGCACGTGTATCTGATCGACTTGAGAGAGTCATTGGAGAGTTTTTAGCAGATTTGAGAGTTGATTTGACTGTCGTTGTGGGCAGGACTACTGAGCTGAGGAGAGTTTTGATGGATGTCCACGAGCATATCGATAGTTTGCAGCGAGGATTTGTTACTGCTCGTGAGGCCGACCGCAAGCTTTGGCAAAGGAATGCCGAGCTAGAGAAGGAGGTGGCTGACCTCAAGAGAGACCGAGACACCCATAGCGTGGAGCTAGGATCGTTATGGAGGGATCTTGATAGCTTGAGGCAGGAGATGAGGAGTCTCCGCCAGCCACGTGGCTAGTTGCTTGGGTTATGTTATCTTGTTGCTTTCTAAACCGAGGAGTGTTCGGTTAGAAAAGCTATTTATCATATTTTGATGTATTTTGCTCAGTATTCGTCTCTTTTGGAACGATTAGTATGTTTTGTGTTATCCGTTAGTTGGAACGATGTTAGATCACTATTGTATGGTTGATGATTATTAGTATATGGTATTATGTGATTTTGGGTGTTAAGGAAATTGAGTCCTTATTCGCTTATTTGTTGTTACGTGGTGTATTGTTGCTATCCTTTCCATGACTTGATTTCGTTGAGATGTTTTGTTGAGCCTATTGATAAGTTCTATTGGTGACTCATGAACTTGTATGATGTTACAGATCAATGGCACCACGTCGAAACCCTGTTAGGTCTACCAGAACTGGTCCTGCTGTGACTACTCCTGGTCGCCGAGGTCGTCGACCTACTCGAAATGTTGAAACCCCTACTCCTGACAACCTGGACACCACTAACCGCAACAACAGGAATCAAAATGTTGATGTTCAGGGAGACAATGATCATGTTCCACTTAATGCACCTACTGTGGATCAAGCAATGATCAACCAACTCGTGGAGCAAAGAGTTGCTGAACTACTAGCTGAGTCAAATCATTCCAACAATTCTGCTGGAACTTTTCCACCTGTCCGTGCTAATGGATGTCAATACAAGGAATTCAAGATTTGTGGACCCATTGAGTTTGGTGGAACTGAAGGAGTGGTTTACTTAGTCAGATGGATTGAGAAGACTGAGTCAGTGTTTAATGTCAGCGGTTGTGCGGAGAATGCGAAGGTAAAGTTTGCTTCTTTTACTTTCAAGGATGAAGCTTTGACTTGGTGGAACAACTACCGAAATGCAGTTGGGAGTGATGTAGCGTATGCTATGACTTGGGAGCAATTTAAGTCTTTGCTGATTCAGACTTATTACCCAAGGAATGAGGTCAAGAAGCTAGAAATTGAGTTTTGGAACCACAAGGTGAAAGGTACTGACATGGCGACTTACAATCGTCGTTACCAGGAATTAGCCTTGTTATGCCCAGATATGGTGAAAACTGAGACTCAAAAGATCGAGAGGTATACTGATGGGTTGCCTGTAGCTACGAGAAATGATGTGATTTCTGCTAGGCCTGCAAACATCAATGAGGCAATCACAATTGCTCAACAACTTATGGATTCGTTAGAATTAGAAGAAGCTGATAAGGAAAAGAATGGAAAGAGAAAGAGGGACCGTCACTCTAAGAATAATGATCACCGAAGCAAGAGACAAGCTAAGGCTTATGCTATTGGGAATGGAGATAAGAAGAATCAGAACGGTGATGCACCCAAGTGTGATCGTTGCCACCAGCATCATAATGGATGGTGTAGTGTGAAATGCTAGAATTGCTCAAGGAAAGGACACACAGCTAGGGACTGTAGAGCTCGACCTCTTGCTATGGTTCAAGCTGCTCCTGAGATGAGAAATAAGGCAGATGTTACTTGTTATGGGTGTGGAAAGAAGGGACACTATAGGAATGAGTGTAGAGAATCGTGGAACCGTGGAAATCAAGGCTCGGGTGGTAATGGGTACAATTATGGAAACCGTGGAGCTGGAGGAAATCGTGGACGACAAGATAATGGGGACCAACGTGTGGAAGCTGGAGCTGCTCAGGGAAGAGTGTATGCACTCGGGAACGAGAGAGGAGAAGATCCGAACGTCGTTACTGGTACGTTCCTTCTCAATAATCGTTATGCTTCCATACTATTTGATACTGGTGCCGATAGGAGTTTTGTGTCCACTACGTTTGCACCCTTACTAGAGAAAACCCCGATGGCCTTAGGAATTGGATATGATATTGAGTTAGCAAATGGAAACCTAGAAAGGATTAATACTATCATTCGCGGTTGTACGTTAAATTTCTTGAACCATCCTTTCAACATAGATCTTCTACCCGTCACATTAGGAAGTTTTGATGTCATCATTGGTATGGATTGGTTGTCGAAGTATCGTGCTCACATACTTTGCGACGAGAAGATCGTGCGCGTACCATACGGAAAGGAAGTCCTAAATATATTAGGAGACCGAAAGGATTCTAGGAGCCCATCCCGATTAGCAGTTATATCTTGCACAAAGTTACCGAAGCTAATGGAGAAGGGATGTTATCTTTTCTTAGCCCAAATTTCTGAGAAGGGAGAGACGAAGAAAAAGGAAAGGTGCATTGGAGATGTGCCTATAGTTCGTGATTTTCCTGATGTGTTTCCCGATGATTTTCCGAGAATCCCGCCTGTCACAACTCACCATTTCAGGTCATATACCATTTCAGGTCATTTTCCCAAACTTCGACTTTTTACTATTCATAAATCACTATTCATCAAAACACTATTCATCGATTTACTATTCATCATTTTCGAGGTCAATTTGATATTCTGAGAACCATTTGGGAAATTTACTATTCACTGAACACTATTCATTTCCGGAAAAGTTTTCACTATTCACTTGCATTACTCATTTCATCGTAAATTTAGTTTACGGGTATTCAAATTCGCGTAACCGGATTGGTTTAGGTGCGAATTCATTTCATTAGTGTTAAGAACACTGCATACGGACTGGAGATAGTCTGCATATCATCATAACAATATTTTCATGTTATACCACTCTTAGGATTTTCAAATTTCTATATTCAGTACATTTAACGTTTTTACGTATAAGTATTTATAGTAAACGTTAATACCCGGTTTATACACGACGAATATATCTAAATATTCCCACAATGGTCCCGACATATTTTTATATCCATTTTAACATCATAAAAGTTATAACATTCAGTTACCCAGTATTTTGGAGATTTATTTTATTTATAACGTACGCGTATGAATATAACGACGGTTTTCGTGAAAACTAAACAATAATCACCCGATCACTCAGTAAATGTACCCAACATATTTTTAACATATTTTCAACATTATTATGACTTTATTTCATCCCGGTTAACTTCGTGAACATTTATTTCTATTAAAACCGGTACCCGATTTTAACGAATAACACAAACTAGTGCATAATTCTTGCAAGTTTTCTAATTAAATCACAAGCACCCTACCCCCCCCCCCCCCCCTTCACCCTTTGAAAACCGGCCCATGAAACACCCCTTTAACCTCAAGCATTAACTTACCTATATTAAACTAATAAACCTCTAAAACCTTACTTAATCAAAAACCTAGAATCATATTATCACTTTTAGATAAGAAAGAAAATTTGCTCATCTCTTCCCCTCTCTTCAAACCCACGACCCAACCCAAAATACATGATCTAGTGAAGATTTTTCAAAAGCTAAAGCACCAAACTTGTTCATTATACTTGCCTAATCAAGAATCAATCAAGAAAAACACAAGTAATCCAAGCATAATCATCATCTAATCATCTCATTTTATCAAGTAAGTTATCAACTTTATTTTTACATGAAACATCTTATATTTACTTGTATTTCATGATTTCCATGCTAAAAATCATGTACAACTAGCTATACCACCATTTATTTTGTCTAAAATGGAACATACAAACCCTAACTTTTTATTTATGAATCCCCTTGCTATAATAACTTGGTTAGGAGTCCATGACACCCTAAGAAGGTGTATGGTAGGATTAGATTAGCTATGTGGTGATTACAAGAGGTTTGGTGATGGTAGAAATTAGTTATAAACCTTGAAAACTTGATTTGGAACATGTTTAGGACATGCTGTCCCATTTTGTGAAAACCTGGAAAATCAGTAAACACCAAGGGAACTTTGGCAAAATTTTTAGAAAATACTTTCAAAAACGAATCCGTAGGCGAAAGAACGGATTAAAAAGAGTTTATAACGAAGAAGTTATGATTTTTGCAAGATTGTTGACGAAAAGTATTTTCTGGAAATTTGTTTGCTGTTGGACGTTTTTCATTGGACAAAAAGAGACTTTAGACGTAACCCGGAGGATCCGAGCTTTCCAAAATATATTACTACATACTAAGACGTAACCGTGGACATAAAGAACAAGTAAAGCGGACAAGTAACGACAAAGATATTCACGTTTGAATATCGGCTAAAACCATTTTTATTTGACAGCTTTTAATAAAAATGGACACAAAAACTACGAAGTACTTTTATAAGCTAGACATAATATTAAGTACCAAGCTTTATAACTAATGAAGTATTAGTTATTACAAGTATATTTTCATCATTTCAAGGCGATATTTCAAGGATTACAACCAGAGGATTTCAACACTAACATGGAAACATACGATATATATATAAGTATATATATTGCAACTAGCTTATTATATTTTCTAATAGCAATATTTTTCCAAATTCTTGGATTATATATTTTGATAACACAAGTGTTTTTCCAAAGAGTAGAGTGGTATAGGAACATGAGCATGGACATTCATAACATCATTTGGTGATCTAAATGAGATCATTCATCATTCATTTTAGGTTGCGGCAGTTAACCGACCATTGTTGTTCATTACATATCATCGCAGTATCATCAGTTGAGGTGAGTATTCATAGCCCCGTATACATTTTTATTGTTTTCAAATCCCACGGGGGAGAATACATTGCACCATTTCAGTACGAGCCCAAGTATCAAACCTATGTACATAGCTTAAGTAGCTTGTCTGCCATGTGATAAGTCCCCTGTAACATCATGAACCGTTAATTTACCGCTAAGCGAGAGTGAGTGGATAGATCTATCGAGGGTGACGCCTCCATCCGTGGTAGTGATTACCAACAGTAAGCGGATGCATGTCATGTCGTTTACATTTGAGTGTTTGGCAGAACATTCGGGAGGGGCATAGAATTTCATCAGTCATAGCTTCGGTGTCATGAGCTTAAGGTCTATTGTACTATTTTACGTGACTTTTGTCATGCATTTATACTTGTGGTGGCCGTACAAACATTACATTTCATAAACCTATGATTATTCACCAACATTCGTGTTGACCGTTTTCGCAATGTATTTTCAGGTAACTAAGGCAACATCATATTACATGCATGGAGTCACATTAGGGTGTGCCAGGGATGACGCACTACATTTTGGATTTTCATGCACTTGTGTAAATTATCGTTTGACATTTTCTGAACTTGTTTTCTGTAAACGTTTCAACTTTTGGGGACCTATGTTTTGTAGCACTGGATGCTTTTAAATAAATCAAACGATATGTATTTTCCAAACGACACTTTAGGTCGTTCAATATTTCCTTGTTATGGTGCTATGACAGTTACACCCCCAGGCATTCCATTCCGCTGCAAGTCAGGTAAATTGGGGGTGTGACACCGCCGACTAGACAAGTGGAGTTTCAGATTGAGTTGATACCTGGTGCTGCACCTGTAGCACGAGCACCTTATCGTCTTGCACCTACCGAACTGGAAGAGTTGTCGAAACAATTGGCGGAGTTAGCCGAAAAAGGATTCATAAGACCAAGTTCTTCACCTTGGGGAGCCCCAGTCTTATTTGTGAAGAAGAAGGATGGATCGTTTCGTATGTGTATTGATTATAGAGAGTTGAATAAGTTAACGATGAAGAATCGATACCCGTTACCTAGGATCGACGACTTGTTCGATCAACTTCAAGGATCGAGTGTGTATTCGAAGATCGATTTGAGATTGGGATATCATCAACTTCGAGTTCGCGAGGAAGATATTCCGAAAACGGCTTTCAGAACCCGTTACGGGCATTACGAGTTTCAGGTGATGCCGTTTGGGTTGACTAACGCACCAGCAATATTCATGGATCTCATGAATCGTGTGTGTAAGCCTTACTTAGACAAGTTTGTGATTGTATTCATCGATGACATTCTGATTTATTCAAAGAGTGAGAAAGAGCATGAGGAGCATCTAAGTCTCATTTTGGAATTGCTCAGGAAGGAGAAACTTTATGCCAAGTTTTCGAAATGCGAATTTTGGATTCCGACGGTACAATTTTTGGGTCATGTGATTGATAGACAAGGAGTCCATGTGGACCCTGCTAAGATTGAGGCGATAAAAGATTGGGCTGCACCTACAACCCCAACCGAAGTTCGTCAATTTTTGGGCTTAGCTGGTTATTACCGAAGATTCATTGAGGGATTTTCGAAGATAGCTAAACCATTGACCAAATTGACTCAAAAGAGTGTTACGTATGAATGGGGAGGTAAAGAAGAGGAAGCGTTTCAATTGCTTAAGAAAATGTTGTGTAGTGCTCCTATCTTAGCGTTACCGGAAGGTAACGAGGATTTCGTCGTCTATTGTGACGCCTCACATAAAGGTTTGGGAGCCGTGTTAATGCAACGAGAGAAGGTGATAGCTTATGCTTCCTGACAGCTCAAAAAGCATGAGAAAAACTACACTACCCATGATTTGGAGCTCGGTGCTGTGGTTTTTGCTTTAAGAATATGGAGACACTACTTGTACGGAACAAAGTGTGTTGTATTTACTGACCATAAAAGTTTACAACACATCTTAAATCAAAAAGAGCTCAACATGAGACAGCGACGTTGGATTGAGTTGCTAAGCGATTATGATTGTGAAATTCGCTACCACCCTGGTAAAGCAAACGTTGTTGCTGATGCTCTTAGTCGAAAGGAAAGAGTACCACCATTACGAGTTAGGTCATTAGGAATGACTATTGTGTCGCCATTACCGTCTTAAATACTCGAAGCTCAAACGGAAGCGTTGAAAGCAGAAAATAGATCTGCCGAGAATATATTTGGGATGGCTAATAATGAGAAAGGATTTGTTAAGCGTTCTGATGAATTGTTATGCTTTAGAGATCGAATTTGGGTACCTTTGCATGGAGGAATTCGGGAGTTGATTATGCATGAGTCGCATAAGTCAAGGTACTCCATTCATCCTGGGTCCGATAAAATGTACCAGGATCTTAAGAAGTTCTATTGGTGGCCAAATATGAAGGCAGATATAGCATCGTACGTTAGTAAGTGCCTGACATGTGCTAAGGTTAAAGCTGAACACCAGAGACCGTCAGGATTACTAATGCAACCAGAACTTCCAGTCTGGAAATGGGAGCAGATTACTATGGACTTCATTACCAAATTACCGAGGACAGCTAGCGGTTGTGACACTATCTGGGTAATTGTGGATCGTCTGAAAAAGTCTGCTCATTTCCTAGCTATTAGTGAAGATGATAGTGTGGATAAGCTTGCGAGGTTATATGTGAAGGAAATTATTTCGCGTCATGGAGTCCCGATATCTATTATTTCGGATCGTGATAGTCGTTTTACGTCAGCTTTGTGGCGATCACTTCAAACGGCTTTGGGGACGAGGCTTGATATGAGTACTGCATATCATCCCCAAACCGATGGTCAAAGTGAGAGGACCATTCAGACATTAGAGGATATGCTTCGTGCTTGCATCATAGACTTTGGTAAAGGCTGGGAGAAGTATTTACCCCTTGCGGAATTCTCCTATAATAACAGCTACCACACAAGTCTTAAGGCTGCACCATTTGAAGCTTTATATGGCAGAAAGTGTCGTTCACCTATTGGTTGGGCGGAAGTTGGAGATAGTCAACTTACAGGCCCTGAGCTTATTTTAGAAACTACAGAGAAAGTAGCTCAGATTCGTGATCGGTTACAAGCGGCTAGAGATAGGCAGAAGAGCTACGCCGATCAGAGACGTAAACCTTTAGAGTTCCAGGTTGGAGACAAAGTAATGCTGAAAGTCTCGCCTTGGAAAGGTGTAATACGTTTCGGGAAACGTGGTAAACTCAACCCACGCTACATTGGACCATTCTTGATCTTAGAAAGAATTGGGCCCGTGGCTTATAGGTTGGAATTACCACATGAACTGAGTAAAGTTCACGACGTGTTCCACGTGAGTAATCTGAAGAAATGTCTTTCTGATGAAATGCCCGTCATTCCAATGAGGGATATTCGTGTTGATGAGAAACTGAATTTCGTGGAAGAACCGATTGAGATTTTAGATCGTGAAGTTAAACGACTCAAGAGAAGTCGCATTCCGCTCGTCAAGGTTCGTTGGAATTCCCGACATGGACCAGAATTTACGTGGGAACGTGAGGACGAGTTCAGGAAGAGATATCCGAAGCTTTTCACTTCGTAGATGAATTTTTCCGAGTGAAACCCGGGACGGGTTTCCTTCTGAGACTGGGAGGATGTGACAACCGGCAGTTTAGGGAGCTATTTTAAAAACCCGCATTACGATTTAAGTTTGTTTATAATTTTTATTTGAAATTTTCATTTCACAACGAACTTGTAAGACCTATTTTATGGATATTTTAATTAATGACGTTATGGAATTCGTGAATTATGTTCATAATTCATTATTGATTTAATGCTCGGTGATGTATATTTGAATTCTCACTTGGTACTACGTTGACTTTGGCACTAGGATTACCTAACGAAAGTTTATGATTCGTCTTAACGAGTCCGACTATATTTTTAATTAGTTACGAGATGTTTTCGAAGATATTAAAAGTTGAAATGAGTTCGGGTTCGGGCCACATGTTTTTACATTTACCCACATTACCCGCTCCACACCGTAGTAATATTATTATTACTATTATTATTACTAATATTATTATTATTATTAACTTTAAAAAAAAAAAATAAATAAATAAAAGTAAACTACAAAACCCGGTCCTTTGGTTTTCAGTTCACACCAAACACCACTGATGAGTGTGTAAATACTCATCATTTTTACCAATTCTGAACTGCCAAAACATCCAAAAACACTCAATAATGAATCAAAATAGTGAAAATATCCCAGGAAAGTGTTTTACATGTTTCAAATGCAAAAATACCAAAAACAGATGAAAAACACATAAAGTTTGCATAATTGGCAGTTTCAGTCCCCCAACTTTCAAAAGTTGTCAAATCTAGTCCCTGGTCATTCTAAAAACTTGAAAAAGTCACCAAAGGCCCTTATAAATCAAAAAGTTACATAATTAGTCCTTTAGTGAAAAGTTTCACAAAATGTCAAGTTTAGTCCCTGAAATCTGGAAATTGTCAAAAATGGTCCCTGGGATATGAAAACTTTGAGAAAAACAAATTTTGTCCTTGCACTAATCTCTTATGGCAGGTTTGGTCCCTTGGTAGAAAGTTTGGTGAAATTACAAGGCAGGTCCCTGAAGTTTGGGAAATTGACAGATTTAGTCCCTGGGGTTTTTTAAAAGTGAAAAATTCAAAATAAAACCTCACACTATTCATCCTTGGCATGTTATACCCTTAGAAACAAATTTAAAAGATGCCAAGACCCAACCCTCAACTTTCCCAAAATTACACAAATAGTCCTTGTGTTTAAAAACCAACCGGATCCAAAATTAACTAAAACCTAAACCTATCCAATCCATCTTGGGCCCAAAATAACAAATCCAGTCCACACCTTATCCAAGCCCAGTCCACCACCCTGGTGTTGACCTGGTCAAACCATCAAAATACCACCTCCTTCCCCGTTTCCCTCTCAGTCTCCCCCACTTGAACCGACCTCCCCTCTCCTCCAATCACAAGCCAAAGCCCCCATAATCATTACCTTCCCACCTCCCTACACCTACCCCTCACCTCCACAATTAATGCTCCTCCTCAAATACACGCTGTCAGAGACAATTTGAAGAAACTAGTTTTGGCGCCAAATCCACGTGTGAGCTTCTCATTGGACCAAAATGATCAGAGGATGGTGGGTTTTGCTCAGAATGATGGGGGGAACCCTAATTTTCAGCTATAAAAGGAGGAGAGTGCAAGAAGAAAAAGTAGTAGTTAATTTTAGTTTTAAGTATGTCGTTTAATTTCAATTTTCAATTCTAAGGTACACCCAAGCTCTTAAGCAGTGGTAACCTTCTTTTTATTGTATTGTGACTTCATTTCAATTATAAAGTTCAAGTTTCTTTTATTATTACATCGTATGCAATTTTAATTCTATTTCAATATCTTGTATTGCCTCAATTGTTGTTTTAGTAGTTTGTATTGGACTCCTAGGTACATATAAGCTCCTAAGTAGCTTATTGAAGCTATTAGTAACAACTTAAAACAGTTTAGAAATAAAAAATTCAAAATACAAAAAAAGTCAACTAAAGTCAAAATCAAGTGTTCTTAGAATTCACAGCTGGAGCAAGGTGTGAAATGGAAGGCCTTGGGTTAGAATCCCATGGGGGATGTTAGGTTATGAGATTGGTCCATGGTTCTTGGTTTCTCAGTCATACACCTTTTGTAAGTGATATTTCCATTTTATGCTTTTTAGTTTGATAATACTTGTTACCAGTGTTGCAAAAATCGGCCGAATCGGCCGATTAATCGGCGATTAATCGGTAATCGGCCTAGGACCTTGGAGAGAATTCCACGGAAATCGGCCGATTAATCGGCCGAGTCAAGAAAATCGGCCGATTAATCGGTAAAAAATCGCTAATCGGCCCCGGACCGCCTCAGTACCGATTCACGATTTTTGCAACATTGCTTGTTACTGTTTGATTAAGTGCTCTTAAGTGTTTATTGAATAATTGTTATTAATAATATAGTTTAAAACCAATTTCTTGTTCCTTGGAAATCAATTGTACTTAAAATCCAAAAACCTCACAGTGTGTAACTCATTTTTGACAAATCTGAGGTATCTACTGGTGTTGTGATTGATTCATGTTCATTTGATCTCACAATAGCATAATTTAGTGTTTTGAATCTGTATTGTAGCTTAAACTCATCATTAGTTTTGAAAATCATCAAAAGTAGTTTGTAAGGGAGTGTTTGGATAATGCTGTTTTGCTGTACTCTTGTTGTTTATTAGGGTAGAAGTTGGTTTTAATCAATTACTTAAGTTCATAAAAGGTCAGGTTGACCATTGGTTTTGTCACAATTAAACTAGAAAGTCAAAATCCAAAACCAAACCCCTTGACAGTTAACTGTCAAGGATTTAAGGTCCATAAACTCAACCATTAGCTCATATCTTGTAGGTTTAGCTTAAATTAGGTCTATTGTAGCTTATAACATCATATTCAATTAGTAGCAGCCCATAGAAGTTCATAAAAGTCAACTAGTTCAAGTTTCCTAAAAAGTCAATTTATACACACTCAGATTTTCTCAAATATTGGGAGAATTGTTTTGATTTAAGTATTTGGGTTTAGAAGCTGAAACTTGTTCCTAATCCTAGCCTACCACCTCAACTTAAGGGTCTCAATAAGCTGTCATTTTTGTGATTTTTCTTGTGGGCCCCACAGACCCCTAAACTAAGTTGCAGGGCAAGGTTGTGCCCTGCTCACCCAGTCACCACCTCACCACCACCACTTTGGTGGTGATTTGTGGCCACCACAGTGGTCCCCACTCCTAGATTTTAGGTTTTTCCAACCCCCCTCCTAGTAGACTCCTAGGTTTGACCATTTGTTTGACCTTGGGACAAGTGGACCCCACCTGGAAATAGGCTTAAAGTTTGTCCCCAAACCTGGTTCAGTTTGATATTGAAAGTGCTTATTTATTCCCTTATCAGCTTATTCGTGCTTATTGTTTGTTGTTCCTAGCTTAATTAAGTTTGTTAAACTTGTTTGTATCTGTTTTCACCATTGTGGACCCCACCCAAGGTCATTTGACCTTATTTGACCAAACAATCAACCAAAGTCAACTGATAAGCTAAAAGGGGTGTGCACAGCTTATTTTTAAGTTTTAAAATAGTTGTTTTCACAAAAAGTCTTTGTTTTTAGGTGTAAATCAAGTTTGTAAAAGAAAAATCCAAAAAAGTTAGTTAAAGTAAGTGATAGTTTCTATTTAATTCAAGTTAATTTTAAATTTCATTTTTAAATTTTAATTAAGTCACTAGTGTTTTTATATTTTTATTACATACCTTATATAGTAAAGTAATTTTAATAAATTTTTCAGATTTTTATTTTGTCATTTAGTATTAATTAGATTTAATTTTAATTTTCTTTATTATTAATTAATATCAAGTATTAAATAGCTTAATTAGTTTTTATAAGGATAAATCTAGTTTTTATAATTTTCCTAGTTCTAATATAATATAATAAGTTTTTAGAAAATAAATTTTGAGATTCTACTGTTCATTTTCTATTTTTCTTATTTTATTTGTTTAAAATAGACTTAAGTTAATTAATAGGTAAATAATTAGTTGTTTAATCTTAATATATAATTTTTAGAGTTTTTATAATTTTGTAGGATTCCAGTGATGGTTAAGTAATTTTATAAATTTTATCTTAATTTTCCAAGTTAATTTAGTATTAATATAAATTAAAAGTAGTTTAATTAGTTTAATTAAGTTAAATAGTTTTTAATTAATTACAAAACCACAAAAAGTCAAAAATATTATTTTTAATTTTTTATACTTTCTTCAAGTTCTAATTTAGGTTTAGAAAATATTTTTGTTAATTTTTAGTATAATTTAAATCATTTGTCATTTTTAGTTTATTTAAATTAGGTTTTAATTTAGATATTAAATAGTTTAATTAATTAAATAATAGTTTAATATTATTTTAATCACTTTTATAATTTCTTTTTCATTTTTAATTTTAAGTTTTGAAAAGTGTCAAAAGCACCCCCTGTAGTTTGATAATTACCAAAAACCCACTTTTCCAGTCCGATACGTGATCTTAATTGTGAATTTGTGCATATATCTGGTATCTGATTTTTGTGAATATTATATCTGTGTATCAATACCAAAATAACAGTAGCAAAATCAATTCCATATCATCTGGGCTACTGTTCTCAGTCCCACTCACTCATAAACGATTCCAAAAGCACCATTTCAATCTCATCGGGACATAACGACCCGGGGAAACACTACACTATCACCGGAGTATTTATTCTAGGCTGTATTTGACTTGTTGACCTTGGTCAATAATAATTAGACGGTTTAGGCTCAATCAAAATTTGGCGCCGCTGCCGGGGAGGTTGTTGCGTGTTTTAAAATCGTTTTAAGTTTAGTGGTTTTCAAAACCCTCCCTGTAAAAAGTTTTGTAAAAACATAATCATATCAAAAACGTTCATTAACACTTCTCCTGAAGTGTTGAAAAACACCAAAAAAATTAAAAACAATCAAAAACAAACTGTGAAGCTAAATTACTTCGTGTTCTTTAAGATTACAACCTGAAACAGTTGGTTTAAGGTAAGTTCTGACATTAAATTGCGAACTGAAGAGGAAACCTATTTACTTCCTCCCGCCAGCCTGCGAGTAATCTTAAAGGGACGATTTCGGTTAACGAATCAGTTCCAAAAATATTTCCCAAGTTTTCTGCACACACACCCATAAGCCTAAAGCAATTTTTCAAAAAAAATCAATTAATAAACCCATAATAAGTTCCCAAACTTAAGATTAAAACTTGCCTTTGTATCCCTGTGAGTAGTGTACCTTTTTCAAAGAAGCTGCTCACTTGTGATTATTGGTTTAAGTTCACTGTAGTTTTGCCTCGAACTTGTGTTGAAAAATTGTTTTTAGTGCATGCGCACTCGGTCTCAAGCAAAGAATAAAAAACAGAAAGACGTACCCGAGCTACGTTCTAATACAAAAACCGAAATGGCCGCTGGACCACCACCACCACTATTACCACCCCCTGACCCTCCTATGGAGGAGCTGTGCCAACCTACCATGCAAGGGCGGGGTGGGCCTATTGCACCACTCACTATTGGGGCTGCGGACTTTGGCCTCAAGCATCACATGATCCAACAAGTCCAGAATTCGTGTCAATTTCACGGATTACCGGGTGACGATGCCAACAAGCATCTTGACAAATATCTTACGGTCACCCAAAGCATGAAACAGCATGGTGTCACCGATGATGCCCTTCGGCTGTACCTCTTCCCCTATTCTCTCGCTCATCATGCCACTGCATGGTTTGACCGACTCCCAAAGAATTCTATTCGAACCTTTGATGAAATGGTAACCAAGTTTCTAGCAAAATATTTTCCACCATCCATGGTTACCAAGTTACGAAATGATATCAGCAACTTCCGGCAACTTCCCGATGAGTCTCTTTTTGAGGCTTGGGAACGTTATAAGCTAGCCATTGATCGGTGCCCTAACCACAATATGTTACAAGTTACCATCATAGATACCTTCTATAATGGTCTGACATTGAGGCACCGAGACATTCTCAATGCTGCTGCTGGTGGGACCTTTATGAAAAGGCGTCCCGAGGAGTGCTATGACTTAATCGAGAACATGACTGCCCATCATAACTTTTGGGATTCCTCTGCGGAGAGGGAAGCGTCATGTAATTCCGTTACTCTCTCATCATCATCTCCTGAAATAATCGCTCTTACCAAAAAGATGGATGATATTTCTACGGCTGTGTTGAGAATGAACCAAACGATACAACATCAGGTTCAAAATCAACAAGTGAAAGCCGTGGCCCGAAGTTGTGAAACTTGTGGGGGCCCACATCTGTATTCCGAGTGTCCAGCTACTGCTGAATTTTCTCAAGAGAACGTTTATGCTGCTAACGGTTCCTACAACACGGGGGGTAATTCTTACCAACCGCAAGGGGACCGTAATCTCTTAAGCTATCGTTCCAACAATTTTCTCGGACCTCCAGGTTTTAACCAAAATCAAAACCGTAACACGAATCAGAATTTTAACCAAGGTCAAAACTCAAATTTCCAAAACCCGAACCAAAATCAAGGCCAGTTTAATCAAAACAATTTTCAAAATGGCAATCAAAACCAAGGTTTTCAAGGAAATTTTCAAAGAAACCAAAATCAAGGGAATTACAATCAGGGTAATTTCAATCAGAGAAACACTTTTCAGGGTAACAACAATCAAAACCAAGGGAATTTTCAAAACAACCGTGTTCAAAATCCCCCTGTTCAAAATCAAAACGTTGTTCCACCCCCGTCTTCCTCAGATGCTGAAATTAAACAATTCATGAAAGCACAAGAGGAAACAAATCGGTTATTGATCAAAACGATCTCTGAACTTCAGAAGTCTTTAAATGATCGACCCTCGAGCTCTGGTACACTACCGAGCAACACGATCGCTAACCCGAGGGGCGATGTCAAGGCGATCACTACCCGAAGTGGGGTATCATACAATGGACCCTCGATTCCTACTACCTCTTCTTCTCCTCCTAAGGTAGCGGAACGTGAACCTGAGGTCACTACGGACAAGGTACTTCCTACTAATAACGGAGGTACCAACAACGTCCAACCTCAAGTTGTCCCGGTCCCGGTTGATAAGCCGAAAGTTGTATTTGATCCTCCTGTGTGTCCTGATGAAATCTCAAAGAATAATCCTAAGCCGTCAATTCCATATCCTTCACGAGTGACTGAACAAAAGAACCGCGAAAAAGCTAACCATCAGATGGAAAAATTTTATCAAATTTTCCAAGAATTACACTTTGATATTAGCTTCGCGGACGCTCTTCTTCTCATGCCTAAGTTTGCTTCAACCATCAAAAATCTGATAAGCAATAAAGAAAAACTTTGTGAGATGGCAAAAACTCCTCTTAACGAGCATTGCTCAGCAGTGCTCTTGAAAAAGCTTCCCGAAAAGCTTGGAGATCCCGGGAAATTTCTCATTCCTTGTGTTTTCCCTGGGATGGTTGAATGCTTTGCCTTGGCCGATCTTGGCGCAAGCATTAACCTGATGCCTTATACAGTCTGGAAAAGACTCTCACTCCCTGCTCTCACTCTGACCTGCATGACACTCGAGCTTGCAGACCGTACCATATCCCGTCCTCTCGGCATTGCCGAAGATATCTTCGTGAAAGTAGGAAAGTTCCATTTTCCGGCAGATTTTGTGATTGTTGATTTCGATGCTGACCCACGAGTCCCTCTCATACTCGGGAGAGGATTTTTAAGAACGGGTCGTGCTTTGATCGATGTATTCGAAGAAGAAATCACTCTACGTGTTGGTGGCGAAGCCATAACATTCAATCTTGATCAGACTTCCAGATATTCCTCCAATTATGACGCTGAAACGGTTAACCGTATTGACATCATCGATATTGCATCGGAGGAATCATCCCAAGAAGTCCTTGGTTTCTCATCCAGTGGCAGTCTTTCTACTGACCCTATCATTTCCGACTCTTCCCCTTCCCTCACTCCGTTTGAGGGAAGCGAC
Organism: Artemisia argyi; assembly: GCA_030686995.1. Lineage (NCBI taxonomy): Eukaryota > Viridiplantae > Streptophyta > Magnoliopsida > Asterales > Asteraceae > Artemisia > Artemisia argyi. Next base: position 41,918,194 of record CM060680.1, read on the forward strand.
TTCCTTTTGGAAGAGCTCGAGGCTTTTCTTGCTCAAGATAGCTCAATTCCTGATGGAGTTGATGAAAACTATCTTGACCCGGAGGGGGACATTCTTCTCCTTGAAAGATTGTTAAATGACGATCCTTCACCCTCTCCGTCTCCACAAATACTTCATAAGGCGGAAGTCAAAAATGTTGAAATAACTGAAGACTTTCCCGAGGTTGAGCTCAAGGACTTGCCTCCTCATCTAGAATATGCATTTCTGGAGGGTGATAATAAATTACCCGTCATTATTGCCAAAGACTTAAAAGATGAGGAAAAGGCTGCACTCCTAAAGGTTCTTAAGTCAAACAAGCAAGCAATTGCTTGGAAACTCTCCGACATTAAGGGCATAAGCCCGAACTTTTGTACTCATAAAATATTAATGGAGGATGACTTTAAGCCAGCTGTGCAACATCAGAGAAGGGTAAATCCCAAAATCCACGAAGTTATCAAACAAGAGGTTCTTAAACTTCTTGATGCGGGATTGATTTACCCTATATCTGACAGTCCTTGGGTTAGCCCAATTCATTGTGTTCCCAAAAAGGGAGGCATCACCGTTGTCACCAACGAGGATAACGAGTTGATTCTAACTCGTTTGGTCACAGGTTGGCGGGTTTGTATTGACTATCGAAAGTTGAATGAAGCCACCCGTAAAGACCATTTTCCTCTCCCTTTTATGGACCAAATGCTCGAAAGACTTGCGGGGAATGAATACCACTGCTTCCTCGATGGCTTCTCGGGTTACTTCCAAATCCCCATTGATCCCCAGGATCAAGAGAAGACTACCTTCACATGCCCCTACGGAACTTTTGCCTACAGACGTATGCCTTTCGGCTTATGTAATGCACCAGGCACGTTCCAGAGATGCATGATGTCTATTTTTTCCGACATGATCGGGAAAACTATGGAGGTATTCATGGATGACTTTTCGGTCATCGGGGATTCATTTCAGACTTGCCTCTCCCACTTGGAACAGATGCTTAAACGTTGCAAAGAAACGAATCTAAGTCTCAACTGGGAGAAGAGCCACTTTATGGTCAAGGAGGGCATTCTCCTCGGCCATAAGATTTCAAAAAACGGGATCGAGGTTGACAGAGCTAAAATCGATGTCATTGCCAAATTACCTCATCCCACCACCGTAAAAGGTGTTCGGAGCTTTTTGGGTCATGCCGGCTTCTACCGTAGGTTTATCCAAGATTTTTCTAAGATTGCCCGGCCTATGACCCATCTCCTCGAGAAGGATGCTCCTTTCATCTTCTCTCCTGAGTGCATCGAAGCTTTTGAAACATTAAAGAAAAAGCTTACCGAGGCACCGATTCTTGTTGCCCCCGATTGGGACCAACCTTTTGAGCTTATGTGCGATGCTAGTGATTTTGCCATAGGTGCGGTCTTGGGGCAACGAAAAGCAAAATACTTTCAGCCCATACACTACGCAAGCAAAACTATGACTGAGGCTCAAGGTCATTACACCACCACTGAAAAAGAACTCCTAGCTGTGGTGTATGCCTTCGAGAAATTCCGGTCATACCTAATCTTGACTAAATGCGTAGTGTACACAGATCACTCGGCTTTGAAATACCTATTTGCAAAACAAGATGCAAAGCCGAGGCTTCTTCGTTGGGTTCTCCTCCTTCAGGAATTTGATATCATTATCCGTGATAAAAAAGGAGCCGAGAACCTTGCTGCTGATCATCTCTCACGATTAGAGAACCCTCATCAAGATGTGTCCGAGAAAAAGGAAATAAATGAAACATTTCCTCTCGAGACACTCAATGCGGTTGCTTTTCGTGGTGACTCTACTACCCCATGGTTTGCCGACTTTGCAAATTACCATGCGGGTAACTTCATAGTTAAGGGGTTAACATCCCAACAAAAGAAAAAATTCTTCAAAGACGTTAAACATTACTTCTGGGACGACCCCTTCCTCTTCAAAATCTGTGCCGATCAAGTCATCCGGCGATGTGTATACGGACAGGAAGCCACTGATATTCTCAAGGCTTGCCATGCTGGACCCACCGGGGGCCACCATAGTCCTAACTACACCGCCAAAAAGGTGTTTGATTCTGGTTTCTATTGGCCCACAATCTATAAGGATGCCCACGAATTAGTCAAAACCTGTGATGCTTGTCAGCGTCACGGGAATATTTCACAAAAGAACGAAATGCCACAAAATGCTATTCAAGTTTGTGAAATCTTTGACGTCTGGGGCATTGACTTTATGGGGCCATTCCCATCTTCTCGTGGAAACAAATACATACTCGTGGCTGTTGACTATTTGTCAAAATGGGTTGAGGCTAAGGCCTTACCCACTAACGATGCCCGAGTAGTTGTGAAATTCTTGAAATCCCTCTTTGCTCGTTTTGGAACCCCACGTGCCATCATTAGCGATCGCGGTACTCACTTTTGCAATGATCAATTTGCAAAAGTCATGCTGAAATACGGTGTTACTCATCGTCTTTCCACCGCATATCACCCCCAAACAAGTGGGCAGGTGGAGGTTTCCAACCGTGGTATTAAACGGATTCTTGAGAGGACAGTAGGTGAAAACCGTGCTTCCTGGTCGGATAAACTAGATGATGCACTCTGGGCCTTCCGTACAGCTTACAAAACACCCATCGGGTGTACTCCATACAAGCTTCTATACGGGAAGGCGTGTCATTTACCGATCGAGCTCGAGCACAAAGCCTACTGGGCCTTGAAACATGCTAACTACGACCTTCATAAAGCGGGTGATCACCGTAAGGTTCAAATCAATGAATTAAACGAACTTCGTGATCAAGCCTACGAGAACTCTTTGATCTACAAAGAAAAGACAAAGAAGATTCACGACTCTAAGATTAAGAACCGAGTTTTCAACGTCGGTGACAGAGTCCTTCTTTTCAATTCAAGATTAAAGATCTTCTCGGGGAAATTAAAAACCCGATGGACCGGACCATTCATCATTGCTAAAGTTTACCCATACGGGACTGTTGAGTTATCTCAACCCGAAGGTCCCAACTTCAAAGTGAATGGTCACAGATTGAAACATTATTTTGGAGAGGACACACCACCCGTATTTCTGACTTCTTTCTACTTTCTACCACCCTAGTGTGGGGGAGTGGCCATCCCCCACCGTTTCAAAAGTAAATATTTTTCAAAATTCAATAAACATGTTTTGTATGTATATTATGTCATTCAACTCCCGGGCTGTCAGGGCAAATTTACTACAGTTAATCATTCACAAGTGATTAGCTAGCGTGGTAAACTTGACACAAGCCTGGGAAGTGTATGTATATTATATACTTTATTATTCATCTTCCAGGCTGTCAGGGCAGATTTATTACAGTTAATCATTCACAAGTGATTAGCTAGCGTGGTAAACCTGACACAAACCTGGAAGGTGTATGTATATTATAAACTTTATCATTCAACTCCCGGGCTGTTAGGGCAAATTTATTACAGTTAATCATTCACAAGTGATTAGCTAGCGTGGTAAACCTAACACAAGCCTGGGAGGTAGTGAACCAAAAAAAAAAAAAAAAAAAAAAGATTGTATGTACAGATAAAATAAAGTGAAAAATAGAAATTTCCACAGTTAGAATCGAATATTAGCTTTTCCATTCAGAGATTCGGCATAATAGCCGGGACTTTGAATATTGAGGACAATATTCAGTTCTAGTGTGGGGGGGGGGGGGGGGGGGGGGAAATTCTTACGAATTTTATCACAAAACTTTTCAAGTACCCCCATTTTAGGCCAAAAATTTTTCAAAATTTTTCACTTTATTCCAAAATTTTTGTGGTTATCAGTCCGCCAAAGTCTAAATGACAAAGGGATTGGCTAGTCCAGGAGCAAACGGCTCTTGGTAAAGACATCTCAAACCCGTTGATGGCTGGCAGTTTGCCAAAAATTGCATGGTTCCTCAGCTCCCCCGCATCCTCATAAGCAAATGAGTTGGCTAGCCCACAAGATTATGGCTTGTGGTAAAGGCAGTGGAAAATCCATAATTGGTATTCAGCTCACCAAGATGTTGACTTAGTCCATCAAGATGCTGGCTAGTCCAGAAGCAAACGGCTTTTGGTAAAGACAAATCAAATCCGTTGACAGCTGGTGGTTTGCTCAAAATCACACGGTTATCAGGTGTGCCACAGTTCTTACACCTGGCTACTCCAGAAGTGATGGCTTTTGGTAAAGAGTTTCAAATCCATTAAGTTTTTCTCAAAAGATTGCTAGGGACTAGCAATGTTTTAGTGTGGGGGATTGATAAGTGTGTAAATACTCATCATTTTTACCAATTCTGAACTGCCAAAACATCCAAAAACACTCAATAATGAATCAAAATAGTGAAAATATCCCAGGAAAGTGTTTTACATGTTTCAAATGCAAAAATACCAAAAACAGATGAAAAACACATAAAGTTTGCATAATTGGCAGTTTCAGTCCCCCAACTTTCAAAAGTTGTCAAATCTAGTCCTTGGTCATTCTAAAAACTTGAAAAAGTCACCAAAGGCCCTTATAAATCAAAAAGTTACATAATTAGTCCTTTGGTGAAAAGTTTCACAAAATGTCAAGTTTAGTCCCTGAAATCTGGAAATTGTCAAAAATGGTCCCTGGGATATGAAAACTTTGAGAAAAACAAATTTTGTCCTTGCACTAATCTCTTATGGCAGGTTTGGTCCCTTGGTAGAAAGTTTGGTGAAATTACAAGGCAGGTCCCTGAAGTTTGGGAAATTGACAGATTTAGTCCCTGGGGTTTTTTAAAAGTGAAAAATTCAAAATAAAACCTCACACTATTCATCCTTGGCATGTTATACCCTTAGAAACAAATTTAAAAGATGCCAAGACCCAACCCTCAACTTTCCCAAAATTACACAAATAGTCCTTGTGTTTAAAAACCAACCGGATCCAAAATTAACTAAAACCTAAACCTATCTAATCCATCTTGGGCCCAAAATAACAAATCCAGTCCACACCTTATCCAAGCCCAGTCCACCACCCTGGTGTTGACCCGGTCAAACCATCAAAATACCACCTCCTTCCCTGTTTCCCTCTCAGTCTCCCCCACTTGAACCGACCTCCCCTCTCCTCCAATCACAAGCCAAAGCCCCCACAATCATTACCTTCCCACCTCCCTACACCTACCCCTCACCTCCACAATTAATGCTCCTCCTCAAATACACGCTGTCAGAGACAATTTGAAGAAACTAGTTTTGGCGCCAAATCCACGTGTGAGCTTCTCATTGGACCAAAATGATCAGAGGATGGTGGGTTTTGCTCAGAATGATGGGGGGAACCCTAATTTTCAGCTATAAAAGGAGGAGAGTGCAAGAAGAAAAAGTAGTAGTTAATTTTAGTTTTAAGTATGTCGTTTAATTTCAATTTTCAATTCTAAGGTACACCCAAGCTCTTAAGCAGTGGTAACCTTCTTTTTATTGTATTGTGACTTCATTTCAATTATAAAGTTCAAGTTTCTTTTATTATTACATCGTATGCAATTTTAATTCTATTTCAATATCTTGTATTGCCTCAATTGTTGTTTTAGTAGTTTGTATTGGACTCCTAGGTACATATAAGCTCCTAAGTAGCTTATTGAAGCTATTAGTAACAACTTAAAACAGTTTAGAAATAAAAAATTCAAAATACAAAAAAAGTCAACTAAAGTCAAAATCAAGTGTTCTTAGAATTCACAGCTGGAGCAAGGTGTGAAATGGAAGGCCTTGGGTTAGAATCCCATGGGGGATGTTAGGTTATGAGATTGGTCCATGGTTCTTGGTTTCTCAGTCATACACCTTTTGTAAGTGATATTTCCATTTTATGCTTTTTAGTTTGATAATACTTGTTACTGTTTGATTAAGTGCTCTTAAGTGTTTATTGAATAATTGTTATTAATAATATAGTTTAAAACCAGTTTCTTGTTCCTTGGAAATCAATTGTACTTAAAATCCAAAAACCTCACAGTGTGTAACTCATTTTTGACAAATCTGAGGTATCTACTGGTGTTGTGATTGATTCATGTTCATTTGATCTCACAATAGCATAATTTAGTGTTTTGAATCTGTATTGTAGCTTAAACTCATCATTAGTTTTGAAAATCATCAAAAGTAGTTTGTAAGGGAGTGTTTGGATAATGCTGTTTTGCTGTACTCTTGTTGTTTATTAGGGTAGAAGTTGGTTTTAATCAATTACTTAAGTTCATAAAAGGTCAGGTTGACCATTGGTTTTGTCACAATTAAACTAGAAAGTCAAAATCCAAAACCAAACCCCTTGACAGTTAACTGTCAAGGATTTAAGGTCCATAAACTCAACCATTAGCTCATATCTTGTAGGTTTAGCTTAAATTAGGTCTATTGTAGCTTATAACATCATATTCAATTAGTAGCAGCCCATAGAAGTTCATAAAAGTCAACTAGTTCAAGTTTCCTAAAAAGTCAATTTATACACACTCAGATTTTCTCAAATATTGGGAGAATTGTTTTGATTTAAGTATTTGGGTTTAGAAGCTGAAACTTGTTCCTAATCCTAGCCTACCACCTCAACTTAAGGGTCTCAATAAGCTGTCATTTTTGTGATTTTTCTTGTGGGCCCCACAGACCCCTAAACTAAGTTGCAGGGCAAGGTTGTGCCCTGCTCACCCAGTCACCACCTCACCACCACCACTTTGGTGGTGATTTGTGGCCACCACAGTGGTCCCCACTCCTAGATTTTAGGTTTTTCCAACCCCCCTCCTAGTAGACTCCTAGGTTTGACCATTTGTTTGACCTTGGGACAAGTGGACCCCACCTGGAAATAGGCTTAAAGTTTGTCCCCAAACCTGGTTCAGTTTGATATTGAAAGTGCTTATTTATTCCCTTATCAGCTTATTTGTGCTTATTGTTTGTTGTTCCTAGCTTAATTAAGTTTGTTAAACTTGTTTGTATCTGTTTTCACCATTGTGGACCCCACCCAAGGTCATTTGACCTTATTTGACCAAACAGTCAACCAAAGTCAACTGATAAGCTAAAAGGGGTGTGCACAGCTTATTTTTAAGTTTTAAAATAGTTGTTTCCACAAAAAGTCTTTGTTTTTAGGTGTAAATCAAGTTTGTAAAAGAAAAATCCAAAAAAGTTAGTTAAAGTAAGTGATAGTTTCTATTTAATTCAAGTTAATTTTAAATTTCATTTTTAAATTTTAATTAAGTCACTAGTGTTTTTATATTTTTATTACATACCTTATATAGTAAAGTAATTTTAATAAATTTTTCAGATTTTTATTTTGTCATTTAGTATTAATTACATTTAATTTTAATTTTCTTTATTATTAATTAATATCAAGTATTAAATAGCTTAATTAGTTTTTATAAGGATAAATCTAGTTTTTATAATTTTCCTAGTTCTAATATAATATAATAAGTTTTTAGAAAATAAAATTTGAGATTCTACTGTTCATTTTCTATTTTTCTTATTTTATTTGTTTAAAATAGACTTAAGTTAATTAATAGGTAAATAATTAGTTGTTTAATCTTAAAACATAATTTTTAGAGTTTTTATAATTTTGTAGGATTCCAGTGATGGTTAAGTAATTTTATAAATTTTATCTTAATTTTCCAAGTTAATTTAGTATTAATATAAATTAAAAGTAGTTTAATTAGTTTAATTAAGTTAGATAGTTTTTAATTAATTACAAAACCACAAAAAGTCAAAAATATTATTTTTAATTTTTTATACTTTCTTCAAGTTCTAATTTAGGTTTAGAAAATATTTTTGTTAATTTTTAGTATAATTTAAATCATTTGTCATTTTTAGTTTATTTAAATTAGGTTTTAATTTAGATATTAAATAGTTTAATTAATTAAATAATAGTTTAATATTATTTTAATCACTTTTATAATTTCTTTTTCATTTTTAATTTTAAGTTTTGAAAAGTGTCAAAAGCACCCCCTGTAGTTTGATATTTACCAAAAACCCACTTTTCCAGTCCGATACGTGATCTTAATTGTGAATTTGTGCATATATCTGGTATCTGATTTTTGTGAATATTATATCTGTGTATCAATACCAAAATAACAGTAGCAAAATCAATTCCATATCATCTGGGCTACTGTTCTCAGTCCCACTCACTCATAAACGATTCCAAAAGCACCATTTCAATCTCATCGGGACATAACGACCCGGGGAAACACTACACTATCACCGGAGTATTGATTCTAGGTTGTATTTGACTTGTTGACCTTGGTCAATAATAATTAGACGGTTTAGGCTCAATCAACCACACACAAACACTCACTAATTTCCATCTCTCTCATCATCTCCCTCCCCTACTTCTTTAACCCTAGCCGCCGCCCCTTTGGCCAGCCACCACCGTCACACCGCCACTCCCACACCAAAAATAACACCACCACTTTAACCCTCTCGTCGAGATCTTTCATTTGAACTATAACACGCGCCCTAAAACACCTTTTAACATCACGAAATCTTATTAAATCCGAACGGAGTATCATTATTTTCACTAGATCCGTTCATTTGGAGGTCCAAGAAGGTGAGATGGATCGATTTTCGGGTTTTGGGTGCCACGATTGGGCACTAATCCGTGGCTACACGGATTATTTTCGATGGGAATCGAATTTATTTTAATGGGAAATGATGTTTTGATGATAAATATCACGTTTGGTATCCGGGGTTTTTGTGGTTTGGTCGAATTGTGATGCGTGGTCGACCCCTAGCCGAGGCCCTCTCCTCGACTTCTTTTAGTTTCGGGTCGATGTGGTCTTTTTGACCCATCTTTCTTGATGGTTGACCATTTGTGGTCATGTTGATTATTTGGTTATTGCTAGTTTGGCCATGGTTTGGTTATTTTTGTTGTGGCCGACCCTTGTGGGAATCGAAGACCCAAAATGGGTCGATTGGAGGCTTTTGAGTCGAGCTCGTGTGAGCTAGCCGTGACCCTAGTGGTCTCGGGTGGGACTCTCTTGGCATTTGGTATATTATTTGACTTTAGTTGACTTGGTCTTTGACCCGAATGCGGTTATTTTGAGAACCGTGGTAGTTGTCGAAATATATATATTTCGGCTAACTTTTATTTGTTATGACTATTTTTGGTTTATGTTGATTGTTACTATTATCTTTGCGGCTTATTGGATTTTGTAACGGTTGACGAGTTATATTTGAACTCGTGGTATTATTTGAAGAAGTGTTGACGAAAAGTGTGATTGGGGACCGATTGTGAGATGGTCGTTAGATTGACGGAGATAGGTTAGTCGGGTGCCGTAGTCGGACTCTCATGTTGTAGCACGTGGTTTGAGATTGTTTGGACGGAGATGTATTACCTTATGACTTTTGCTTATTATTTTGGACTTGGACAATGAGCCGAGAGTCATGACTCGGACATGTGACCATTTCGTATGACTCGATAACTATTAAAATTAAAACGAAGATAATAAAACTCGTAATAATAATTATTGATAATATGAACGTTTATATGAATATATATACGTGAATAACGTATATATAATTATATAGGCGTGTATATTAATAATAATAATAATCACGAGTCGCATTATAAATAATACAATTAGATATATATTAGGCTACTAAAGTGGCGTAATATTATTGAACGTATTATTACTATAAAAGTGTGTTATAAAACGGGAAACTCCCGACAATTATTAAACGGTTAATAAAATGTCATTTCGGATATATAACGGATAAACTTATTGAGTTATGCGAAATCGTTGTCACTCGGTTCCAGGTAAGTTACTATTTGTGACGTTCGTGTTGTCACGGATATATGACGATTAATATAGACGTTTTCTATAACTAAATAACCACTTAACCGAAAGGTTGAACCGGGTTATTTGGCTATATGAAATGAATATATTAGTGGGCATCGTATCCTACGATGCCCATAGGTTGTAGTATATGTAAAGTGTAATAGATTGCGAGTGTATATATCGGGAAATCTGGCCAATTTGACGATATATATGAGGAATTTATTAAACTATGATATATACTATATAGTAATTATGTGCTATGTGCTTTAGGTGGGTGTAATCTTGAAACGGTATGTTACGTAAATAAATATGAGGATTATCAAATCGACGGATTTGATAAACTTCGGCGATTTATTTAAATGATATATTGGGCTACTATTAGATCCAGAGTTTATTTTATTATTCTTTATGTGATCTTTTTGGTTTGTTATGAGTCAACCCACTACCCGTATGGATACCAAACGCAAATACACCAAACTAATACGAAATGGATTTTCGGAAATAAAACGGATTCTCGTCCGGGTTTGGGAATATTATAAATTTGAGGAAATGATTTCTGAAAGAGTTAATATTGTTAGGTCGTGCCAAGTCCGTAGTTCCTGTTTCGTGAGTTATCATACATCTTGTTTCTACCAACTTCTACTTGATATTTTCTGGACTTGAGGTGAGTCATAGCCCCATTTTTCAATCTTGAACTATGTTTTCAATACTTGGGGTGAGAAACGTGCAAATTATTTTATGTGGACTATTATCGCTTTTATATGCTTTCTAAACTTGCTATGCGTATGGACTAGGATATATTGTCAGCTTTAGTCACATAGTTTTGTGTGTACTATTCAAGGTTGGCTTATTTGGTTATTGGTGGATTGTCAGCTTTAGTCACATAGTTTTGTGTGTACTATTCAAGGTTGGCTTATTTGGTTATTGGTGGATTGTCAGCTTTAGTCACATAGTTTTGTGTGTACTATTCAAGGTTGGCTTATTTGGTTATTGGTGGATTGTCAGCTTTAGTCACATAGTTTCGTGTGTACTATTCAAGGTTGACTTATTTAGATACTATAGTGTGCACCTATAGGTTATTAATACTTCGGAGGTTATCCGAGTTATTATTGGTATTGCGGGGGCTACCCGAATATCTATGTTAGTACGGAAGGGTATCCGTGTGTTATGTTGAGAGCGGAGGGTATCCGCAGGCTTTTAGCGAATCCTTAGTCTAGCTAGCAAGCGTTTTGCGTATATGTCCACTATATTGTTAGTTGAATTTAAACCTATGATCTCACCAGCGAAAGCTGACTTTTAGCACGTTTTCTCAGGTAATTAAGTGTTGAGATGCATGCTTGGAATGGAAGGCTCGACCAAGGCTCACGGTTCATGGATCTATTTTTCTAAACTCTGATAATTAAATTTGGACCTATTGTTACTTTATTTTGGGCCTGACTCTGAAGTATGTTGGGATAAATGTAAACCTTAAAACCCCGTTTTGGTTGTGTTTTTATTTTGTTTACTTTATCTCGTTCTATATTGTCTTGTGTTGGATACCAATCCCCGTAGCACCCCGAAAGCTTGTTGAGTCTTCCGCTGTATCAAATTTTGGGGGTGTTACATCAAACAAAAACCAATGCTTACCGATTTAGCTTTATGCTCATTAAGATGCTATCAAACACCCCCTTATAAACATTTAAGTTGGTAAAAGAAGTCTAGCTGTCTAGTCAACATGGACAAGCCTAGATATGCAGAGCAATAAGATTTCAGTCACTGAAACAATTATAGAACTAGTAATAACAAATATCGAATATATAGTCACCCTGACCATACTGAGATACGCTTCACTTGTTCATAAGATCCCAAAATCCTAATATGTCTCATAGATGGAAGTAATAAGAAAGGTTGAGTTATATACCACTCTAAAAACCACACCCGTATATGCATCTCACCACATCGATAAAATTCTTAAGAACGAAACCGTAAACTATGCTTAAACACCTTGAGCTTGAAGGAGACCGTCACGGATCTGATCAGCAATATCTTTGGCTGCACCAGGTCCATGGGGAATGAACACAGCACTAGACTTTGACAAAGCCCCTATGTCTTTCATGGTGTCAAAGTACTGAGTGACCAGCACCATGTCCATAACATCCTTGGCTGATGTTCCTGGCACGTTCTCAGAAAAAGCAAGCACGCTGTCCCTAAGACCATCCACAATGGCTTGGCGCTGTCTGACTATACCAAGCCCATATAGGTATTTGGATTCTGCTTCTCCTTCTGCACGCTTGATTTGTAGAATCTTTTCAGATTATGCCTTTTCATTTGAAGCAATTCTCATTCTAGCAGCTGTTATTAACAGTAAATATGTTGTTGGGTAAGTCAGACTTGTTTATATGAATGATCATAAAGTTTGAAAATATAGTTACTACAATTCATAAACTAAGAACTAGTCAGGGTTCTATCAAAGATCTGTTGGACAGTTGGTTTAGTTATTGCCACATCTAGTAAGGCTATCTGCGTTTAAACCATATTTAAAGATCACTAGCAAGTAAGGGGGAAAATGAACCAGGTTGGCTAATGGCCATAAAAACTTATAATTTGTACAGTGGGTTCAATACGCGTAGCCAGGTTGGGTTGAGGCGATAACACATTATTTGTCCTTCTAAATATATTATGATATGATATATAATTACAAAAAACTATTATGAAAAAACTACATGATAGTTTTTTAATAAAGTTATTTAGGAGATTGTCTAACACCTAAGTATAATGTGGAAGACATTCAAAATAATCCCAATTTTAACCAATTACTTTCTATCCAAGTTTTTATGTTGCCTGTCTGACCCTTTATCAATAAAATGTGATCCAAATTAGAACAATTTCAACTACATGTAATGATATTGCTCCTCTACTAAGTGATGAAAACACAATTCTATCATGAATCAAACTAAGGTACCTGCATTGATGTTGTGGAAAACTAGAAGGGGGGTTGAATAGTTTTACGTCTTTTTAATTTATTATAAAAGATAGTTTTAGTGTTTTCTTAGTTTTTAAAATTTAGATTTGATAATATGTGATCTCAAGTCTTGCACAATATAAACAACTATCAATAAGTAAGATATAACAATGATAAGTAATGAAATAAATAAGAGATGGAAAGATCGAACCGCGAGACAAGAGATTTATAGTGGTTCGGCTACAAGGACACCTTCCTTGCCCTACTCCACTCCCCGAACACCTAACTCGAGAGTTTTCTTCACTATATCAACAAGCTCTCTTATGGCGGAGAAAACCTTACACACCAATTTACACACCACAACTTCTTCACAACTAAATCACAACTTCTTCACACCAATCTACTTCACAACTAACTACTTCACACCTATCTTCTTCACACCAATTTACTTCACAACTAACAACTTCACACCTAGCGTCTTCACTACAATCTAATTCCTAACTTTTCTTCTTCACACCAAACAACTAACTAATCACACAATCTATATACCTAGCACAACTATCTACAATCAAATATTCACAACAATCTTCACAAAGAATTATGTAAATAATCTTGATGATGCACCAACAACTTGGATGTGGAGGTTACAACAAGTTGTAATACTTCTTGTCTTGGGGAATAGAAGTATTCTTCTCTTGCACTTGAGAGGATGATGTTTGAATCACTTTGAAACAAAGAATTATGTACTTATGATCAAAGGATTAAGAGAATAGAAATGTGGATCTAGAACAGAAAGTTTAGGAGTGCAAAAGGTGAGAAAATTCTGTGGGATGAACCAGTATTTATAAGGGGGAAAATTACTGTTCTGGAGCGTGGCCGGTCCCCTTAATTAATGGCCGGTCCCCTTAATGATTAAGGGGGCCGCCTAAGGAATTAAGGGGGCTGCCCCTTCAGAACGTTGGATTTTCTTGTCTTTTAGTGGGGAATATTTTTCTGGATAAAATTTGCCATTTTTTGTTGGAAATTTGAAATCATATATTTATAATGAATTAAACATATTCTTTTAATTCCAAAAGTAATTTTGTAAAAGATATAGAATGTTTAATACATTTTATAAAAATTCTAGTGATAAGAAAAATTTCCTTTGATCATGAAATGCAATAAACCCTTTGTTTATTCATACCTTAAGTGATATGGATGTAAAGACAAATATTAAGCACTAAAAACTTGTTTACGTCATAAGTTTTAGATTAATGAGTTTATGCTTTGTAATTATCAAAACATAGAGATATTGTTAATTTGCTAACAATGTTTTTAGACATTATTTATGTCAACAATATCTCCCTTTTTGATGATTACAAAAACCTTAAACTCATTAGGTCTAAAAAATAATTTTTAGACAAGTATTATTAGAGTTTAACATTCTCTTCCCCCCTTTTTGTAAAATAAAAAAGGTTAATGCTCCCCCTTGATGTATGCTCCCCCCTCATTTGAGAGCACCAAGGGAATGAGCTATGAAAATCTTGGCTACACAAAATATTAGAAGAGAACAAGACACATATACATGCAAAGCAATAATTATAAAAATAGATTCATTCAAGCATCATAGAAATGATTAGCATTACAACATTCAATATGCTTAAAGCATATTGATTACAATAAAACAAAAAGAAAAGACATAGTCCTATATTGCCTAAGAGAGCACTTGGACTTGCTTGCAACCCATGGTTGATTGTTTTATTTGCTTGAAGGAGAACATAAGCATAAAGCTTAGTTGTTAGATGGAGAGGGATATGGAGTGGGGTATGGAGCGGAAGAGGTGGACCTTACGATGTTGTATCGTGTTAAGGGAGGTATGGGATGAGGACGAGTGAGGAGATATTCAATCCAAGAAATATCTTCACTCAAGTATAAGATTTGTTTTTGAAGGAAGATGCAACAAGGGCAATAGTGAGTGTGGTTTGTAACTTGTTCCAAGTTGAGAGAGTGGGGTAGGCAATTGTTGTAAGGTGATGATGGAAGTTGCCCTTTGTTGCGTTGTGCAAGATGCATGGCATTGAGATCACTAAGATCATGGATTTGGGATATTTCATCACGGAACCTTTGCTTTTCCGTGGCAATGCGGAGAGAGTCATTGTGTTGATATGGATGAATTGGGTTTGTGTAGTTGGAATTGTAGTTGGATGGTTGATCAAACTTGTATGGATCATTATAAATGGTTGGTAGATGAGCTGAATGGTTTGGCATGAAGGAAGATGTTTGGCCAATGTTATATGGTTTGTAAAGAGGATCAAATGAATGTCCTTGTGAATTTGGTGTAAAGTTTGGGAAGTAAGTGGTTGGAGGTGTTGAGTGATTTCCAACTTCATTGGTTATGATGGATTTGTTACGAGGGCTTTTTCTTCGCCAAACGGGTTTTTCTGTCATTCTTGCAAGCCTTGAGGCTTTTGGTTTTGGTTTGTTTGGAGAAGTCATGAAGGGATGAATGAAGAGTTTTGAGGATTGGGGTATTTATAGTGTAAGATTTGTGTGTTTAAGGATGGATAAGGTTTGTTTGGGAGATTAGGACAAAATATGTTGGTGAAAAATGGGAAATGTAGGTTGAAATGGGCTAAAAAGCAGAAAAGATTCTGTAAACCCGACCATCAGATGGCCGGTCCCCTTAATTAGGGGGCGGTCCCCTTAATGATTATGGGGGCTGCCTTACAAAATTAAGGGGGCCGCCCATCTGGTGATTTCCAGATTGCCAGAATTGGGTTTTTGGCAGAAAATTTGCATAAAGGTTGTGTGTTTGGATTAGAATACAAGCAAGTTCAATTCCTTTAGGCAATATAGCATCTAATCTAATCAAGATATAGCATGCATGCAAAACACATAAGCAAAAGAGCAAATAAGCAACACATAATAAGCAAAAGGAGACAAGTAAGGGCAAGAGTACTTAAACTTCCTAAGGCACCTATCTTAGATCAAAGGCAAAGTTAACTAGTGAGTGGAAAACTAGTGATGGAGCAAGATGACAACATTATTAGTGAATTTGTCCTAGTGTGTGTCTATATGCAACAAATGTGGAGTTGTGATTGTTTCAATTCCTAAATGCAAAGAGAGATAACGATCCTAAGAAACAATCCAAAAGATCTCCTTGATTCAATTTTTGCTCGATTCACGAATGTCAAAAATATATATTAGATTATATATTTTGACAATTTATGTGAGAGTTTATGCATGATTTAGGAAAAAGTTTTTAGCGTTTGTCAACAATGCAAGGAAAAAGATTTTCATGCAATTCCTAGATGTGAGAATAGTTTTCAAGAAATTTTGATTGGGTTTTACAAGAGAGTATCTGCAAATGAAGGTGAGGTTTCCCAATCATTAATTTTGTGCAAAATGGATTCCTAGACTCAGAAGTGAAGAAGTGGATGAAAAGTAAATTTTATGCAAGTATAAATTTGTGTTAGTTCAATATAATTTAGTCAACTTGTTCCATCATTCCTAATCCTAAACGCAAGTGGTTGAATAATTCACGCTTAAGGGGTTTTGTGAATATATCCGCAATGTTATCTTCCGATGCAACTTTTTCTATAGATATGTTTCCTTTTTGTACATTATCCCTAAGAAAGTGGTGGCATATTTCTATATGTTTAGTCCTAGAGTGTTGTACCGGATTTTTACTTAAATCTATCGCACCTTTGTTATCACACATAATGGGAACGTTTTCTAACCTAATTCCATAGTCTATAAGAGCTTGTTTCATCCATAGTGCTTGTTGACATGCCTTTCCAGCGCTTACATATTCGGCTTCGGTGGTAGAAATAGCAAGAGCAGTTTGCTTTTTCGAAAACCAAGATGTTAGACAGCATCCCATAAACGTGCAAATAACGCTAGTGCTTTTTCTATCTACGTAGTCTCCCGCATGATCCGAATCCGCATAGACGATGGTTTCTATGCCGGATCCCTTAGGATACCATAATCCTAAGTGTATAGTGCCTTTAATGTATCGGAAGATACGCTTAACTGCTTCTAGGTGAGAGGTTTTGGGATCCTCTTGAAAACGGGCACAAAGGCAGACACTAAACATGATATCGGGTCTACTTGCCGTCAAGTATAGTAAACTACCTATCATTCCTCTATACTTGGTGTTATCTACGGACTCACCTTCATCATCCTTTGTGAGCTTTACTTCCGTAGACATGGGAGTTTTCATGGGTTTTGAGTCTTCTAGGCCAAATTTCTTAAGCATTTCCTTAATGTACTTAGGTTGGTTAAAAAATATTCCATCTTCTAATTGTTTTATTTGTAATCCTAGGAAGAAGTTAAGTTCACCCATCATACTCATCTCA
This sequence comes from Artemisia argyi, assembly GCA_030686995.1. Lineage (NCBI taxonomy): Eukaryota > Viridiplantae > Streptophyta > Magnoliopsida > Asterales > Asteraceae > Artemisia > Artemisia argyi. The sequence continues at coordinate 41,935,217 of CM060680.1, forward strand.
AACTCATCATGCATGATTTTGGCAAATTCATCACACATGTCTTGACAAGTCGATCCAAATATAATGTCATCAACATATATTTGGACAATGATGAGATTTGGGTCTTTCCTTTTAGTGAAAAGAGTGTTATCTACCATTCCCATGGAATAGTCATGTTTAATAAGAAAAGCTTTTAATCGATCATACCAAGCTTTGGGAGCTTGTTTAAGTCCATACAAAGCTTTCTTTAACTTATAAACATAATCAGGTTTTGCGAAGTCAGTGAATCCTGGAGGTTGTGCCACATATACCTCCTCATTGATAAAACCGTTAAGGAATGCACTTTTCACGTCCATTTGAAATAACTTAAAATCTAGGGCGCATGCATAGGCAAGTAATATCCTAATCGATTCTAGTCTAGCTACGGGGGCATAAGTTTCGTCATAATCAATTCCTTATTGTTGATTATAACCTTGGGCAACTAACCTAGCTTTATTCCTAGTAACTATTCCATTATCATCTAACTTATTTCTATATACCCATTTAGTTCCTATGATGGTCATTTTCATTGGATTTGGGACTAATCCCAAACATCATTTGCCTTAAATTGATTTAATTCTTCTTGCATAGCTATAACCCAACTTTCATCTTTTAATGCCTCATTAATATTCTTAGGTTCTATTGCTGAGAGGAAACAAAAGAAATTGTTTTTATCTTGGGCTTGTGACCTAAGGGTTCTTTGGTTAAGATGTCCTATTATATTATCTAATGGATGTGATCTAGACTCTTTAACATTAACAATTTCGTTATTTCCTAAGTGAATGTCTTCATTATCATTTTCAATGGGTTTTGTTTTACTAACCTCAATAGCTTCATCTTCGGCTAAGTCATCATCTTCTAAAGGTAATGTTTTAAGAGGTGGTGGTGTTTCATCAAATGTTACATTTAGTGATTCTTCTACTTTCATGGAGTGTTTGTTAAGTATTATATATGCTTTACTATTTTGTGAGTATCCTAAAAATATTCCTTCATATGATTTTGGATCAAACTTAGTGAGGTAATCCTTAGTGTTTAGAATATAACATTTACTTCCAAATACCCTAAAGTAGCTTAAGTTTGGTTTTCTACCTCTTAGTAACTCATAAGGAGTTTTTCTTAAAATTCTCCTAATTGATACCCTATCTAAAATATAAGTTGATGTATCTACGGCGTGACACCAAAATTTTTGTGGGATGGATTGTTCATTTAACATTGTTCTACTCATTTCTTGTAGTAACCTATTTTTTCTTTCTACTACGCCATTTGATTGAGGAGTATGAGGAGCGGAGAAATTGTGAGATATTCCATTTAACTCACAATATTTTCCGAATTGTACTTCGTTATCAAATTCCCTACCATGGTCCGTCCTAATGGCAACTATTGTGCATCCTAATTTATTTTGAATCATTTTACTAAATATTTCAAAATTTTCAAATGCTTGGGTTTTGTCACTTAAAAACCTAGTCCACGTGTATCGTGAGTAGTCATCTACTATTACTAAGGTGTAGTCATCTACTATTACTAAGGTATATTTGTTTCCTCCATAGCTCCGCACAGCGGATGGACCGAAAAGATCCATATGTAATAATTCTAGGCACCTAGTAGTGGATACTATATTCTTAGCTTTGTGACTAGCATGAGCTTGTTTTCCAATTATACATGCATCACAAAAATGCTTGTCATATTTTAGATTAGGCAAATTTCTAACTAATTCCTTAGAGGCCAAAGATTGTATTTGTTGCATGTTAGCATGTCCTAATCTCTTATGCCACAATGTAGAGTTTTCATCTAGGGTCGTTAGGCATATCCTATCCTCAGGCTTGTTTCCTAGTTTCATAACATATATGCCCCATTCCTCTACCTATAATTTTTCCATTCTTAACTATTTCGCTCCTCTTCGGTAAAAGTGACTCTACATTTATTATCACATATTTGTCCTATACTAAGCAAGTTATATGTTAAATTATCTACATGCTCTACATTTTCAATAGTAAGTGAATCTTGAGAAATCGTACCTTTGCCAATGATTTTTCCACGTAAGTCACTACCGAAAATAACGTTACCTCCATTGTATGCCTTGTATGTAGAGAATAGCTTGCGGTTCCCCGTCATGTGTCTCGAACATCCGCTATCTTTGATCCATTCGTCAGGCTCCAAGTCAATTCCTAAACATATTTCGTCGGTTTCTTTTGCCATAAAACACTTTTCGTCTCTTGGCTTCTCAACTTCTTCTTTGTCACTATCACTCCATGTTCCACTAACAAATGCTCCTTGATTTTCATAACCCGGCGGCTTTAGACATTCGCCAATGAGATGATTTGGACTTCCACATCTAAAGCACTTTCTTTTCCCGTAGTTGTCACTTCTATTTCTTTGGAATGGTTTTCTTTCGTCTCGTGATGATCTAGTGAATCTTCCTTGTCACTTGAAGAATTTCTTGAATTCTCTTACGGCCATTGCATATTCTTCGTCTTCACTTTCGTCACTTGAATCATCATCATCACTAAGTTCCTTTTTGGCTTTTAGAGCAATGGATTTGGTTTGTTCTTTCTTGACTTTGGCCGTTTCCGAATCTCTTCTTATAATTTCTTCATGAACCTTCAAGTTGCCAATTAGTTCATCTAGTGATAACGTCATCAAGTTCTTTGATTCTTCAATTGCCGTGCCTTAGCTCGCCATTTCAGATGCAATTCCCTAAGAAATTTCCTAACACAATTTTTACTAGAAAATGTCTCATCAAGTGCTTTTAAACTTGTGATAATAGTGTTAAATTTAGCAAGAGCATTATCAATTGATTCCTCTTCCGGAATCGTAAATTGTTCATATTGTTGTACAAGAAGATCTATTTTAGTATCTTTGACTTAGCTATTACCTTGGTGAGTAATTAGTAAAGAATCCCAAATTTCTTTGGCGGTTTTACACATAAAAATTCTTTCATATTCTTTGCGTGGTAGCGCATTATAAATGACCATTTTAGCCGCATTATTTTTTGCTAGTTTCTTTTTCAAATCATCATTTTGTTTTTCAAAAGATACAATTTCATCCATTTTACTTTCAACATTATATTGAATAGGGGGAAAATCACCAAAGGTAATAATATGCCAAAGATCAAGATCTTTTGATTTCACATACGTTTCGAATCTATTTTTCCAATATAAAAATCCATCACTTTCAAATAGTGGTGGTCTTTGCATAGATTGCCCTTCTAAATATTTTTCAGATTCCATAGATCGTTACAAGTTTTAAAATACACTATATTTTAAAATCTTGCTCGACGTGGCTCTGGTACCAATTGTGGAAAACTAGAAGGGGGTTGAATAGTTTTACGTCTTTTTAATTTGTTATAAAAGATAGTTTTAGTGTTTTCTTAGTTTTTAAAATTTAGATTCAATAATATGTGATCTCAAGTCTTGCACAATATAAACAACTATCAATAAGTAAGATATAACAATGATAAGTAATGAAATAAATAAGAGATGGAAGGATCGAACCGCGAGACAAGAGATTTATAGTGGTTCGGCTACAAGGACACCTTCCTTGCCCTACCCCACTCCCCGAGCACCTAACACGAGAGTTTTCTTCACTATATCAACAAGCTCCCTTATGGCGGAGAAAACCTTACACACCAATTTACACACCACAACTTCTTCACAACTAAATCACAACTTCTACACAACTTCTTCACACCAATCTACTTCGCAACTAACTACTTCACGCCTATCTTCTTCACACCAATTTACTTCACAACTAACAACTTCACACCTAGCTTCTTCACTACAATCTAATTCCTAACTTTTTTTCTTCACACCAAACAACTAACTAATCACACAATCTATATACCTAGCACAACTATCTACAATCAAATATTCATAACAATCTTCACAAAGAATTATGTAAATAATCTTGATGATGCACCAACAACTTGGATGTGGAGGTCACAACAAGTTGTAATACTTCTTGTCTTGGGGAATAGAAGTATTCTTCTCTTGCACTTGAGAGGATGATGTTTGAATCACTTTGAAACAAAGAATTATGTACTTATGATCAAAGGATTAAGAGAATAGAAATGTGGATCTAGAACAGAAAGTTTAGAAGTGCAAAAGGTGAGAAAATTCTGTGGGATGAACCAGTATTTATAAGGGGGAAAATTACTGTTTTGGAGCGTGGCCGGTCCCCTTAATTAATGGCCGGTCCCCTTAATGATTAAGGGGGCCGCCTAAGGAATTAAGGGGGCCGCCCCTTCAGAACGTTGGATTTTCTTGTCTTTTAGTGGGGAATATTTTTCTGGATAAAATTTGCCATTTTTGGTTGAAAATTTGAAATCATATATTTATAATGAATTAAACATATTCTTTTAATTCCAAAAGTAATTTTGCAAAAGATATAGAATGTTTAATACATTTTGTAAAAATTCTAGTGATTAGAAAAATTTCCTTTGATCATGAAATGCAATAAACCCTTTGTTTATTCATACCTTAAGTGATATGGATGTAAAGACAAATATTAAGCACTAAAAACTTGTTTACGTCATAAGTTTTAGATTAATGAGTTTATGCTTTGTAATTATCAAAACATAGAGATATTGTTAATGTGCTAACAATGTTTCTAAACATTATTTATGTCAACAGATCTCATTCATGGATCGCTTATGATACGTGGGAATCGCACCAGGCTTTACCTCTCAAGGGATCTTGAGAAGCTTACAACCCCCACCAGGCAGTGTACCTGATCGTTGTAGTATAGTATAGTGACAAGTACCGGGGGATTGATCGTTCAGCTAGGAATAGTGTCGTTAGGATTAGAAAACCTAAATACTAGTTCTAAAGGTGAGGGATGATTATTTTTGTATTTTTATATTTTTTTAGAAAAGCAAGTAGAAATCTCGGGTTTGAAAGATTTGGGCGGAATTAGTTGCTAGTCAACTAACCCAATACTAAAGATGCAATCAAAATAAAATACTAGAAATGAAAATAAACTAAATTAAACTAAGGTTGTTGGCAATAAGTGGAGAAGTTGTGTTTACTTAGATTTCACTACTCCCTAGATATCTTTTACACGTTAATTACTTGTTATAGTTGCGTGGATGACGGATTGTATTCCTTAATACCAAGGTTGTCAGGATCGGGATCCTACCTAGGATCGTTTTCGGTTTCACAAGATCGGGATCGTAGGATCGGATCGGGATCGTAAGATCCTATGAAAATGTATATATTATTATATAAGAGTTGTAGTTTATACTTTTATAGAATATTTTATATGATAAACGAATTTAAATGAATGATAAAAGAAAAAACAATAAGAAACATGAGCTTCTAGTAGGATCGGATCGTTCATGATCCTACGATCCTGTGTGCGATCCTACGATCCTACAACGATCTTGCTCCCCTTGAGATAAAAACATGGGCTTGTAGTAGGATCGGATCGTTTACGATCCTACGATCCTGCGTACGATCCTACGATCCTACACCGATCCTGATAGAATTAAGATCCTACTACGATCCTGCTCGTTTTTCATATGTAGGATCGTAGGATCGTACGATCCAACGATCAGGATCGCGATCCTGACAACCTTGCTTAATACCGTTCTTGGGGTGGCGCACTTAATTCCCCAATCCTATGAGTGCCTACTTCACTCCTATGTCGAGCCGGCTAAGAAGCTCCTAACATGGGATCATTAGAATTTACTCATGCATTAAATACAACCAATAAAACCTAGTGCACGTCAGTTCATGTTTCCTAAGACGTTCAAGCATGTTACCATTTGGAGATCCGCCAGTTTTCTTAAGCCTAACATCGAATTCATTCATCCAATACAACTATAAACAAGTAATCAACACATAATTAACATCTAGGTTTCATTAGATCCAAGCAAACACAAGATAGATCTAGCCTAGCATGATGGAATTAAGACAAGAACAAGATATAGACAACCAACACATAGACATATTGATTGAATTAAAAGAATACTTATCTCAATTACACATGAAAGGTATCAAGGGCTTAGAACCCTTGAAAAACCTGTAAAATTCGTACCAAGTTCGTACTTAGGGTTTCTCCAAAACTTCTCCCCTTTTAATGTGAAAATTAGAAAACTATATATAGGAAATAGGGTCTGACGGCGTCAAGAGAAATTTTGTGACGCCGTCATCTCGCCGCCAAAATAAATCTCGGACTGCCTTGATCCAGATCTGACGCCGTCAAGTGTTATATCTTTCCAGGCCGTCATGCATTTTCCTCTTGATGCCCTACTTCGTGACGCCTTCATGTTCTCTCTGGGCCGTCACCACTTTTACTCTTGACGCCGTCACCAAAATGCTCTTGACGCCGTCACCTACTGTTCCTAGCAAGGAAAATTAAGACTTTGGCGTTTTCTTCACTTTTATGCTCCAAAAATGTCCGAATTGCTTCCTTTTCCAGATTCCTCTCCCAAAGTACCTAAAATCACAAAAGGAACGATTTAGGGCAATATTTGATCAAATAAATTCAATTCCGGGCTTAAATGACCCCCTAAAAGTGGTTCATTTTTCGCCTCATCATATACCCTTACACTTGAGATTTGCTTGTCCTCAAGCAAATGCGCTTTTATTCTAATCAAAATACAAGTTAGGGGTCATTTAACACTAATATAAAAGTAATTACAACAAATAATCGTTCCACTAAAGACCAAAGACAAGCATGGAGGTCATACACTAGCACCTCACAAATAGTGTTTAGATACTCACATCTCTCAGGTGTAATAAAGTATAAATTACAATATGGAAATGGAAGATATCTCTCACTACCTGTCATAGCAAAATAGATTACCATAGGCTTGAGAAAGGATCAAACCTCCACCACATGGCGTAAGCACCTAGGATAAACTATCAAAGAGGTCTTTTAAAGGGTTGTAACGTTAGGTGTAGGGATATGAAATACACGGTTTGTTGGATAAAGGAAGTTTTTACTGGTGGCGAGTTAACAATCTTGGTTAATTACATGTACAATATGGCGTTGCTAAGCCAAGACTAGACTCGACTTAAGCTAATAAATGAAAAATAACAAAAACATAAAATGAACATAGAATGAAAACGGGATGGTAGTCCGTATGTTTTTTCTCTTTTCATTTTTTTTTTCTTAATTTTTCTATTTTTTTTCGATTTTTTTTTTTTTTTTTTTTTTTTTTTTTTTTTTTTTTTTGCATACACTTTTACCATACCATCCAAAATAATACATCATAGATACATCATAGGGAATGAATATTCCCCTTACACTTAAATTTTTACATACTTTACAATAAACTAATCTAATGACTCGAATTAAGAAAATCAAGACACTTGGAGTACTTTTAAGATTAACGTACATACGGGGGTAATAAATGATGTTCTTCCCCATTACTCCATAAATAAGTACTTTACCCATGAGTCCCAATCGTCCAAAAACAATATGTACAAGGATATGACTCGACTTAGCAACCATGTAATCAATTAGATAGTTAACTTAGGGTTTAACAAATAACAATAATGCACTAAAGATGAGCGCATACACGGAAGGCTAAGGCGATTTGGGTGTACATTTAAGTGGGGTGTAACAAATTCTTCCTTTAAGTAAAATGCTTAAAGTTAGAAACGAAAAGATAGGCTCGGAGGGGTGTACTAGGGGTTTCGTGTACTAAAAATGAGTACAACGCTAAGGGTGTGGGAAAAATTAGTTGACTTAACTAGCCAAGTAATATGACTTAAATGGTCAAGTAATTATGATACGGGTTTAACACAAGGGTGATCCTAATGCCTCTTATCATGTAGTAAATCCTACTACACGAATGTAGTCTCACTAGCGGTCTCGGGATGCATCACTAACGCAAGTTCTAGAATCTAAATGCTACCGGTACACTCATAAGCACTAATAGTAAATGCTTTTCCTATCAAATCTAAAGGCGAACCTCACATATTTGGGTGGAAAATTTTTCTGAATTGTACGGTTATGTGCTAGTCATACAATCTCCTATCCATGAGACGCTTGCTATGGCTAAAGTTTCACTCCTAAATGTTGTAAAAAATTTTAAATTTGGCGCTAAAATTACACTAACAAGTATTTCTCATAGTTTTAAATTTGGCGCTAAAATTACACTAACAAGTATTTCTCATAGTTTTATTACACATCTACCATTAAACAGAACAAACTCAAGCGAAAGTGCATATGTAAGGTATCATCTTTTTACCCTCCCCTTACACTTAAGATGAACATTGTCCCCAATGTTCAAGTAAAGAATGTAAAAGTAAAAAAGTAAAAAGAATGAAATCAAATACTCCCCTGATTCGCTCGGTATGGATAATAAGGTGGCCAGGTTAAATCTTCCTCCAAGAAAATGAACAATCAAAGTTTCCTTTCTAGAATATAAATCATCTCCTTGTCAAACATAACCTGTAAATCCTGAGAAAACAAACAAAACAACCTCGCGTAAAATCGGCGGCATCCTATATAAGTTACTAAATCCTAGAAAACAAGATAAGATATAATGCTTGTGGAATGAAGTTTGCAGATTTCCTGGAGATTATAAAACTTAATAATTCACAAAAACCATAAGACTCCGTTAGAAAAACAAAACCGGTAAAATTTCCAGATTTTTACATGTGACGCCGTCAAGAATTAACTCGTGACACCGTCAGAAGTGACCTGCAGAAATTCTTATGTTAAGTTTCCGGAAAATTTCTGGAAAAACTTGGTCCTACTTCCTGGAAAATCCTGCAAAACTTCATTATGACTCAATACAAGCATTTGACTCTAACAAATACGAATATACATGTTCATTTAATATTGTGGAGAATCATGATCGGTTTGTTTCTTAAAAACATATTTGGGGTTTCCCCTTACACTTATCTTTTGCAAAACTGCTTTTAGGTGGAGTTAAGACTAGGCCAAAACAACAAAGTAAAGTATTTCCACTATTTAGTTTAGAAACATGATCAACCAACAATAAAAATAAAGCATGCATACGGAAGCAAATGACAAACAAACAAAATAAAATCACACAAAACATGGGTTGCCTCCCAAGAAGCGCTTTTCTTTATTTACGAGTCTTATAGCTAGACTCAAGGTCATGGGTTACTACATGACCTAATCATTGGTTCCACTCTCTAGGTCGTCTTCTAAACCAGTTTTGTATTCCGGACCTAGTTGCAAGCATTCTTTGTAGAAACCAAGCATCCTATTCTTTACATACTCTACTCCTCTACGTCTATCCTCCTCATTCCTATAATAAGCCGCTTGCTTGTGTTCCTTTTCGAAATTAGAGAGAAGGCGGTATTGCTCAATCTTGTAGGGCATTTGATAGGCAACCTTATCATTCTCTTTCTTGAATCTAACTATCCCTAGAGTCGGGTCATAACTCATCCTAGTGGCTTCAACAAATGGTTTTCCAAATATTACTTGGCTTAGGCAGTCATCTATCACCGGACGAGTGTCTTCTACTATCATAAAATCGATCTCACAGGTGAGATTACCTATAATCACATGCAATCCCTTCACTCTTCCTACAAAATTACTTATTAAATTCCTATTGGGCATCATCCTAAAATCGAGTTGTTTCTTCATCACCCAATTGTAATAAGTCCTAGTCATGACGTTTACGGGAGATCCAAGATCAATGTAAGCTTTCCATATATGCATGTGCCCGATATTGCATGGTATGTTAATGTTAGAGGGGTCTCCCATTTTGATAAGGGGGGTGCCAAGGATATATGGTCTCTCGGGACTATCGAACAAATCCTTATGGTATTCCCGTTCTTCCTTGGTGGGCAACTTATCAAAGTACTTTTCTTTAGGCTCTACTTCCTCTAATTCCTCTTCCTTTTTAACCTCAACTTCCTTACTTTCATCCCTAGTCTTGGTTTCTACTCCAACTTCATCTTTGTCACTCCCTTCTATCTCCTTATCTATCGGCTTAATGGTGACAACATTGACAAAGTGGACATGTTTGGATGATGAGGGGTCCTTAATTTGGATTCCGTTATTGGTGTCCCTAGTGTCCTTCCTAGGTGTGGCTAACGCTTGGTTGTTGAGGGCCTTCAACAAGTTGTCAATCTTGTTGGTCATCTCCGTTTGTTGTTGGTTGAATTCGGTTTCAAACCTAGATATGCGAGCTTCTTGAGATGCCATAAACTTTGACATCAATCCTTCAAGATTGTTGGTACTACCATAGTTGTTAGAAGGATTGTTGTTGAAAGTACGGTTGGATGGTAGACCGTTTGGTTGGTAACGATTAGGCGGATTGGAAAAATTGGGTTGATTTTGTTTCCACCTAAGGTTTGGGTGATTTTTCCAAGAGGGGTTGTATGAATCACCGTAAGTGTTTGGCTCGGGCTTGAAAGTGTACCACTTATCTCCCGCTTCGTCGGTACGCGTGGATGCGTCGTCCGCAAAAGCTGTTCCGGGGAGTTCCACACAATCACGAGTGTCGTGGGGACCACTACATAATTCGCATGAAGAAGTGATTTTGTTCACTTGGCTTGAAGGTTTAGGAGCTTCGTAAGATTTCATGAGAAACTTGACTTGGTCCTCAAGTTCCATGATCCTACGGTCGGGAGTGCTAGAATTGTTCGAAGGCAAAGATATTGCCTTGACCGTTTTGTTCAAATCATGGGGATCATTCCAACTTTCGTTGTCATAGAGAACAAGATCTTCTATGAGTTCCTATGATTGTTCCGCACTTAGATCACGTAGCTTACCGCCGGCCGATTGGTCAATGGCTCGCCTCGTGGAGAGATCGATATGGTCATAAAAAATTTGGACTTGGAGCCAAAGATCTATGCCATGATGAGGGACTTTTTGGAGTAAGTCCTTGAAACGAGTCCATGCTTCATAAAGAGATTCATTTTGACGTTGTTGGAACATCAAGATGTCATTTCTAAGCTTAGTAGTTCTCCCCGGTGGGAAAAATTGAGCAAGGAAACGAGTGGTGAGATCATCCCATGTGGTGATGGATCCCGCGGGTAAACGCTCAAGCCATTGACTAGCTTGATCCCGTAGAGAGAATTCGAATAGGCGTAATCAGGTTGTCTCTCTAGTTTCAACACCTAGGTCTATGGAATCTACGATTTTGAGGAAGTCCTTAAGATGTTGGTTTGGATCTTCGAAACGAAGTCCATGGAATGCACATCCGCTTTGCACCAACCGGATGGTGTCGGATCGCAAGGGGGTCACATTGGCTCCGGTGAGCTCAATGGTGTTTCGGTAGCCTTGGTGGCTAGGTCGGGAATACTCTCTTAAGGTTCGGGGCCTAAGAGGTTCTAGTGGTGGGTTTTGTTGTGGTGGGATGACGGGTTCAAGGATGTTCCCATCGTCCATGATGTCGGGTGGTGAAAACTTACGAACAAAGACACAAAGAAATAAGATAGACTAAAGAAAACCTAAAAATAAAAATAAAATCTCACTAGAAAGGAATCTAGCAAGTAGACCTAATATAAAGAGATTCTAACCTAGACAATAACTATTCCCCGGGCTGCGGCGCCAAAAACTTGATACGTGGGAATCGCACCAGGCTTTACTTCTCAAGGGATCTTGAGAAGCTTACAACCCCCACCAGGCAGTATACCTGATCGTTGTAGTATAGTATAGTGACAAGTACCGGGGGATTGATCGTTCAGCTAGGAATAGTGTCGCTAGGATTAGAAAACCTAAATACTAGTTCTAAAGGTGAGGGATGATTATTTTTGTATTTTTATATTTTTTAGAAAAGCAAGTAGAAATCTCGGGTTTGAAAGATTTGGGCGGAATTAGTTGCTAGTCAACTAACCCAATACTAAAGATGCAATCAAAATAAAATACTAGAAATGAAAATAAACTAAATTAAACTAAGGTTGTGAGCAATAAGTGGAGAAGTTGTGTTTACTTAGATTTCACTACTCCCTAGATATCTTTTACACGTTAATTACTTGTTATAGTTGCGTGGATGACGGATTGTATTCCTTAATACCATTCATGGGGTGGCGCACTTAATTCCCTAATCCTATGAGTGCCTACTTCACTCCTATGTCGAGCCGGCTAAGAAGCTCCTAACATGGGATCATTAGAATTTACTCATGCATTAAATACAACCAATAAAACCTAGTGCACATCAGTTCATGTTTCCTAAGACGTTCAAGCATGTTACCATTTGGAGATCTGCCAGTTTTCTTAAGCCTAACATCGAATTCATTCATCCAATACAACTATAAACAAGTAATCAACACATAATTAACATCTAGGTTTCATTAGATCCAAGCAAACACAAGATAGATCTAGCCTAGCATGATGGAATTAAGACAAGAACAAGATATAGACAACCAACACATAGACATATTGATTGAATTAAAAGAATACTTATCTCAATTACACATGAAAGGTATCAAGGGCTTAGAACCCTTGAAAAACCTGTAAAATTCGTACCAAGTTCGTACTTAGGGTTTCTCCAAAACTTCTCCTTTTTTAATGTGAAAATTAGAAAACTATATATAGGAAATAGGGTCTGACGGCGTCAAGAGAAATTTTGTGACGCCGTCATCTCGCCGCCAAAATAAATCTTGGACTGCCTTGATCCAGATCTGACGCCGTCAAGTGTTATATGTTTCCAGGCCGTCATGCATTTTCCTCTTGACGCCCTACTTCGTGACGCCTTCATGTTCTCTCTGGGCCGTCACCACTTTTACTCTTGACGCCGTCACCTACTGTTCCTAGCAAGGAAAATTAAGACATTGGCGTTTTCTTCACTTTTATGCTCCAAAAACGTCCGAATTGCTTCCTTTTCCAGATTTCTCTCCCAAAGTACCTAAAATCACAAAAGGAACGATTTAGGGCAATATTTGATCAAATAAATTCAATTCCGGGCTTAAAAATGACCCCCTAAAAGTGGTTCATTTTTTGCCTCATCAGCTTCACATGCAGATCGGGTTCTATGTCAACAATCAGAGTTTGCACAATCTCGAAACCATAACTAGACATGGCCTAAAACATACAAAACCAGATACGCGTAAACTCAACAAACATGAATATCATCAAATCAACGCTAAACTTAAGCATACTCAAACACACTCACTTATTCAGTTAATAAGCTACTAATACAACAGCTTAACCTCAATCAATCAAAATAAGCACAAATTAAGCTGAAAAACAAACAGTGGGATGTGATTAAACGAATAATGATTTCCATATGCGTAAACTCAACAAACATCAATATTATGAAATCAACGCTAAACTTAACTACTTAAGCATACGTAATCAACAACTAACACAATAGCTAAACCTCAATTAATCATCAGCTATTAAAAAAGCACAAATTAAGCTGAAAAATAAACAGTGACAGAATGCGAAGCGTAATCACATTGATCACTTAATCAACTACTAATACAAAAGGTTACCACCAGTCCACCACCATAATTACCATTATCCTGAACATCATACTTATACTCATAACTACTCTTATCATTAGCACCCAAGCCTCAACTTCCCGAACCTAGACTCGATCATTTCGCCATAAAATTCACCATCATCATTGATGAGGCGAAAAATGGTCCATTTTTAGGGGGTCATTTAAGCCCGAATCCGAACTTATTTGATCAAATATTGCCCTAAATCGTTCCTTTTGTGATTTTAGGTACTTGGAGAGTGAATTCTGGAAAAGAAGCCATTTTGGACGTTTTTGGAGCATAAAAGTGAAGAAAACGGCAAAGTCTCAATTTTCCATGCTGGGAACAGGAGGTGACGGCGTCAAGAGTAATTCCCTGACGGCGTCAAACCTCAATAATAAAAATCCGTAGTTGATGACGGCGTCACACACAGGGCGTCAAGAGTAATTTGTGTGACGGCCTAGGCCTTGACGGCGTCAGAAGTAGATCAAGGCCGTCCGAGGAAGTATTTGGCAGCGAGATGACGGCGTCACACCTTTGTTCTTGACGCCGTCATCCCTATTTTCCTATATATAGTTTTCTAGTTTTTCACATTAAAGAAGGGAAGTTTTGGAGAAACCCTAAAGACGATTTTGGTGCAACTTTTACAGGTTTTTCAAGGGTTCCAAACCCTTGATACCTTGCATTGTAATTGAGATAAGTGTTCTTCTAATTCAATCAATATGTCTATGTGTTGGTTGTCTATATCTTGTTCTTGTCTCAATTCCATTATGCTAGGCTAGATCTCTTTTGTGTTTGCTTAGATCTAATGAAACCTAGATATTGATTATGTGTTGATTACTTGTTTATTATTGTCTTGGATGAATGATATATATGTTAGGCTTAAGAAAACTGGCAGATCTCCAAATGGTAACATGCTTGAACGTCTTAAGAAACATGAACCGAGGCGTACTAGGTCTTTATTGGTTGTATTTAATGCATGAGCCACTGTTTACAATCCCTATAGTTGTGCTGGGCATGGTGTAGGAGGAGATAAGAGCTCATAGAATTGGGGAGTTATGTATGCCACCCATGAATGGTATTAAGGAATACGATCCGTCATCCATACAATTATAACAAGTAATTAACGTGTAAAAGATATCTAGGGAGTAGTGAAGTCTAAGTAAACACATTTTCTCCAATTACTGCTCACAACCTTAGTATAATTAGTTTATTTTCATTTTTAGTATTTTATTTTGATTGCATCTTAGTATTGGGTTAGTTGAATAGCAACTAATTCCGCCCACTCATCCAAAACCCGAGATTTTTACTTGCTTTCCATAAAACATAAAAATACAAAAATAATCATCCCTCACCTCTAGAACTAGTAATTAGGCTTTCTAATCCTAGCGACACTATTCCTAAGCTGAACGATCAATCCCCCGGTACTTGTCACTATACTATACTACAACGATCAAGTACACTGCCTGGTGGGGGTTGTAAGCTTCTCGAGATCCCTCGAGAGGTAAAGCCTGTTGCGATTCCCACGCATCAAGTTTTTGGCGCCGCAACCCGGGGAATAGTTATTGTCTAGGTTAGAATTTCTTTTTATTAGGTCTGCTTGCTAGATTCCTTTCTAGTAATATTTTATTTTTATTTTTAGGTTTTCTTTAGTCTATCTTTTCTTTGTGTCTTTGTTCGTAAAAACCTTTCCATTAACTCTTCCGTTCACCATTATGGAGAACGTGAATCCACCAAGTCCGACACTAGAGTTTTACCAGAAAAAATATAATTACACTAGTTTGGATATACCAAGATGGAGCAATGAAATGAGGAGGACAGGATATTATATTGATTTTATTGAGTACCTTGAGAAAAGAGACCAAGTGCATAAGAATTTTAAAGAATTCACCTTAGGAGCTCCATCAACCCCTCAAAATGCCTCACTTAGTGAAACCTATGCACCATATGAGCCTTCACCTAGGATAGTTTCGTATGAGCCACCTAGCTGCATGTCATGGTTAGGCCCTACCATAATACATGATGAACACATAGGTGACCTTGATGTGATGGAGGATGTAGTTGAACATGATCACATTGATAAAAAAGACCTAGGTTTTATGATAGATGATGATGAATCTCAAGAAACAGATGATGAATCTTTTGGCCAATTTGTATATAGCAGTCAGAGTACTGAGGATGATCCTTATGATTCAGATGTAGAAGTTGAGATGCCTAGAGAAGCACATGAGATACTTGGGAGAATGTTAGGGCTAGATCCTGACACATGGAATGATGAGGTGAACAACATAAGCCCACAAAATACTCAACCATCATTTGAGGCACACACACCGCCCGTGACTTACCCGGAAGAAGTAGAAGAAACTTTAGGAATTCTGATGGAGGTAGAACCCTTGGACCAGGCACCACTTGAGGATATAGGTTTGAATACTTATAATGATAACCTTACTCTTAGTTCTAGGGAAGTTCCTAGTTTTGATGAACCGGAGCCTCAACCAAAACTGTTACCTAATCTTCCATCCTTGGATGAAAATTTAGGAATTGAAATAGGTTCCGATCCAACCATCAAACCATATAGTTCGGGTAGTCTTAGGACAAAGGTAGTAGACTCTAAGCCTTGTAGAGAGGAAGCTGACATAGGAGTGGAACATGACCTTACATGCTTACATCACCCATTTATGATTGATCACAAGAAACATTATGGGTTTAAACCGGGTTTATTAGGTCAAGATGGATCCCCAACTAGGAGTCTTTCGAAGTTGATAGAAAATGATCCCTTTCTAGGTGAAAATCTTAATCCACCCATTAACCCGATTGAATTAGGTAAGGTTATGATGATAGGAGCACAACCCTTTGAGCATATAATTCTTCCACCGCACTTTCCTCACGAGGCATATTTCCACCCTAAGGGTGTGTATCGCTACTTCCACCCGCACTTAATCCTAAGTGTAGGGAAAACCTCCCCTATTTCCATTAAATAAGGGTAGAGTCAGGCTCGTGACTCGAACAAAAACAAGCGCTTCTTGGGAGGTAACCCATGCTTTGTGTGATTTTCATTTTATTTGATTGTTATTTGCTTCCGTATGCATGTTTTATTTTTATTGTTGGTTGATCATGTTTCTAAATTAAAATGTGGAAATACTTTACTATGTTGTTTGGCCTAGTCTTAACTCCAACCTAAAAGTATTTTTGCAAAAGATAAGTGTAAGGGGAAACCCCAAATATGTTTTTAAGAAACAAACCGATCATGATTCTCCACAATATTAAATGAGCATGTATATTCGTATTTGTTAGAGTCAAATGTTTGTATTGAGTCATAATGAAGTTTTGCAGGATTTTCCAGGAAGTAGGACCAAGTTTTCCAGAAATTTTCCGGAAACTTAACATAAGAATTTCTGCAGGTCCATTCTGACGGCGTCATGAGTTTACTCTTGACGGCGTCAGGAGTAAAAATCTGGAAATTTTACCGGTTTTGTTTTTCTAACGGAGTCTTATGGTTTTTGTGAATTGTTAAGTTTTATAATCTCCAGGAAATCTGCAAACTTCATTCCACAAGCATTATATCTGACTTTGTTTTCTAGGATTTAGTAACTTATATAGGATGCCGCCGATTTTACGCGAGGTTGTCTTGTCTATTTTGTCAGGATTTACAGGTTATGTTCGACAAGGAGATGATTTATATTCTGAAAGGGAAGCTTTGATTGTTCGTTTTCTTGGAGGAAGATTTAACCTGGCCACCTATAATCCATACCGAACGAATCAGGGGAGTATTTGATTTCATTCTCTTTACTTTTTCACTTTTACATTCTTTACTTGAACATTGGGGACAATGTTCTTCTTAAGTGTAAGGGGAGGGTAAAAAGATGATACCTTACATATGCACTTTCACTTGAGTTTGTTTTGTTTGATAGTAGATGTGTAATAAAACTATGAGAAATACTTGTTAGTGCAATTTTAGCGCCAAATTTAAAATTTTTTACAACATTTAGGAGTGAAACTTTAGCCATAGCAAGCGTCTCATGGATAGGAGATTGTATGACTAGCACATAACCGTATATTCAGAAAAATTTTCCACCCAAAAATGTGAGGTTCGCCTTTAGATTTGATAGGAAGATCATTTACTATTAGTGCTTATGAGTGTACCGGTAGCATTTAGATTCTAGAACTTGCGTTAGTGATGCATCCCGAGACCGCTAGTGAGACTACATTCGTGTGGTAGGATTTACTACATGATAAGAGGCATTAGGATCACCCTTGTGTTAAACCCGTATCATAATTACTTGACTATTTAAGTCATACTACTTGACTAGTTAAGTCAACTAATTTTTCCCACACCCTTAGCGTTGTACTCATTTTTAGTACACGAAACCCCTAGTACACCCCTCCGAGCCTATCTTTTCGTTTCTAACTTTAAGTATTTTACTTAAAGGAAGAATTTGTTACACCCCACTTAAATATACACCCAAATCGCCTTAGCCTTCCGTGTATGCGCTCATCTTTAGTGCATTATTGTTATTTGTTAAACCCTAAGTTAACTTTCTAATTGATTACATGGTTGCTAAGTCGAGTCATATCCTTGTACATATTGTTTTGGGACGATTGGGACTCATGGGTAAGTACTTATTTTATGGAGTAATGGGGAAGAACATCATTTATTACCCCCATATGTGCGTTAATCTTAAAAGTGCTCCAAGTGTTTTGATTTTCTTAATTCGAGTCATTAGATTAGTTAATTGTAAAGTATGTAAAGACTCAAGTGTAAGGGGAATGCTCAATTCCCTATGATGTATTATTTTGGATGGTAGGGTAAGAGTGTATGCAAAAAAAAAAAAAAAAAAAAAAAAAAAAAAAAAAAAAAAAAAAAGAATCAAAAAAAAAATCAAGAAAAAGAAAAGAAAAAAATAGAAAAAGGAAAAAGAGAAAAAACATACGGACTACCATCCCTTTTCATTCTATGTTCATTTTATGTTTTTAGTTATTTTTCATTTATTAGCTTAAGTCGAGTCTAGTCTTGGCTTAGCAACGCCATATTGTACATGTAATTAACCAAGATTGTTAACTCGCCACCAGTAAAACTTCCTTTATTCCTCAAAACTGTGTAATTCATATCCCTATACCTAACGTTACAACCCTTTAAAAGACCTCTTTGATAGTTTATCCTAGGTGCTTACGCCATGTGGTGGAGGTTTGATCCTTTCCCAAGCCTATGGTAATCTATTTTGCTATGACAGGTAGTGAGAGATATCTTCCGTTTCCATATTGTAATTTATACTTTATTACACCCGAGAGATGTGAGTATCTAAACACTATTTGTGAGGTGCTTGTGTATGACCTCCGTGCTTGTCTATTGGTCTTTAGTGGAACGATTATTTGTTGTAATTACTTTTATACTAGTGTTAAATGACCCCTAACTTGTATTTGGAGTAGAATAAAAGCGCATTTGCTTGAGGACAAGCAAATCTCAAGTGTAAGGGTATATGATGAGGCGAAAAATGGTCCATTTTTAGGGGGTCATTTAAGCCCGAATCCGAACTTATTTGATCAAATATTGCCCTAAATCGTTCCTTTTGTGATTTTAGGTACTTGGAGAGTGAATTCTGGAAAAAAAGCCATTTTGGACGTTTTTGGAGCATAAAAGTGAAGAAAACGGCAAAGTCTCAATTTTCCATGCTGGGAACAGGAGGTGACGGCGTCAAGAGTAATTCCCTGACGGCGTCAAACCTCAATAATAAAAATCCGTAGTTGATGACGGCGTCACACACAGGGCGTCAAGAGTAATTTGTGTGACGGCCTAGGCCTTGACGGCGTCAGAAGTAGATCAAGGCCGTCCGAGGAAGTATTTGGCGGCGAGATGACGGCGTCACACCTTTGTTCTTGACGCCGTCATCCCTATTTTCCTATATATAGTTTTCTAGTTTTTCACATTAAAGAAGGGAAGTTTTGGAGAAACCCTAAAGATGATTTTGGTGCAACTTTTACAGGTTTTTCAAGGGTTCCAAACCCTTGATACCTTGCATTGTAATTGAGATAAGTGTTCTTCTAATTCAATCAATATGTCTATGTGTTGGTTGTCTATATCTTGTTCTTGTCTCAATTCCATTATGCTAGGCTAGATCTCTTTTGTGTTTGCTTAGATCTAATGAAACCTAGATATTGATTATGTGTTGATTACTTGTTTATTATTGTCTTGGATGAATGATATATATGTTAGGCTTAAGAAAACTGGCAGATCTCCAAATGGTAACATGCTTGAACGTCTTAAGAAACATGAACCGAGGCGTACTAGGTCTTTATTGGTTGTATTTAATGCATGAGCCACTGTTTACAATCCCTATAGTTGTGCTGGGCATGGTGTAGGAGGAGATAAGAGCTCATAGAATTGGGGAGTTATGTATGCCACCCCATGAATGGTATTAAGGAATACGATCCGTCATCCATACAATTATAACAAGTAATTAACGTGTAAAAGATATCTAGGGAGTAGTGAAGTCTAAGTAAACACATTTTCTCCAATTACTGCTCACAACCTTAGTATAATTAGTTTATTTTCATTTTTAGTATTTTATTTTGATTGCATCTTAGTATTGGGTTAGTTGAATAGCAACTAATTCCGCCCACTCATCCAAAACCCGAGATTTTTACTTGCTTTCCATAAAACATAAAAATACAAAAATAATCATCCCTCACCTCTAGAACTAGTAATTAGGCTTTCTAATCCTAGCGACACTATTCCTAAGCTGAACGATCAATCCCCCGGTACTTGTCACTATACTATACTACAACGATCAGGTACACTGCCTGGTGGGGGTTGTAAGCTTCTCGAGATCCCTCGAGAGGTAAAGCCTGTTGCGATTCCCACGCATCAAGTTTTTGGCGCCGCAGCCCGGGGAATAGTTATTGTCTAGGTTAGAATTTCTTTTTATTAGGTCTACTTACTAGATTCCTTTCTAGTACATGACTCACTAGACCTACTCACGTACCCACACAAGCGAAATAACTCAACACTCACATCCTATAAACCCCTGGTATGTCAAGCATAAGATCACTACAACACCATAATAAGTAATCTACCAATCTAACACACTAAGCATTAAGTGCACAAACGTAATCTTTACCTCTCCCACCTATTCTCTATTTATACACAAGTTAGATTCTAACACATACCTAATGGACAAAGACTATAAGACAAATTACATCATCCTACATTGGACAAAATACATAGGTATTTTGTCCTTGTTACAAATGACTATAAGTAGTAAAGAGCAAGGATACTTTCTGGTCTTCAGTGTTGACACATGTCTTGGTATTATGCACATTCAGGGAAAGTTGACCTTTGCATGATAAGGACCATCCCTTGTTCATTCAAACTTATCCCGCCTAAACCCGCCTTTACTTCAGTCTTCTTTTCTTCAGTCTTTGTTCACTCAGTGATCTTAGTTGGTGAGGAGTCATGGGACTCAGTGAGTTATTGTCATCCCTCACTGAGTCCATCACCTTCTTCTTTGGCTCAGGTATCATTAACTGAGAACCGCCTCACTGAATGGTGAACCTTTCTTCATAGATTCGCCCTGAGCATCTTGAGGATGACTCACTGAACAACTATGCGTTCAGTGACTTGTTTGGTGTTCTCGGTTATCAAACACTTAGGATATTTTATGTTCAAATCCTAGATTAAGGTGTTTGGGTTTTAACAGGCCTAACACTATACACCTTTCTCATACACCAATACATACACTTCCTTATACACACATACACTCTTTTCTACACACACCTTTATATTCAAAATACACACACTTCACTCACATACCTCCCTTCACACACAAAAGGCTCCCCATCATATCAACCTTACACATTCCTTACACATACAACTCATTCTTGCACACATCATATCCAATCCAACTGATTCCCTCACAACCCCAATAACTTTATTTTCAAAATACACACACTACTCACAACCATCCCATTCTCTACACACACTAGGCTCCCCATCACATCCAACTTTTACATATTCTCTTACACACTCTTACATCTCCAACAACTTTATTTTCAAATTTACACACTACTCATAACCATCTCATTCTCTACACACACTAGGCTCCCCATTACATCCATACTTACATATTCCCTTACACACACACAAACCAACTCTTATATTCCTTACACCCTTTCACATCCCAACCTTTCACTCACCCTATTCTCCAAGGAAGGAATATTCCCTTTGATATTCTCTCTTAACCCAACCATGGTTCACTTCTAACCAAACTATGGTTACTTCCCAACTTACCCCATTCTCACCCAAATATGGTTAACTCTTAACCACACTGGTGTGTGCTTATTCACATACCTTTTTCTGGCCATATTAAGACCAAAACAGACACAAACTAACCATAATTGCCAAAGATATTGTGTTTTTGTGTTTGTGATTGTGCATGAACGGATATTTCAGAAATTGGCACAAATCAGGCCAAAAAGGGTAAAAACGAGCTCGAGTTTGGAAAACGTGTCGAAAGCCAGAGCCGGGGAAGCAAATTACCACTTTTGAGCTCAGATTTTCAAAACACACCTTGAAGAATCACAAAATGCCAAAAATAGTCCTTGGAGCAAAAGTTTGCAAAATTGGCAGAAATGGTCCCTCAAGTTTGGAATTTAACAGAAATGGCCCCTGAGCATTGGATTTTGGTAGAAAAAGTCAAAAATGGTCCTTAAAGTTCACAAGTTATCAAGTTTAGTCCCTGGGTTAAAAGTTTGAGGAATTTAGAAGTTTGGTCCCTGCAGTTTTAGTTTTGGCATAATTAGTCCCTAGGACATTCAAATATGGAAAAATCAAATTTGGTCCTTGTACTATTCAAGCCTGGCAAATTATACCCTTGTGATAACTTTGGAAGGATGGCAGTTCAAGCCTTTGTATTTTTAGGAAATTACAAAAGTGGTCCTTCAAGTTTCAAAATTTACAAGAATGGTCCCTGTACAAATCAGATTGCAAAATGGTCCTTGGATTATCCAAGCTTGGCAAAGATTAACCCTTACAAGTACTTTCGAAATGTGCCATGTTCAGCCCCTCAATTTTCAGAAAATACAAAATTGGTCCTTATAATAATTTCTATAACCAAACGGACCCTTGTATTATTATTGCACCAAAATCCAAGTCCAAACTACAAACAAAACACGCCCTTATAACTCCCAGGCCTGATCCACAACTCCTAGGCCCAACCATCACCAGCCCAACTCCCACCCCTTTTTTACAAATAAAACCACCCCAGGTCAAACTCCACCTTTGACCCTGGCCTTCCATCCCATCGTTCCACTTGCACCCTGTAACAACATCACCTCACCACCCCCACCATCCTGGTCACATCCACCACCCAAGCCACTATCCCCTCACCAATCACCTCTACAATAAATGCCACCCCCCAGTTGCAATTTAAGCAGAAAAGGGTCAACCAATTTTCCCGCCAAAACCATTTGGAGGGTTGGGATCACTTCTACTCATCCAATGGCCATTATTATTGGTGGGATATGTGCACAAGGTCCAGGAAACCCTAATGAGACTCTATAAAAGGAGAAGGAAGCAAGGAAGAGAAGTGTGTAGTTTATTTTAGTTTAATATAGTGTCGAATTGTTTAATTTGTCATTCTCTTTTGTAATCTTCAGTTTAAAACCTTGTACTAAGCATTTTTACATTAATCAAAGTCCATTTCAAGTATCAATTGCAAGTTTTCAACTTATATTCAGTTTATGCTATTTTTTATTTCAAAAATCTCATATAAGCTTGATGGTGTTAAAAGTTATTGTTTAAGGTTCTTTTAAGCTCATTTCAGTTTCCTTACAAGCTTTTTAAAGGTTTTAGACCACTTAGAGGACTGTTACTCATTAAACTCAAAAATACAAAAAAATATAAAAAATAGTGAAAAAATAAAAAATTAGGTTCAAGAAGAAGATAAGCATGGAGCATTGTACATTTTGGATGGCAATGGTAATAGAGCTTTATGGAAAGCATTAGGACAGGTTCTTGGTCCTTGGTTCATGGTGTATTGGTAGGAAGGCTTTTGTAAGGAATTTTTCAAATTTTCATGTTTAACTGTTCCTTTGCTTAATCTGTGTTTCTTTGTGCTTATTAGGCCTAGTTAAGTCTTATTGTAGCTTAAAAACAGTTGCTTATTAATTAGTATTGATAGTTGATCATCATTTCATTTTGGACTGTCATAATAGCATAAATTGAAATCTTGGTGATTAGTAGTTAAAACTTGTAATTCTGTGGTCATTTAGGTTCATTAAATCATAATAAGTTGTTATAAATCAGTTTCATAATCCCTAGTGCTCAATTGTTTCAAAAACCAAAAAATAGTTCTTAATGGTTTGTTTGGGTTAACTAATGTACCTGTGAACCTGTTGAAATTGGTTGTTGTTTGTGGTTGAAGTAACTCACATTAGGTCTTAGTAGAGTATTACAACCATAAAATCTCAGTGTTTTTCAATATAAAGTCAAAATCACTTTGAATCAAACCTTAGCACATCACTGTTGGAATTTTGGATTCCATAACCTTGCAAATCAGTTCACAAGTAGTTAGGAATGCTTAAATTAGTCTCCAACTGGCTTAATATATCATTCTCAGTAGATTAGAGCCAATAAAAATCCATTAAATTCAAGTTAGGAGTTCATATCAAAAAGTCAAATTGCATAGTCTTGTCAGAAATCCAAATTTTGCAAGAATTTTCCTGATTTTAGCTTTCACAATTAGACCTTAAGCTTTTTGGAGGATAAACCTTGTCAGCTAAACTTGTGAAATCCACCTTTGGATTATTTCTAAGATTTTTTCTCTGGCTTATCCATTGGCTTATTTAAGCCTGCAGGGAGAGAACCTCCCCTGCACCAGGATATTTGCCAAACTTTCAATAGCTCATCCTGAGTTCATTTATGGGCCCCAGCCCTCAAGCTTGGCTTTTTGAATAGCTTATTAGTCTAACTCTAGATACCAGTGCTTATTTGGGATTTTAGATTCCTTGCCCTAGCTTATTCAACCTCCCAAGTTACCCACATACCACTCAGTATACTGAGTGGTCAGTATAAGTCACCCAAGTTCATAAGCCTCCCCCAAGCTCATTAATGAACCATAAGCTCTGCTTATTGACTTATTTCAAAGCTTACCAGGCCACCTTTTTAGATCTCCATTGAGTTTGGACTTCCAATCACCCCTGTGGGCCCCACCAAGGGCTGCAAGTCCCCCATTTTAGACTGTCTAGTATTCAGGTTTTTGGTTAAGTGCTTATTGGTATCTCTTGGCTTAATCAGTGTGCTCATTCAGTAGTTTTGGCTTATTTTACATGCATCTCTTGTGTTTATAGCTTATTGTTCCATTTGCAGCTTATCAGTAGCTTATTGCATAAAAAATCCAAGTTTCAAAGCTTATTAGGACTTATGTCCATTTAATAACTTTGCACACTACTTATTATTAAGCTTCAAAAAAGTTGTTTTCACAAAAGTTACTTATTATCAGTAGTTAAATACGTTTGTAAAAGAAAATCTAAAAATAAAAATAGTGATAGCTTCTATTTAAGCTATTTGGCTTATTTTTTAGCATATTTAAAAAGCAATTTCCAATTTTATAATTTTCCTAAGTTCCTTATATATTAAAATAGTTGTATAAAAATTTTCATAATTTTCTGATTAGTTTTGGAATTTATTATAATTAATTTTAGTTTATTTAATTTTAATTGAAAAATCAAAAATAAAAATCATTAGTGCTTATTTTTAATCTCTAGTACCTTTTTATATTTTTCCTAGGTTTTATAATTAATAAAGTATTTTTAGGAAAAATTTTAGAATTTTTTCTGTTCATTTAGTAATTTTTATAATTAAATTAGTTTAAATAGGTTTTAATTAATAATTAAGTAAATAATTAGTAAAATAGTTTAAAAATAATTTTTATAAACTTTTTATATTTTTTTAGGATTCATGTAATGGTTAATTAGTTTTGTAAAAAATTTTATATTTTTCTAAGTCACTTTAGTATTTTTCTCAAATTTAAATTAGGTTTAAATTAGATTTAATTAATTATTAAATAGTTTAAATAGTTTTTAATTAATATTAAATAATAAAATAATCAAAAAAAAATTTTCTTTTTAATTAAATTTTCTTTTAATATTAAGTTTGTAGAAATTTCATTTTCACCCCCTCTAGTTTAAATTTACTTAAAACTCACATTTTCCCAGCACACAAACGTATCTGTTTTAATTTTAGTTTACGTCTATATATATCTGTTTCTTTGTAATTGTTAATACTGTTTAATTATCTTAATCTCAACCATTCCAATAGTATAATTCAAATCCAAATCTTTATCTGGTTACTTTCCCAAATCATTGTATCCCGAAAATGTTTACAAATAAATTTCAACCTCGTTGGGACTTAACGACCCGGGGATTTCCCTATACTTCCACGGATTTTATATCTTGCACTCCCTCCTAGGTGAACCTATTGACCGCACCCGGTTGACTGGTTGGTTTGGGAGGAGTCACACACCAAGGATGGAACATTCCCTTGGATACACCCTTTAACCTAACCATGGTTCACCTTCTAACCTAACCATGGTTTAATCTCTATAAACTTCTTTCTAAACCTAACCATGGTTACT
Organism: Artemisia argyi; assembly: GCA_030686995.1. NCBI lineage: Eukaryota > Viridiplantae > Streptophyta > Magnoliopsida > Asterales > Asteraceae > Artemisia > Artemisia argyi. The sequence continues at coordinate 41,961,222 of CM060680.1, forward strand.
TCTTAACTAATCTCTCACACTCTTCCCAATAGAGGAATTTCCCATGGCATATTATCTTCTCTCTTTTATGCCATGTGAGGAATACCCATTCTACCCCTACTCAATTATCTCTTCTACTCTTTCTATCTTTGATAATGGATTTTGTGAAAAACTAGAAGGGGGAGTTGAATAGTTTTACGTCTTTTTCGTTTTATAAAAGTTTGCTTCCAAAGAATAGATGCAAATTACAAAAACCTTTGATGCAAAAGTATAGATACCAGTTTGTTCACAATTATCATATAAACACTACTTATATAAAATGTTGAGTAGAAATTATAAATTCATATATCGCACTTAAATATATATCTGTATTTGTATATGTATATGTGTTTTAATATGTATATATCCTTATGGTTTGTTTATATAAAATTAATGTTGTGAATGGAACCTAGTTTGATCTTTATGTGAAATCAATATATGCACAACACAAGCAATTATAACTATATACGAAATGCTAATAAGTAAGTAAGCAAAGAGTGAGAGATGGAAAGATCAAACCGAGAGACAAAGGATTTATAGTGGTTCGGCTACAAGGACACCTTCCTTGCCCTACTCCACTCCCCGAGCACTGAGCTCGAGAGTTTTCTTCACTAAGTCAATAACCTCCCTTATGGCGGAGAAAACCGTACACACCTAGGCTTACACCGATTAACGACACTAAGCTAAATGTCGAGTTCTAATCGTAGCTAGACCCAATCTCACAACTACAATCACACCACAACTTCTTCACACCCTTTCACGCCTTCTATACTTCTTCACACCACTTGTTTCTTCACACCTTCACAACTTCTTCACTACTTCACGGATTTTGCTACTTCACAACTTCTAGGCTTCTAAGTCTTCACAACTTCAATGCTTCTATCTCACTACTTGAGGGCCTTTATCTATATACCACTACAAGGATACTTCTATTATGAAAGCTTCTATGTCTTCTATGCTTCAAAGCTTCTATGTCTCCACACCTTCTAGTCTTTAACGTCTTCTCAACTTTGAGGGTTCAACTTCTTCACTACTAACCACTACTACTTATACCTCCTATCACCAATCCTATGCTCTACTACTTCTTCACTTCTAGCACCACTTCACAATTTCAACAATTCTAGATCCTATGTCTAAATCTAGCTAACTAATGTATACACCTTATTCACCAAAGTATAAATGATTAACAAGATGAAATGAACAAACAACTTAGATAGCAAGATAATACTAAGTTGTAATACTTCTAATCTTAATTGATAGAAGTATTCTTCTCTTTGCACTTGAGTGTTGAGGCTTGAATCAATTTGAAACAAAGATTAATGTATATATGATCAAAGGATTTTAGAGGATAGAAATGGAGGTTTGAATCAGAAAGTTTAGAGTGCAAAAAGGTGAGAAAAAATAGTGGAATGAACCAGTATTTAAAGGGACAGCTGAGAGGAATCAGGAGCGTGCCAGTCCCCTTAATTAGGGGCCGGTCCCCTTAATTATTAAGGGGGACGCCTAGTTAATTAAGGGGGCCGCCCTCCTGAACGTTGCCTAGCTTTGTCCTTTTGTGAGGAAAATTTTTCTGGATTAGATTTGCCATTTTTGGTTGAAAATTTGAATTCATATATTTGTAATGAATTAAACATATTCTTTTAATTTCAAAAATGTTTTATAAAAGATATAAAGTGTTTTGTGATATTTTATAAAAATCTAGTGATTAATAAAAATGTTCCTTTGATCTTATAATGCATTAGACACTTTGTTTATTCATACCTTAAGTGATTAGATGGTGAAAGTGAGTATTTACTACTAAATACTTATTTACGTCATGATCTTTGGTTTGATGAGTTTTCGTTTTGTGATTATCAAAACATAGAGATATCGAAAGATATGAATAAAGTTTTTAGTCATTTATTAATGTTAAGGTTTAGTGTGAAGTACAATTGGGGGTTTAGCAATGTTAGGTATTTAAAGGACCAAAACCCAAGTTTTGGGAAAATTCTTACAGAGCCTCTAGTGCGTGAACGCGTGGGCAACGCGCCGGGCTCGGTAAAATTTTCCCAAGTTGGGAAAATTCTTACAGAGCCTCAGTAATTGTTTGTAACGAGGCAATCAAAGAAGAAGAAGACTATCAATTCATTCATAAACGTGATATGAGTACAATTGTTGATATATTAGCTAACCACCGAGACATTATTGCTATTATCGTCATTAGAGACATTGTACTTAGAAATATGACAAAAATGACTCTAAACTCGAAATAAACCATACAAGCACGGTTATAAATATAACAAAATAGAACTGACACTTTAAGTGTACAAAGCAAGTTCTCTAGGAAACTGCTTTCAAGAAGACTAATTATTGGTCGGCATCCAGAGATTGGACGTTAGCCTTTGAAGGTTTAAACCTGATGTAAGGGCTCTTGAACTCCCCTGGAACCATCATTGGGGGATTCATTGACTTTGGTTTTGGCACACCATTGTTAACTTGATCAGGCATTGATAGGTTAGCTTGGTAAACTTTAGAAGGTGCACCTGCTGGTGCAAACATTTTAGGCATTTAAGGATATCCTCATAATTCAATGGAAAACGTTAGAACTAGTAAATAAGTTACATTGGTCATGTTTATTATAGAAACTTATGAAAGTTATTCGGATCACAAAATTTTGTTATAGTAGTTCTACTGAGTATTCGGAAACCAGGTCAAAACTTACTGTGGCATTCTTTTCATTACTCGATTGCGTATAATTTTAGTGAGTGTTTGTATTAGCTTGTGATTGTAAGTTAATATGCATTTCAGTTGGTATATGCTCGTATAATTGATAATTAAGTTAAATAACTCCAAGCATTATTAAATAAACAAATCTATGGAAACTCTTTGAACAACCTCATAAACTCAAGCTTATATGTTAAATTATAGTGTATTTGCTATTAAGCTAAAACGCCCTAAAACACTTCAATTGAGCATATATATAAGCTAACAAGGTCTCTGAAGAAGCTTAAATTAACACCTTGAATGAGCTTATAACCTTTGCTATATCAGCTAACGACACTTAAACAAACACCCGTAATTGCATTATAAGACATATATACTCTTCAATATTTCAAACGACAGAAGTTATTTTAAACCCCAAATGACAAAAGTTAAGAGCTTGTATAAGTTACTAGTTATAATACCCGTGCACGCACGGGTTTTTTCATAAAAGTTTAAATTATATATTACTAGTCATTCAGACCCGTGCGTTGCACACGGGCTTTATCTAAGTGTTCAGAGTGTAATGTTCAGCACTAATTTTTATCATGTTTGAAACTATCATGTTTTGGTGATGGTCGGATTTTGTTGGGCTTTATCTAGATGTTCATAGCGTAATGTTTGTGTAAATACACAACAATCTATAACTCGTGCTGTCTCGTGACAATTTTGTTGATTGTTGGAAAAATTTTGTTAATGTTTACGCAACGGTAATTATTTTGTTGATTTATAGTTTAGTTCTTTTAGTTGAGCTTCTTCACTTTTTTTTTAATATTTTGTGCGGCACTAATTTTGATGCTGCTATAGGTTTTAGGTAAATGCTTGTTGCGTTATGTGTTTTAAAGGTTGTCATTTAAACCGAATTAATTATAATGAGTACAACTTGCATTTAAATTTGTTTTGTAAAGAATACCATAAACATTACAAATTACTCAAATTTAAAAAATTTAAATTTAAAGAAAATTATGCATGCATTATAGTAAGTAGTAGAGGTTATATTAAAAGACTTTTATATCCTTATTTAATAATTACATTCTTTTAATATTCATTTACCTTTTTTGTCATTTTACTTTATCAATCATGATAAGCTAAACCAAACACCTAAGAGGTTAAAAGCATGAGCAATGTATCAAGTCATAAAAAGAGTTGATGGATTTATCTCTATAAATGCTAAAGTTAAGATTTTTTCAGAATTTCATGATGGCCATATTGTTTGTAAATTAAGCATAAAATAAGTTCAAACCTTGTTTAACATATGAAGCCTTTATGTCACTCGTATCCATGTACTTAACACATATAAATTAGTAAGGGCAATATTCATATGAGATTAGTGTTCTAAACTTCATTAAATTATCATACTCATGGCTGCTAGCCATATATTGTTATTGATTGTGTCAATTGCACTGTAGTTTATGTTACACTTTTTACTAACGGATGGAGAAAAAACAAAATAACTTCATAATGATTATAGATGTCCATTAAATTAAATTGACAAAATTTGTGGATATATAACAGTAGACAACCCTAATACACAAAGTTACAAAACTTTTACTATGCATAGAATGTATGGATGAATGAATAGATATTGACATCAATCCACTAATTCAATTAAGAAACATAAAAATTATCAAAATGTCGAATGAGTTTTCAACTCTGTTATCTACAAATCTACAATTGATCCCTGCTAATTATAATGATTTATTTGATTGCAAAAACCACACATCTTCTGCATCTAATGTGTTGCGGGTCGATTACACGGTAAGGTGGTTAAACCTTCGTTCTTTGTGTATGAGATATGTTTGTGTGAATATGATTAAGTATGCGGAATCTACTTAACCACACTTAGAAGATTTATGTTTATTGTTATGGAAATGGAATAGTTAACACCAAACGATTCAATATTATTCAAAAGAAAATAATACGAGTGATCTTTAGCTTATCACTAGGGTTACAAAGACCTTGAATCTTATGTTTGTTCTTTCTATTTTCTGTATATGAGAGTTGTATATGGCATTGTCACACTTATCTACATATCTAAGATTTTCCTTTTATAGTCCAAGGAAATATCTTTTACAAACTACATGACTCAACAAATAACTAGCTTATGACTAATCACTATTCTAGCTTAGTCATACAAGATACATCATGTATCTAGGATAAACAACTCACTTGGAGTGTTCAATTTGATGACTAGAACTAAGATATTATCTTATTTATGCAAGTTGAATAAGTCATTCTTATCGACACAGCTGTTTGTTATGAGTCATAGCTGCTGAGTCATAGCAGCAGCAGAATCAAGCAGCAGCAGAATCAAGCAGCAGAATCAAGCAGCAGCAGAATTCAGCAGCAGAATCAAGCAGCAGCAGAATTCGGCAGCAGAATCACATTCTTGTGATTCTTGTTTATTTAATTCCTAACAATCCTCCCCTAAACATGTGAATCACATTCAAACATGTTTTTTTTTTTTTTTTTTTTTTTTTTTTGAATTAAATGAGGACTTTGTGAAGATCTTTCAAACACTTCATTGTCAGATTTGGTTGATCTGAACTTTCTTCTCTTCTGAGTGAATGAACTTATCTTTCTCTGGAACACATCTGCTTTCTGATCGTTCAACAAGTGATGAACAAACGTAGTGAACTGAAATTGAATCTTTTCACCTAGATAGAACTTTCTCCTTTGAAATGCTTCATCCTTTCTGAATACAACTTTAAAGAATGTTCTTGTCATTTTCAACCTCTATGTCATCATCTTGTATGATCTTGTCTTTTCTTTTGGTTAATCTTCCTTAAACTGGGCTTGAATTTCCTCCCCTGAGATTCAAATATCATCTTTTATTGATATCCTCCCCTTGTTTGAAAGATTTTCTCACAGTCATAACATCATCATCTGATCTAGCATTTTTCCATGTTTTCAGACAATTTGTACATGAAGCCATCAATTCCTTAAGAGTTTAAGATTCTGTCCTCATCACTTCTAGGTGTGTTAACTCCTATGAGAGGTGATTCAATGGACATTTTTGACTTATGGTCCATCATTTGATGGTTTTTAAAGTCATCTTTTGAAAATCCTTTTAAGAAACTTTTGCCTTAGCAGTATGTATATGATTTTATTATGAAAAATCATACTGCTTACAACCATTTTGAAAGGATTAAGTGTGTAACAGACACTGAATCAAAATTTCGGTTTAAAGCAACCTCTGGTTGTGTGAGAACCAATGTTTTCAGTTATAAATAACCGCCTGTGTATAGATAAACCTATTCAAAAGGCTTTCTTTACAGGGTTTCCAGCTCGTGGCATTTGTTACCTCTAACACAAGTGTTAGATTCACTTTTGCTCGCTGTTCTTTCTATCAGATATCCGTAGATTAGTCACATTATACTTAAAAGTATAAAATGATAGAAAGTGAGTTGTATCAGTGATTAACTGATCAACTAATTTGTCAATTCAAAGTGAAATATCATAATCAGATTCCAAGAAAGAAGTTTTAAGGATTTTTGAAGTCCCAAACCTTTTCTATCATGAACCTATTATATCAGTGGAAATGATCCGCAGCAATGATCAGCTTTCAGCAGCAATGATCAGCAGCTTTGATCAGCAAATTTCACTTGAAATAGCTTTTCAGCTCAAACATTCATACCTGAAACTGTTAGTCTAAAACCAAATAAACAAAGTACAAAGTACTTGTCTTGAATTAGAATAATCATAGAACTAACTGTATGAATAACTTCAAATATTGTTAATAGTAGTCTTAGATAACAAAGTTAGATGCATTAACAAAAATCTATATACAAAAACACATTATATTGAAAAATTTAAAGATTAAGCATTCCAATACTTGCTACCAAGTACTGAAATCTTCCAACATCAAAAGCTTTGGTAAGAAGATCTGCAAAGTTTTGTTCTGAAGCAATTTTCATTACTTGAATTAACCTTTTCTCATTGCAATCTCTTATAAAATGATGTCTTATTTCAATGTGTTTTGTTTTAGAATGTTGCACTGGATTTTTAATAATGCAAATTGTACTACTATTATCAATATGTATAATGGTATGTAAGAAATTGTACCCATAATCAAGAAGTTGGTTTTGAAGCCATAGAACTTGACCACAGCAACTTGCAGCAGCTACATATTCAGCTTCAGTTGTTGAATTTGCCACAATTGTTTGCTTCTTACACTGCCATGAGATAAGTCTGCATCCAAGGAATTGACATCCTCCGGTTGTTGACTTTCTGTCCAAGCTAGCACCAGCATAGTCACTGTCTGAGAATGCTATCAAATCAAAAGGTGATTCTCTAGAATACCATAAACCCAACCTTGGTTGACCTTTGAGATATCTAAAAATTCTTTTGACTGCTGTTAAATGAGAAACCTTTGGAGTTACTTGAAATCTTGCACAAGCACAAACAGAGAACGTGATATCAGGTCTTGATGATGTAAGATACATCAAAGAACCTATCATAGATCTGTATGTATGTACATCCACATTTTCTCCATCTGCATCTTTAAGAAGTGGCTTCTCAGGATCTATTGGGGTGCTTGCTATTTTTGAATCAGCAAATTGAAATTTTCTAAGTATCTCTGCAACATATTTGTCTTGACTAATAAATATGCCTTCAGATGATTGCTTAACTTGCAGACCCAAAAAGAATGTAAGTTCTCCCATAGAACTCATCTGAAACTTATCTTTCATAAGTTTTTCAAAGTCTAAACACATCTCCTTCCTTGTAGATCCAAAGATAATGTCATCCACATACACCTGTACTAACAGAAGATCTTTCTTGTGCTGTTTGATGAAAAGTGTCTGATCAATCTTTCCTCTTTGAAATTCATTCTCTAATAAATAGGAAGCTAGTGTTGCATACCAAGCTCTTGGTGCCTGATGTAGGCCATATAGAGCTTTAACTACCTTGTACACTTTGTCTGGATGGTCAGGGTCAGTGAAGCCTGGAGGTTGTGTAACATACACCTCTTCTTCAATTGAACCATATAAAAATGCACTCTTGACATCCATTTGGTAAACTGTGAAGTTCATAAATGAAGCATAAGCTAAGAAAAGCCTAATTGCCTCAATTCTAGCTACTGGAGCATAAACCTCATCATAGTCTATCCCTTCTTCTTGTGTGTACCCTTGTGCTACTAATCTAGCTTTATTCTTAATCACTATGCCTCTTTCATCCCTTTTATTTCTAAAAACCCATCTAGTGCCAATTACTCTTACACCATTAGGTAAATCAACTAGCACCCAGACCTTTTGAATCTTGAACTGAAGAAGCTCCTCTTGCATAGCCTCTAACCAGCTTGAATTCTCTAGGGCTTTATGAATATTCTTTGGTTCATCTTGTGAGAGAAAACATACAAACAAACAGGAGTTTGAAAACTCATGCTGCTTTGAAGCATAAAGGGCATCAAGAATCCCTTTTTGATCTGAAGACATCAATTGTTGTCTTGTCTTCACACCAGATTGTACATCTCCAATCACATTTTCTAGGGAGTGGACTTTGTGAATTCGTGTTTGTGGAGTGGAAGGAACTTGATAATCAGATGGAATATTGCTTAAATCCACCTCATCTTCTGAAAAGTCTGATTTTGTTTCTTCTGAAGGACTATCAGCAGAGACAATTTGCTTATCAGCAGGAATTGTTTGATCATCAGCGGGAACATTTTGCTCATCAGCAGGAACATTTTGCTGTTCTTCTGTTCTTCCTTCTCTGATTTTATCTTCAACATCTTCTTTAGCTTTGCCAGAAGAAGATTCTCCATTGGTTGAAGTTGATTTCACATTGGTATTTGACCATATTGGCATCATCACATAATCTTGATGTGTCTTCTTGTCTAACCTTGCCTCATCCGTTGCTTGTGAACCTGAAAAATCATTAGTTTCTGCAACAACAGGCACATAATTCATTGAATGGGTTAGAGTTTCAAGATCAAATAGCCATTTTGGTCCTTGACCTTCTACATTAGACTTGTTCTCTAAGAACTCTATATGTAGACTCTCTTCTACTCTCTTAGTTCTTATGTTGTATACTCTAAAAGCTTTGCTATTGAGAGAATATCCAACAAAGAAACCTTCATCTGCTTTACCATCAAATTTTCTCAAATGGTCTAAGGTATTCAGAATTGTCACATGACATCCAAAAGGTCTAAGAAATCCTATTGCAGGAGTTCTACCTCTAAAAAGCTCATATGATGTCTTATTGTGAGGCTGTACTATTAAAACTCTGTTCTGAACATAACAAGCAGTGTTGACTGCTTCAGCCCAAAAAGTTATAGGCAACTTTGAATCAGCTAACATAGTTCTAGCAGCTTCTATTAGTGTTCTATTCTTTCTTTCAGCTACTCCATTCTGTTGAGGAGTTCTAGCAACACTAAATTCTCTTTTAATACCTTTTTCTTTGCAAAAATCATCCATAACTCTATTTTTGAATTCTGTTCCATTATCACATCTAATGACTTTTACTCTTTTGCTTACTAGGTTTTCTATCTCTGTAATGAAGGTCTTAAGAATGCTAGAAGTCTCATCCTTAGTTCCTAAAAAGAATACCCATGTAAATCTACTATAGTCATCAGTAACAACTAGACAAAATCTCTTATGCATTATACTACTTACTGAAACAGGTCCAAATAAGTCCATATGAAGCATAAACAATGATTGATTGATAGAGTTAAAAATCTTGGACTTACAAGAGACTTTGTGTTGTTTGCCTTTAAGACAAGCAATGCATGTTTGATCATTTTCAAAACGTTTTTGAGGTAAACCTCTTACCAAACCATTCTTAACAATCTTATTTATGGTTTTGAAGTTAATATGACCAAGTCTCCTATGCCATAACATAGATTCATCTAATGTGGCCTTTGCAACAAGACAAGTTAAAGCATCTTTAGAAACAATGTTATTCATATCAACACTGTACATATTGCCCTTCCTAGGAATTTTAAGAAGTACTTGACTTTCATCAGGCATCTTAAAATCAGGAGAAAGTACAAGACATTCAGTCTCAGTAAAAAGAACATTATTCTTTCTATCACACATTTGTGAGACACTAAAGAGATTATACTTAAGCTCTTGCACATAAAACACATTTTCAAAATCTAATTTACTGGTTTTGATAGTACCTTTACCAGTAATCTTTCCACCAATTCCTCCTCCAAAGGTAACATATCCACCATCAATTGATTGAAAGTTGGAAAGATAAGACATGTTGCCTGTCATGTGCCTTGAACACCCACTATCTGAATATCCTTGATCTTCATGATCTGTTGGTGAATGTCCCTGCACAAAATAAAAGAATTAGTTTTCTTTGGGGATCCAAGCCAACACTGACTTGGATCTGCCTCTTGCATCAATGAAATGTAATCTCTTGAGGACTGTTGATGCAACATTGGATTTAAGAATCCAACATGCTGAGGCCTTAACAGCATTTGCCCTGTTACCCTTAGCAGCAGTATGCTTAGCAGAAGAAACTGCTAGCTTTGTAGTTGTACCCTTTGGTCTCCAAACTTGTTTTTGGACCACTGCTTTTGTTTGAATGGGCCTTTGAACAATATTAGATGCATGTTTGAAAGTTGTTTTTGCACCCTTGATTGTTGATTTTGGGTAAACAGTCATATATGGTTTTTCAGCAGAAACCATTTTCCTTTCAGCAGGAACAGTTTTTGTGACTGTTTTGGGTTTTGATCTTTTAGAATTAGAGTGAAAATGAGATTTAGGTGTTTGCCTTTTGTAGTTCACTCTATTACTATCATACCCAGATACCCATTGGTTGCAGAAAGCTGCAAGATGGTCAAAACTACCACAAATGAAACAAGCTTTATTGTTAAAAGCAAAGTCATCACCTAGTTGGTAAGACTTGAGGTTATTCCAATTTCTTTGGTTACCTCTGGGCTTGTTTGTGGTTCTATATTGTTCACAATATCTAACTGGTTGCCTAACATATTTTTCATTGGTCTTAGGCCTATCAGTATTGTGTTTGACTATCTTAGGAACTCTTGTTCTTGCTTTCTTAACCACTTCAGGTTTAGACATAACCTGTTTATTTACAAAGGACACCTTGTCCTGAAAAAGTAATGTTTTACATGAACATTTACTTTCTTTCTTAGGCTCATCAGCTACTATGTTAGAGTTTGGTTGAACTCCATATTGTAACTCAGGTAGCTGAAATTCAGGCAATCCTGAATGTTCTAGGTCAATCCCTGGGGGTTTTGGGATACCTCTATAAGGGGGTGGGGCTGCATTATATCCTAATCCTGACTTAACTTTATTATTCACTTGACTGTCTATTATTTTGTTTACATTTTTAGAAGCATGTTCAAGCTTCTCTTTAGTCAATTGAATGTTTTCTTTCTCAGTCTTAACCCTATCCAATGCTTCTTTTAAAGCCTCAATAATTTGATCTTTAAATTGATTATCATTTTCAAGTAAAGTTTTAGCATCAGTAAAGGTAAGTTCATTTCTTTTATAGTGTAGGATTTGCCTTTCTGCAGATTCTAAACCACTTTTATAATTGAAACAATCTAGATCAGATTTGGCGTATCGAACCTTTTGGTCATCATACTGTTTAATTAAGATTTTTAAGTCTTTAAGAGCAGTACAAGTATTTGAACAGGTTTTATGATCATGTACCTCAGGTGCAGTAAATGCCATAAGAGCCATCTGTGAAGAACCCATTTCTTCATCATCCATGAAGCTCCAATCAAAACCTAACCCATCAATTGCTACCATAGCTTTTGGTTCAGACATCTCCCCTGTATTGGATTTTCTTCCAACATCTCTATTTCTGCTATCTTGCTGTCTTGGCCTTCTACATTCTCTTGAGAAGTGTCCCATCTTGTGACAGTTGTAGCATTCTATCTTTGACTTGTCATAACCAGCAGGATCATTGCTACTAATTGTGATCTTCTTCCCCGTCCTTTGATAGAATTTCTTAGCTCTCATGCTAAGAAGAGAAATTTGCCATTTTAGATCCATTTCCTCCAGATCATCATCATTGATCTCTTGAAGGTCTTCATGAGTTAACATGGATCCATTATGTTTGCTTGTAAAAAAAGCACAACATGTTTTCTCATCTAAAATTCCAAAAGTACTGCTTGATGAACTTGCAGCACTTGCAACATCATGAACTTTTTCATTAGTAACTGGAACTGAATTACTAGGAGATGACATAAATGCCATGTTCCCAGTGCTTGAACTAGTACCTCCAGTTTTCTTCAAATCTTGCTCAACAATCTTAAAGTTGCTATACAGATCCATAAGATCCATGGTGTCAATGTCTGACTTGTTCTTCCAGACAACAACATGCATAGCCCATTCTTCAGGTAAGCTTCTCAGAAATTTTGAGTTTAAATCTTCTTGAGGTATTTCAACTCCAAGAATAGCAAGTTGACTCACAATATTCTGTAGCCTGTTGAACATATGGTCTAAAGATTCATGGTTGGTTGATGTGAAATTTTCAAACAGTTGCTTAAGAAGAGTCTTCTGGGTCTTCTTGGTGGCTTCATTCCCACCATACCTTGCAATAATGGCCTCAAATAGTGACTTAGCATCTTTGAATTTGCTGAAGTTTATAAGTTGATCATTTGGAATGATCATCATCAGCATGCTTCTGGCCTTTAGGTCATTCTTCTTCTTAATTCTGTCTTCTGCAGTTTGTGGCTTGGTTTGCAGCTTATCAACTTCCTTACCATCAACTGTTGATGTAGTGGTTGTAGGCTTGTAAGAATCTCCATCTTCAATGATTTCCCACAGTGCATAATCTTGCACTTGAAAATATTGTTCTATTCTTAACCTCCACATCTCAAACTCATTCTGTTTGAGCATTGGTAACTTAGCAGCAACATTTGTTTGAATAGACTCAACATCCATTTCTAACTTTTTCTTCTAAAACAAAAATATCAGCCTGACGCTCTGTGATTGGTCAGCCTGACGCTCTGTAATCGACCTGCATGGGCCACCACTTGTTGCGGGTCGATTACACGGTAAGGTGGTTAAACCTTCGTTCTTTGTGTATGAGATATGTTTGTGTGAATATGATTAAGTATGCGGAATCTACTTAACCACACTTAGAAGATTTATGTTTATTGTTATGGAAATGGAATAGTTAACACCAAACGATTCAATATTATTCAAAAGAAAATAATACGAGTGATCTTTAGCTTATCACTAGGGTTACAAAGACCTTGAATCTTATGTTTGTTCTTTCTATTTTCTGTATATGAGAGTTGTATATGGCATTGTCACACTTATCTACATATCTAAGATTTTCCTTTTATAGTCCAAGGAAATATCTTTTACAAACTACATGACTCAACAAATAACTAGCTTATGACTAATCACTATTCTAGCTTAGTCATACAAGATACATCATGTATCTAGGATAAACAACTCACTTGGAGTGTTCAATTTGATGACTAGAACTAAGATATTATCTTATTTATGCAAGTTGAATAAGTCATTCTTATCGACACAGATGTTTGTTATGAGTCATAGCTGCTGAGTCATAGCAGCAGCAGAATCAAGCAGCAGCAGAATCAAGCAGCAGAATCAAGCAGCAGCAGAATTCAGCAGCAGAATCAAGCAGCAGCAGAATTCAGCAGCAGAATCACATTCTTGTGATTCTTGTTTATTTAATTCCTAACAATCCTCCCCTAAACATGTGAATCACATTCAAACATGTTTTTTTTTTTTTTTTTTTTTTGAATTAAATGAGGACTTTGTGAAGATCTTTCAAACACTTCATTGTCAAATTTGGTTGATCTGAACTTTCTTCTCTTCTGAGTGAATGAACTTATCTTTCTCTGGAACACATCTGCTTTCTGATCGTTCAACAAGTGATGAACAAACGTAGTGAACTGAAATTGAATCTTTTCACCTAGATAGAACTTTCTCCTTTGAAATGCTTCATCCTTTCTGAATACAACTTTAAAGAATGTTCTTGTCATTTTCAACCTCTATGTCATCATCTTGTATGATCTTGTCTTTTCTTTTGGTTAATCTTCCTTAAACTGGGCTTGAATTTCCTCCCCTGAGATTCAAATATCATCTTTTATTGATATCCTCCCCTTGTTTGAAAGATTTTCTCACAGTCATAACATCATCATCTGATCTAGCATTTTTCCATGTTTTTAGACAATTTGTACATGAAGCCATCAATTCCTTAAGAGTTTAAGATTCTGTCCTCATCACTTCTAGGTGTGTTAACTCCTATGAGAGGTGATTCAATGGACATTTTTGACTTATGGTCCATCATTTGATGGTTTTTAAAGTCATCTTTTGAAAATCCTTTTAAGAAACTTTTGCCTTAGCAGTATGTATATGATTTTATTATGAAAAATCATACTGCTTACAACCATTTTGAAAGGATTAAGTGTGTAACAGACACTGAATCAAAATTTCGGTTTAAAGCAACCTCTGGTTGTGTGAGAACCAATGTTTTCAGTTATAAATAACCGCCTGTGTATAGATAAACCTATTCAAAAGGCTTTCTTTACAGGGTTTCCAGCTCGTGGCATTTGTTACCTCTAACACAAGTGTTAGATTCACTTTTGCTCGCTGTTCTTTCTATCAGATATCCGTAGATTAGTCACATTATACTTAAAAGTATAAAATGATAGAAAGTGAGTTGTATCAGTGATTAACTGATCAACTAATTTGTCAATTCAAAGTGAAATATCATAATCAGATTCCAAGAAAGAAGTTTTAAGGATTTTTGAAGTCCCAAACCTTTTCTATCATGAACCTATTATATCAGTGGAAATGATCCGCAGCAATGATCAGCTTTCAGCAGCAATGATCAGCAGCTTTGATCAGCAAATTTCACTTGAAATAGCTTTTCAGCTCAAACATTCATACCTGAAACTGTTAGTCTAAAACCAAATAAACAAAGTACAAAGTACTTGTCTTGAATTAGAATAATCATAGAACTAACTGTATGAATAACTTCAAATATTGTTAATAGTAGTCTTAGATAACAAAGTTAGATGCATTAACAAAAATCTATATACAAAAACACATTATATTGAAAAATTTAAAGATTAAGCATTCCAATACTTGCTACCAAGTACTGAAATCTTCCAACATCAAAAGCTTTGGTAAGAAGATCTGCAAAGTTTTGTTCTGAAGCAATTTTCATTACTTGAATTAACCTTTTCTCATTGCAATCTCTTATAAAATGATGTCTTATTTCAATATGTTTTGTTTTAGAATGTTGCACTGGATTTTTAATAATGCAAATTGTACTACTATTATCAATATGTATAATGGTATGTAAGAAATTGTACCCATAATCAAGAAGTTGGTTTTGAAGCCATAGAACTTGACCACAGCAACTTGCAGCAGCTACATATTCAGCTTCAGTTGTTGAATTTGCCACAATTGTTTGCTTCTTACACTGCCATGAGATAAGTCTGCATCCAAGGAATTGACATCCTCCGGTTGTTGACTTTCTGTCCAAGCTAGCACCAGCATAGTCACTGTCTGAGAATGCTATCAAATCAAAAGGTGATTCTCTAGAATACCATAAACCCAACCTTGGTTGACCTTTGAGATATCTAAAAATTCTTTTGACTGCTATTAAATGAGAAACCTTTGGAGTTACTTGAAATCTTGCACAAGCACAAACAGAGAACATGATATCAGGTCTTGATGATGTAAGATACATCAAAGAACCTATCATAGATCTGTATGTATGTACATCCACATTTTCTCCATCTGCATCTTTAAGAAGTGGCTTCTCAGGATCTATTGGGGTGCTTGCTATTTTTGAATCAGCAAATTGAAATTTTCTAAGTATCTCTGCAACATATTTGTCTTGACTAATAAATATGCCTTCAGATGATTGCTTAACTTGCAGACCCAAAAAGAATGTAAGTTCTCCCATAGAACTCATCTGAAACTTATCTTTCATAAGTTTTTCAAAGTCTAAACACATCTCCTTCCTTGTAGATCCAAAGATAATGTCATCCACATACACCTGTACTAACAGAAGATCTTTCTTGTGCTGTTTGATGAAAAGTGTCTGATCAATCTTTCCTCTTTGAAATCCATTCTCTAATAAATAGGAAGCTAGTGTTGCATACCAAGCTCTTGGTGCCTGATGTAGGCCATATAGAGCTTTAACTACCTTGTACACTTTGTCTGGATGGTCAGGGTCAGTGAAGCCTGGAGGTTGTGTAACATACACCTCTTCTTCAATTGAACCATATAAAAATGCACTCTTGACATCCATTTGGTAAACTGTGAAGTTCATAAATGAAGCATAAGCTAAGAAAAGCCTAATTGCCTCAATTCTAGCTACTGGAGCATAAACCTCATCATAGTCTATCCCTTCTTCTTGTGTGTACCCTTGTGCTACTAATCTAGCTTTATTCTTAATCACTATGCCTCTTTCATCCCTTTTATTTCTAAAAACCCATCTAGTGCCAATTACTCTTACACCATTAGGTAAATCAACTAGCACCCAGACCTTTTGAATCTTGAACTGAAGAAGCTCCTCTTGCATAGCCTCTAACCAGCTTGAATTCTCTAGGGCTTTATGAATATTCTTTGGTTCATCTTGTGAGAGAAAACATACAAACAAACAGGAGTTTGAAAACTCATGCTGCTTTGAAGCATAAAGGGCATCAAGAATCCCTTTTTGATCTGAAGACATCAATTGTTGTCTTGTCTTTCATCAGGCATCTTAAAATCAGGAGAAAGTACAAGACATTCAGTCTCAGTAAAAAGAACATTATTCTTTCTATCACACATTTGTGAGACACTAAAGAGATTATACTTAAGCTCTTGCACATAAAACACATTTTCAAAATCTAATTTACTGGTTTTGATAGTACCTTTACCAGTAATCTTTCCACCAATTCCTCCTCCAAAGGTAACATATCCACCATCAATTGATTGAAAGTTGGAAAGATAAGACATGTTGCCTGTCATGTGCCTTGAACACCCACTATCTGAATATCCTTGATCTTCATGATCTGTTGGTGAATGTCCCTGCACAAAATAAAAGAATTAGTTTTCTTTGGGGATCCAAGCCAACACTGACTTGGATCTGCCTCTTGCATCAATGAAATGTAATCTCTTGAGGACTGTTGATGCAACATTGGATTTAAGAATCCAACATGCTGAGGCCTTAACAGCATTTGCCCTGTTACCCTTAGCAGCAGTATGCTTAGCAGAAGAAACTGCTAGCTTTGTAGTTGTACCCTTTGGTCTCCAAACTTGTTTTTGGACCACTGCTTTTGTTTGAATGGGCCTTTGAACAATATTAGATGCATGTTTGAAAGTTGTTTTTGCACCCTTGATTGTTGATTTTGGGTAAACAGTCATATATGGTTTTTCAGCAGAAACCATTTTCCTTTCAGCAGGAACAGTTTTTGTGACTGTTTTGGGTTTTGATCTTTTAGAATTAGAGTGAAAATGAGATTTAGGTGTTTGCCTTTTGTAGTTCACTCTATTACTATCATACCCAGATACCCATTGGTTGCAGAAAGCTGCAAGATGGTCAAAACTACCACAAATGAAACAAGCTTTATTGTTAAAAGCAAAGTCATCACCTAGTTGGTAAGACTTGAGGTTATTCCAATTTCTTTGGTTACCTCTGGGCTTGTTTGTGGTTCTATATTGTTCACAATATCTAACTGGTTGCCTAACATATTTTTCATTGGTCTTAGGCCTATCAGTATTGTGTTTGACTATCTTAGGAACTCTTGTTCTTGCTTTCTTAACCACTTCAGGTTTAGACATAACCTGTTTATTTACAAAGGACACCTTGTCCTGAAAAAGTAATGTTTTACATGAACATTTACTTTCTTTCTTAGGCTCATCAGCTACTATGTTAGAGTTTGGTTGAACTCCATATTGTAACTCAGGTAGCTGAAATTCAGGCAATCCTGAATGTTCTAGGTCAATCCCTGGGGGTTTTGGGATACCTCTATAAGGGGGTGGGGCTGCATTATATCCTAATCCTGACTTAACTTTATTATTCACTTGACTGTCTATTATTTTGTTTACATTTTTAGAAGCATGTTCAAGCTTCTCTTTAGTCAATTGAATGTTTTCTTTCTCAGTCTTAACCCTATCCAATGCTTCTTTTAAAGCCTCAATAATTTGATCTTTAAATTGATTATCATTTTCAAGTAAAGTTTTAGCATCAGTAAAGGTAAGTTCATTTCTTTTATAGTGTAGGATTTGCCTTTCTGCAGATTCTAAACCACTTTTATAATTGAAACAATCTAGATCAGATTTGGCGTATCGAACCTTTTGGTCATCATACTGTTTAATTAAGATTTTTAAGTCTTTAAGAGCAGTACAAGTATTTGAACAGGTTTTATGATCATGTACCTCAGGTGCAGTAAATGCCATAAGAGCCATCTGTGAAGAACCCATTTCTTCATCATCCATGAAGCTCCAATCAAAACCTAACCCATCAATTGCTACCATAGCTTTTGGTTCAGACATCTCCCCTGTATTGGATTTTCTTCCAACATCTCTATTTCTGCTATCTTGCTGTCTTGGCCTTCTACATTCTCTTGAGAAGTGTCCCATCTTGTGACAGTTGTAGCATTCTATCTTTGACTTGTCATAACCAGCAGGATCATTGCTACTAATTGTGATCTTCTTCCCCGTCCTTTGATAGAATTTCTTAGCTCTCATGCTAAGAAGAGAAATTTGCCATTTTAGATCCATTTCCTCCAGATCATCATCATTGATCTCTTGAAGGTCTTCATGAGTTAACATGGATCCATTATGTTTGCTTGTAAAAAAAGCACAACATGTTTTCTCATCTAAAATTCCAAAAGTACTGCTTGATGAACTTGCAGCACTTGCAACATCATGAACTTTTTCATTAGTAACTGGAACTGAATTACTAGGAGATGACATAAATGCCATGTTCCCAGTGCTTGAACTAGTACCTCCAGTTTTCTTCAAATCTTGCTCAACAATCTTAAAGTTGCTATACAGATCCATAAGATCCATGGTGTCAATGTCTGACTTGTTCTTCCAGACAACAACATGCATAGCCCATTCTTCAGGTAAGCTTCTCAGAAATTTTGAGTTTAAATCTTCTTGAGGTATTTCAACTCCAAGAATAGCAAGTTGACTCACAATATTCTGTAGCCTGTTGAACATATGGTCTAAAGATTCATGGTTGGTTGATGTGAAATTTTCAAACTGTTGCTTAAGAAGAGTCTTCTGGGTCTTCTTGGTGGCTTCATTCCCACCATACCTTGCAATAATGGCCTCAAATGGTGACTTAGCATCTTTGAATTTGCTGAAGTTTATAAGTTGATCATTTGGAATGGTCATCATCAGCATGCTTCTGGCCTTTAGGTCATTCTTCTTCTTAATTCTGTCTTCTGCTGTTTGTGGCTTGGTTTGCAGCTTATCAACTTCCTTACCATCAACTGTTGATGTAGTGGTTGTAGGCTTGTAAGAATCTCCATCTTCAATGATTTCCCACAGTGCATAATCTTGCACTTGAAAATATTGTTCTATTCTTAACCTCCACATCTCAAACTCATTCTGTTTGAGCATTGGTAACTTAGCAGCAACATTTGTTTGAATAGACTCAACATCCATTTCTAACTTTTTCTTCTAAAACAAAAATATCAGCCTGACGCTCTGATACCACTTGTTGCGGGTCGATTACACGGTAAGGTGGTTAAACCTTCGTTCTTTGTGTATGAGATATGTTTGTGTGAATATGATTAAGTATGCGGAATCTACTTAACCACACTTAGAAGATTTATGTTTATTGTTATGGAAATGGAATAGTTAACACCAAACGATTCAATATTATTCAAAAGAAAATAATACGAGTGATCTTTAGCTTATCACTAGGGTTACAAAGACCTTGAATCTTATGTTTGTTCTTTCTATTTTCTGTATATGAGAGTTGTATATGGCATTGTCACACTTATCTACATATCTAAGATTTTCCTTTTATAGTCTAAGGAAATATCTTTTACAAACTACATGACTCAACAAATAACTAGCTTATGACTAATCACTATTCTAGCTTAGTCATACAAGATACATCATGTATCTAGGATAAACAACTCACTTGGAGTGTTCAATTTGATGACTAGAACTAAGATATTATCTTATTTATGCAAGTTGAATAAGTCATTCTTATCGACACAGCTGTTTGTTATGAGTCATAGCTGCTGAGTCATAGCAGCAGCAGAATCAAGCAGCAGCAGAATCAAGCAGCAGAATCAAGCAGCAGCAGAATCAAGCAGCAGCAGAATTCAGCAGCAGAATCACATTCTTGTGATTCTTGTTTATTTAATTCCTAACATAATGCATCTAACACTTCATATTCATCTTCCTTGTAACTGAACCATTTCACTTATGTTCCAACAAACACTTCGTATTCACCTTCATTACTTCTTGCAATTAAACATGGCGCGGTTGTACATATTTGGATTCAATCTTGAAGTCTCACATTTATTATTCGTCCAACATTACATAAGGTACAGTTAACAACTTAATATATGCATAAAGTCAAATCACAAAACTTTGATAATACACTATCATTATTGGCAACTTAAGGATTCTTTTTCCTCATCCTCCATTGTAGTTAAACAAACAATCGTTGCGACCACAATATCATGATATTACTTAGGCTAATATTTTTGATTTTTCAACCACATATGTATTTTTCTAAATACTAATTTCTCACTCTTGAGGCGTCAAGTATGTATACACTCGGATCCAATAACTGCAAAGATAAACTGCACTTAATAATCGATGGAAATATATAATGAACTTGATGCGTTAATTCAAAGGTTTATTTAAGCTCACTTTGTTAACTTATTTATATTGGAAAAAAACTATATCAATTTCCGCATGCTCCAAGATAAAGTATACCGCCCTGCCACTATTCAAAAAAAATAATAAATAAATAAATAATCAATCTTTGAATAAAGATTTACAAATGGTTGAGTAAGAAATATAAAAGAAGGATGATAAAAATGAAGTTACCAATGATATCATAAAGAGGTACACAAATCAAACTTTATGCATCGCAAGCCTACTCATAGAATAAACCACGAAAATGATCATATTGTGTATATATACACAGTAATAAACATGGGCTGACTAATCGAGTTAAAATTAAAATCGACCTCTATAGCTACAATCCACTGAGGGCACAACACAACAACTTACACCTATATGACTATACATTCGACAACATGTATTTCTCTTCTAATCGACTACTCATATACAATGACTAAAATGAGACCGAGGAGATGAATTTAACCTTGTAAGAACCTACACATGGCATGCGTGCAACCATCCATTCCATGTATGAAAGCATGGCCAACTCACATTCCCACACAACTCTTTATATAATGGTTTAGTATGATTTGATTGTAAGTTGTAACTCATGGGAGGCAAAGAGATTGAGGGTTTATAATCTTTTGGTTTTCTTATATTAATGACATTCCCATAACTCTAACAACACTTCAACTTCAATAGTCACTCTTCATATTCTTACATTCAATTCGCCAATCTTGACTCTTGCATATCGTACCATCAAGTCATGAACATTTATTGTGAGCACTTTGCATTTATAAGACTACTTAAGCTTTTAGTATATAAGATAATTAATTAAAATACAAAAAAAATAACATGTTTTAAATTGTTTTTTTTTTAAAATTTATTTGTTGGTTTCGATAAATAAAAGGACAAATCACATAAAAAAGTACTATTAGGTCAATTTGAATTTTATGTACCAAACTTTTTGTTTCTCTTAATTTAAAGAACCGAATGACTCTTAATTCTATTCGCAATAACTTTGAGATGCAAAGGCTGTTGTGGACCAATATAAACCATATATGTTGTTAGACTAAAGCACAACACATTCTAGTACAACATATAACTTTAAGACACACGCACTCACTTCATCAAGTAATTAACAACAAAATTTAAATAACTACTATTATTAAATAACACAAAAGTAAAAAAGGATATGTTTTTAATACAAAATTTAGCCTAATCACCTCTAAGTTCTACTTCATTCTAAGTTTGAATCTCCTTATCATTTTTCTTTGTGTTTTAGACCATGGAGCAACAATCTTCCTTACAAATAATGTAGAATGTCAGTTTAGAACATCAGTTACATTTCGTGGACTCTTGAGTCTTGACATTGTGTGGACTTCTTATTCTTGTTTACACAAGGGACATGTTTTAATTCCTGGGATTTCAGCGTCAAGTGACTTGTTGCAGTTGACAAAGGCAGTATACCAGTAACTCCGTTGTTGGGAGGAAAAGGTAATTTTCCCTTTAACCCAACCAGTTCTTACCTGAATATGGAATGGGAAAAGTATGAAAACGGTATATAATCATGAATAAACGAACATTGTAGTAAAGTAAGCGTAATCACTGACCGATTTTAGAGAGTTAACGGCTGTGGCAACGGATATGATTTCTGCTTTTTGTAGATAAGGCTATAACAGGTTTCTTGATAGTTATCTCGAGTACTGGAAAAGATAAAAAATGACATATAAAGTTAAATAGATAATTCAGGTCATCTCATAGACAAATAGAGCACATGTTTTTTCAAACTGTTCTTCATTAGTTATCATGTTATATGAATTCAAACACTAAAAAATGATTACTTGGTGGCATATGAGATCCATAAGAATACAGACGAATATTGACTCGTTGGCATATGAGATCCATAATATTGTTTTAGTTATTTATAACTTTTTATGGAATTAATAGTGATTGCGGTCAGCCCATCCCAGCATCTTTCAATTATTTAAATTGTTTGTTTGAATTTAAACCCGTTTTACCCGTTACCCAAACCACCTAACTGCCACTTAGACGGTTACTTCAACATTTGAAATTGGCTGACAAACCCATTAAATTATCACTATGGCAAACACATATAAGAAAACTTAAAACTTGATAGCTAATCATACTTGATTATGGTTTTAGAGCTACAAAAAGCTTAGGTAACACCATAATCTGAATCGAAGCATGCGACTGGAAAAGCATACGTTGGTTTCTATCAAAATAGGCTAATACCATTGTTGTTACAGACTATATGCATTTGTTACGGATCATATTAGCTGTTAGAAAATGTACAATCATTACCATATATATAAGGTAGGCTATTACTACTATCAAGGCAATCTTTACAATGAAAAAAACCAATGCTTATGCTAAATTTTAGAAACTAATTAATATAACCATATTTGACCATTTACACAATTATCCATCAACTATGTTTTATCATACATTTTACAGCAATGAAACCAAACAGCCAAACAAAGGTATTAAAGAACGTTGAAAGTATTGGGTTCTTCGATTTTACCCATTACCCAAAATGTACACATCATTTAAATTAACTATCCAATGGCAAAACACAAACTATGTGTCGATAAACTTCACTTCAAAAGCTCAAGGAATTACCTTTTTAGTCGCTCACACGAATCTAATCCATATTGTTCTCATACAGCAAGTAGTTCCTGAAAGCAAATGCAAAGTATAAATATTTTGCGTTTAAGCTTCCATAAAAGCTAATATAATGAACGGAAAACGTGGCAAGTTGAGATGGTGTATATGTAATTACCTTCTTCTATTTAAGGATGGTTTATATCTTCTCATGTACTCGTCTGCCACATTCTGCAAGAGATATGGGCGAGGATCAAACATCCAATATAGAGCAATGAAGGCCTCGTCTATTAAAATGTTCAACCAGATTGAGTATGTTGTACCGGTTTAATTACAAAGATTCATAATTTATTAACGAAAGATGTCTAAGGGAGTAGATCATAAGAACAAAAAATGCTTTGAGATATGATTTTTACCCTCCAGATCAACAAAAATAAGCTTTAGTGTGTGACACACTGCAAGATGTGGTCTCTCCTTTGGATTTTTTTATGTCCTGATCACCACCTCTAATGATCAATCAAAAGCCTACGCAAATCATTTTTGTTAGGGATTAACTAACTTTTTGTTAGCAGAGGAGTTTAAATACAGAACTATAGAAGTATTAATAGCTATACAAATCGCTTACCCTAACAATGTCTCATCTTTCGGTAGTATGCTCCTTAATGAATCCCCATCAAAATCTCGTGCCTGCCCAATTCAAAGTATATCAGAAAAACACTTCTTATATTGGACCACTTTTTGTCATTGTGACGTGGAACCCAAAAAATGAAATAAAGGATGAAAAAGTTGGAATTCTGATTATTGCAGATTAATGAATTTTTGCTTACAGGCCTTCGATTTGGCGTACGTATTACAATTTCTTTACGTCTTTTGAGATGGACTCAAAATGTATTTCCCAATAAGCAATGTCACCGTCTTGCTGTAAGTTACCACTATATGTATTAAATAGTTGTTAGACAAAATTAGATTTTCGAGTACAAACTTATCAATATGAGTCAGATGTTAGACAAAAGTAACAAAAAGTCTCTAACTTTGTGCTTAAGAATGAACTGAAAGGTATACTTACAAAACCTGCAAATTTCCAGTGCAGGTATGTGAATGAGGCTATCAAATAATCAAGCATTAAACATAAAGCTACATTCATCTTTCTTAGTGTTTGTATCGTGATCATTTTAATTCTATATTTGTTTAAAAGTTTTTCGTGATCATGCAGACTTTTGCAGCTCAATCATTTTTTTGGATTCTTTAACCATTATTACATGTGTATAATGAGATCAGTTGCTTTACCTACGGTTCCAATAGTCACATCTAACACAGTTCCGCAAGTAATTCGTAGCTAGTCTCTCAATAGTCACACCATGTAAAAAAATCAGTAAGATTTAAATGTAAAATTGAGATATAATAAATGGAAAAAGGCAGTGAACAATTCGGGCCTTCTTAGTACTGGTTGACATGGGAAAAACAAAAATTCTTAATTTCTTTTTCTTATAAACATAATATTTGGTGCGTCAAACAGGATTAAATAAAACACGTTATTTCAATAATTTAATAACAATTTTTACATAAAATGGCATCATCAACCACACCTAACATTTTAGTACTACATAAAATGGCTTCATCACACATTTATATCAAGCACGATTGTGATAAGGGTGGGGGGTTCAACCTTCGTAAATGTAGTTATTCTAAAGAGAATCCCAAACAGCTCGTATAAGCAACTTAATAGTTAATTCCAATAAGCATTTCTAAAGGTTTTCATTGTGCAATCCAAACGACCATTAAAAGTACTTACTCTCATAAGGAATCCCATTCAGCCACTATTAGTGGTTTCAATAAGCAATCTCAAATATAATCTAATCAACAATCCTTGAAAGCAATATCAATAAGCAATCCCAAACAGCCCTTAAAAGTATTCATACATTCTAATAACTAATCAACAATAGCCCTTATAAGTAGATACCATCGCTACAATTCAACGGCATATAAAATTTATTAACGACATATCGGCATGTTACCTTAGAATAAAATGAATTGTACCTTAATATCTTTTAAGTGAGGTGTTTCATCAAAAAAACTCATTGAGCACTTCATCAAAAACCTGTTATCAAACACAAACTAACTAAACTTAAACATGGATTTTGCGAGTACTCAAAAGTTAGTATTCAATTCTTAAAACATTCATAATTTATGCAAAAAGTTACTTGTTGTGGTGAAGAAACTGCTAAAATCGCTATCTGGGTATCACAACAACCTGTAAAGAAAAGACATAATAAAAAAACATCCAAATTAATATATTTGATCTGTTTTTCCATAGTTATATTTGTAAAACACCACAACAAACCTGAGGCTTTTCATCTATATATTTGATCCATTTTTTCAATATTGTAGGTCAATGTATCACACTATCATAGAATAATTTCAACTTGTCACAATAAGTTGCACATGTTCATAGATAAACTTTAATATCTCCAGTAAAAGTTCATCCGAATCAAGAAAACTGATTGATTTGTTTAACTAATTAATGAAGCTAATGAGATAATAAACACTTTTAGCTTACTGCGAACACAACGTCCTGCTTATTGGAGTTTGTAAGAGACATTAAATGCCAAGCTATGGCATGTATTCTCAAATTGAACTTGAATCTAAAGGAGTCTTACACAAAAGTTTACTTGTTCACTTGACACATGCCGAAGAGCCACAGCTTCTCTAAAATTCAGAACGATGTTTATCCAAATAAATGGAGTATGTAACCTGATCCAATAAAAAAACAAATGTCTAAATTAGTTTAATTTACCTTTTCAATTGACAAAACAACAATAACAAAATCATACAAATTTTAAGTTCAATACGGTTAACAAAATCATACAAATTTTAAGTTCAGTATGGTTCACCAAACTTAAGTATTTATTTAGTTAATGATATAGCTTATAATACAAACCCAATAAGAGTATATAAATTTCATAGTTAAAGAATGAACTCCCTAGGATGTATTTGTCCATGAGGGATTAGAAGAACAATAAGTACACCCGTTAAGCCGTTAAACCTAAATCCCAAACCCTAATTTTTTCCACAAACTGAAACAAAATTAACAGAAAAAGTACAAACCCTTTTAGAATGTAAACCCATGATTAGTTAAGCTATAAAGAGTAAATGTTTGAAAAGAACACTTACAAAATCCATTAAAATCACAACTTTTATATAATTAGCAAAAGTAAAAATCTAATCTCAAACACCGATTGAAAAAAAATAATGTGTTGTACCTACTTTTTTGAAGCCACAAATAAGCATGAATAACCCATGATAGGTCGAGTTTTCAAAAACGTGATACTTGACGAGTCCAATTTTGTTAGTTGATTTTTTTTTTTTTTTTTTTTCGATGTGATGAAAGAAATCCAGGAAGAAGGGACGGTATTTTTAAGAAAAATTGGATGTGTTTAGTTGTGCTTTTGTTTAAACCGCTGAAGATATTGTAGATTCACCCCACCTTTTTAAAGTTTTCTTTTTTCACACTTTTGACACATAATTTTTCACTCACTTTTCACATAAAACGAATTTATAATTTTTTTTTGCCAAATTAAGAAAATTTTTAAGTTTATTTAATTCAAAATCTTGTAAATAAAAAATAATAATAATTCAATTATTATTAAATAAGGTATGATTTGATTTTTTTGAAATGAAAAGTCCCCACTAAGGGTTTTATTTTATTAGGAAAAAAAGATTGGGTTACCATCTAATCTTGTTAATGGTATTTTTGTGGTTAAACAAGATCATGATAGGCTTGCCCAATAACATAACATTAATCTCAATCTATATATATCATATACACCATTGTATATAAATAAGCACAAACTTACTTCTCTATACAATGTATAGGAATAAAATCCTCACCTAACCACATACAAAAAATTGTTCTCGAAACATAAACCTTTTGTTGCAGTAATCAGATATTAAATATATATAATTAATTTTTTTAATCACAACTTGTCAACCAATAGAGAGCAAGATTAGACACTTAACATAAAAGTTATGTTTAGGATTAATGTCACATCATTTTTGGTCTTTAGAATATAGTATAATTATATACTTTTACACATTATTCTAGTCCCATATATATGTTGCCTTGTAAACACTGTTGTCAAACCGTCTCTTTTGTCCTATTTTCATCAATTCTTCATGCCTTATTAATGCTATAAAATAATGTTGGTAAATTGAAGTTTTGTATTTTTAGAAAATATACGTTAATAATGCACAATAGTTGACATAACTAATGACGTGTTTTAAACCCTATACAAAGTCAAGCTTATAAGCTTACCATAACACTTAAGCCTTGTTTACTTTTTTGTTATAACGTCTGAATCACTATCGATCGCATATAATATATATATATATATATATATATATATATATATATATATATATATATATATATATATATATATATTTTTTTTTTTTTTCAGGCCAACGAATTCCTTTAAATGATCTGTATCTTTAGAGTGAAAAAACTAAAGTCCTCCTCAATAAGAGGTTCAAACACAGAGGGCCCCACTAACTTTATCAACATCTAAAAAAAGAAACATTTCCTTAGCTTTCTAAAAAAGCTTAAACACACACTTTTAATGAGCTTATTCTTGTTATTAAAGTTAATAAGCTCTTTAAGTAAGCTTAATCACTCACCTTGAATGAGCTTATTTTTTTCTATACAAGCTAATAAACTCTGTAAATAAGCTTATAAGAAATACTTTTCTTTCAATATTTTACGTGTCCAAAATCAATTTTTAATGCGGACTAATTAAAAAAAAAAATCTATAAAAAATTAAGAATAAGCTTACACAAACACCCCTAATCACGTTCAAAGACATATTCTTCAACTTTTTACGTGACCAAAATCTATTTTTAATGTGAAAAAATTCAAATAAAATGAAGTTGTAAAAAACTTAAGAACTTATATAAATTAGTGTCAAAGGACTCACACACTTCTTATTTATTTTCCTAATCACGTTCAAAGACATACTCTTCAACTTTTTACGCGTCCAAAATCTATTTTTAATGCGAAAAAATTCAAATAAAATGAAGTTGTAAAAAACTTAAGAACTTATATAAATTAGTGTTTGAAGAATCACACACTTGTTATTTATTTTCTGTTTATCCACAACAATAACATAATACTAATGTCAATTTATGTAGGTTACATACACTGCACTATATAAACAAGCACAATTTTTTTTGTTCACCCGATTTGGGACTTAAAACTTGAAATAACTTTAACCCCATACAAGAAGTTGATCAAGAGACTAAGAGACATAACTTTTGTATTACTGTGATCAAATATTGTTTATGCTCTTTTAAACATTGTTATAGAGACCTAATAACACCTATAATATAATTAACAGTTGCCCACGATGGATTTATAGGTGTCAGAATCATGATTTAAAATCTATGTTGTGTGCTATTGAATTATATGGGAGGAGGCTACCTTATCCTTGTAACCGACGCTATACTGCTCAAGTGCTTAGCATTTGAAGTCTCAAAACATCCAGATGCTTGTTTGTTCGGTTGGCTAGATACTAGTTGATATGAACATTTGATGGGCACCCAACGTCGGGACTCGTGAACTCCGTGGAACCATCATTGGGGGATCCATTGACTTTGGTCTTGGCACACACTTGTTAACGTGACCAGGCATTTTGACTAACTGGGCATACATGGGTTAAAAGTAACCCTGCATAGATGCACCCAGGGGCGCAGCTTTTAAGGGGCCGGGGGGGGGGGGGGGGGGGGGGGGGGGGGGGGGCGGCCGACCCCTTGAATTTTTTTTTGCGATGTAGGAGTATATAGTTTTCGTGTAGAAAAATTTCGGTATTTTCGGTTTCGCCCCCCCAATTTAATTCGGTTTCGACCCCCCATAGTGTTAGGAAAAAAAAAATTTAGATCCCGACCCCCCACTCGAAATTTCCAAGCTTCGCCCCTGGATGCACCTGGCGGTGTTACCATCTTGAGGCATCCCAAGATGTCCTGATACATCTACGCGAACAATTAAAAAGTTTTTAGATAACAGATAGATTTGAAAATTTTGACTCATTTACTTTTATGGTTTTATATTCAAAATGTCAATTTTCAGATCAAACAAGGGAAAAATAGCTACAAAATAAACTGATATAGTGAACAAACGGATTCAAAGCCGTCCAAAAGTGTACTAAAATTCTTAAAAACTTCTATGTCATTATATTCAAGATTTTTATCAAAACAACATAATTTTTGTAAACATATTTATCACACTAATTATGTCTAACAATGTACATATTTGTTAAGTTGTGCTTTCACGATCACAGATTAAACTACTGAAATGATTACCATATATCAGCAAATATTTTCAGGAAAACAAGTATTTTTACAACTATATATTTGGCAATAACTCAAGTATAATAATACCAAAAAGTAATCAGATTATCAGGCGTCGATCACAACTTTCCAGATTCTAAATCAATAGGCCTGAGCGCATGGTTGTTCTGCCTGGATTGTTGGTTTACATCGTGAGGCGGGGACAGATTGCATACTGACTTCATCTACAGGATGATTTACCCTTCTAGTAGAACGTGTCTCTTCTAGAGCACGAAAATAAGCATATGGACCCCATCCTGCAAAGCCAAGAAATAATGTTACTAAAAAATAAGATGTAGGTAAGCAGGTTCCAAATTATACACACAACACTTGACAAACTAACTTCAGTGTGATATGGTGCTGGGAAAAACTGCAGATAGCAAAATGTCGCGACAGTGAGACCTGTAGAAAGAGGATAAGAGTTATAAGCATACTCAAAGGTCACAAAATGGGTGGGGGGTCAAACTAGAACGGCCGGGTTGACCCAAAACACTTTCCGTCCAAATGTTTTATCTTTATATCACTCAACATCATCTGTGAAGCACCCGCAAGGCCGCAACAACCTCGAG
This sequence comes from Artemisia argyi, assembly GCA_030686995.1. NCBI lineage: Eukaryota > Viridiplantae > Streptophyta > Magnoliopsida > Asterales > Asteraceae > Artemisia > Artemisia argyi. Next base: position 41,991,328 of record CM060680.1, read on the forward strand.
TTCAAATCGCAAAAAGGAACTCCTCTGATCGTTAATATCAAACAAAATCAATAACAAAGAAAACAAAAATACAAAATTCATTTCCTCATGACCACCTGATTACTGATAAACTCACAATCATGGGCGAAGAGGGGGGCAAGGGGGGACGTGCCCCCTAGCGAAAAAAAAATGTAGTGTAAATTTTCTAAAATATTTGGATTTTATTGATTTTCTTGTGGCTCGTATTGCTGATAATATATCCAAAATTTTGTTTATGATGGCATTCATGTCAGAATTTCTTTTAGTGTACTGTTGCTTTTTTGTAAAATGCTACCTTGTTTTCGTAACAAAAGAACCGGAGTAAAAACCACTTACATAAAAACTCATCGTGAAATTAATTTTCCGAATCACTCGATACGATCTTTCAAAAGCTCACAACAAAACACATAATCAGTCTACCGTAAAAAATGTACTTACTCGTCCCACTAATGAAATGCCAATGATATGTTGTAAGACTAATACTTACATCAAATAAATGTCTTCATGTTTGTTTCTAACAAGCGCGGTTGTAAATATATCAAAATAGAACTGATACTTTAAGTGTACAAAGCAAATTCTCTAAGAAATTGCTTTCAAGAAGACTAAGTGTTTAATTTGTTCAACATCATTGGGCGTTAGCCTTTGAATTCATAAACCCGATGTAGGGGTCTTGAACTCCCTGGAACCATCATTGGGGGATTCATTGAGTTTGGTTTTGGCACATCATTGTTAACTTGACCATGGAATGATGGGTTAAGTTGGCCGAGGATAGAAGGTGCACCTGGTGGTGCTAACATTTTAGGCATTCCAGAATATCCTGATTATTCAATGGAAAACATGCATTAGAACAGCTAGTAAATAAGTTACATTGGTCATGTTTATTACGGAAACTTATGAAAGTTATACGGATCACATAATCAAGCTGTTTTTCAGATCATCTATACTACCTTATCATGTATTTAGTACATCTATATTTAGAAGTTTTAAAATTTTTAAGACAAAAAACATTTCTTTATTAGAAAATTAAAATTAACAAGCCAACCTTCAAATGTAAATTAAATGTCTTTAATTGTGCCAACTTTAATATTCATAAAACTCATTTACTTGTGAGTTGTAACAACCCATTTAATTCATCATCATCATGTATTAAATGTGTTAATGGATTAGGAGTTGGACTATCCGAAAATCTGGACCATTAATGGGCGTATCTAAATATACATGGGCCGGTAGTTTTATCTCTAAAAGTTATGGTAAATGTGTTGATAGATTAGTAGTTTAATCATTTTATTTGAAGTTTTCTTTGTAATGTTTTAAATGTATTTGAATTATTATGTAATGGTTGAAAAAAAAAAGTTGAAAAGAAAAATAAGATATTGGTCGGCTTACTGTGCTTAAATGGTCACATAAAAAACATTTGTTCGCCATAAAATAATCATCGGGTACCCACCGCCGCATTGCGCGGGTACCCTTCTAGTACAGTTAGAGTGTGTGCGTTTAGATGTGCTTCTAGTATTTGGTTTGAAGTTTATAAGCAAAACAGTTTTGTTATATCGAATAATAATTTTAATACATTTAAATAAATGAATTTTGTACAAAATTAGTTCGATTGCTACATTATTCCTCTTTACTACTATATAACAAGAGATCATGTAAATGTAACAAACACATATTCGTTTCACACAATTATAAGCTTCATATATTCTAAATTTCAAAATTGACCACAAAAAACTACTTATTTTAATAAATAAAATAAGAATATATATGATTGACATATAGATTTAAAATGTAATACAATGCTTCTCACGTGACTTGTGAAATCACAGCTCAAATGCCTATTTTGAGGATCTAGCCTAGTTTATTAAACCCCATATAAAGTCAAGCTTATAAGCTTACAAAAACACTTATAAGCTTAAACACACAATTTTAATGAGTTTATTCTTGCTATTAAAGCTAATAAGCTCTCTGAGTAAGCTTAATCACTCACCTTCAATGAGCTTATTTTTCCTATACAAGCTAATAAACTACGTAAATAAGCTTACACAAACACCTCTAATCACATTAAAAGACATACTCTTCAATGTTTTACGTGTCCAAAATCTGTTCTTAATGTGGAAAAATTCAAATAAAAATAAAGTTTATAAAAAAGTTAAGAACAATATATAAGTTATTGTTTGGAGCACTTATTTGTTATATTTTTGCTTAACAACTATGTCTATCCACAACAAGGAAAAATTCAAATAAAAATAAAGTTTATAAAAAAGATAAGAACAATGTATAAGTTATTGTTTTGCAAAACATATTTGTTATCTTTACCCAAAAAAAAATAAAATAAATAAAAAAATAAAAAATAAAAAACATATTTGTTATAATTTTGCTTAACAAATATGTTATCCACAACAATAACATAATACTAATCTCAATATGCGTATATCATATACACCGGATTATATAAATAAGCACAAACTCTTTTCTTCATCCGATGTGGGACTTCAAACTTCAAATAAGTTTTCACAAAAGTAACCCCGTACATGAAGTTGTTCTAGAGATATAACCCTTGTATTACTGTGATCAAATATTATTTATGATCTTCTACACATTGTTATAGAGACATGATAACACCTTTATTTAACAATTGCCTATGATGGATTTATATTTGCCATAATCATGATTTAAAATCTTTGATGTGTGTTATTGAATTTTATGGGACGAGGCTACCTTGTCCTTGTAACCAACACTATACTGCTTAAGTGCGTAGCATTTAATCACTTAATGGTGGCCTAGTGGCAAATGGGCTTGTAACTATCACTCTGAAATATGTGAGGTCTCAAGTTCAATTCATGCTAGGTGCAAACAACCTTAAGTGGCCACGCCAACCTCCTGAAAAGGGAGGACTTTACTTGGTTTGAGTCTGTGTAGCGGTGGGTTCAAACCCCGTGGGGTCGGCCAAAAGGTCGAAAATCATGGTTACAAAAAAAAATAAAAGAAAGAAAAAAAAAGAAAAAAAAGATGCGTAGCATTTGAAGTCTCGATCAAAACATCCGGATGCTTGTTGTGCTCAGTTGGCTTGATAAATAGTTGGTATGAACATTGGATGGGCACCTAATGTCGAGACTCGTGAGGAACTCCGCGGAACCATCATTGGGGATTCATCGACTTTGGTCTTGGCACACATTTGTTAACGTGACCAGGCATAGATGACCCTGCATACATTGGTTAAGACATTTTGACTAACTGGGCATACATGGGTTTAAAGTAACCCTGCATAGATGCACCTGGCAGTGTTACCATATGAGGCATCCCAAGATGTCATGATACATCTACGCGAACAATTAAAAAGTTTTTAGATAATAGATAGATTTGAAAATTTTGACTCCGTTACTTTTATGGTTTTATATTCAAAATGCCAATTTTCATATCGAAATAATGAAGAATAGCTACAAAATAAGCTGATATAGTGAACAAACGGATTCATAGCCGTCCAAAAGTGTACTAAAATGCTTAAAAACTTGTCTGATTAATCAAGATTTTTATCAAAACAATATAACTTTTGTAAACATATTTACCACACTACTTACGTCTAACAATGGTCATATTTGTTAAGTTTGCTTTCAAGATCACAGATTGAACTATTGAAATGATTACCATATATCAGCAAATATTTTCAGGAAAACAAGTATTTTACAACTACTATATGTTTGGCAATAACTCAAAACAATAATACCAAAAAGTTATCAGATTATCAGGTGTCGATCACAATTTTCCAGATTCTAAATCAATGGGCCCGAGTGCATGGTTGTTCTGCCCGGATTGCTGGCTTATATCTTGAAGAGGGGACAGATTGCATACTGACTTCATCTACTAGATGATTTACCCTTCTAGTAGAACGTGTCTCTTCTAGAGCACGGAAGTACGCATATGGACCCCATCCTGAAAAGCCAAGAAGTAATGTTACTAAAAAACAAGCATACGGGTTCCAAAATATACACAAACACTTGACAAACTACCTTCAGTGTGATATGGTGCTGAGAAGAACTGCAGATAGCAAAATGTGGCGACGGTGAGACCTGTAGAAAAATTGATAATGAGTTATAAGCATACACAAAGGTCACAATATGGGTGGGGGTCAAACTAGTAGGGTCGGGTTGACCAAAAACACTTTATGTCCAAATGTTTTATTTTTATTCTTCTGAAAAATAGTGTGTCAAAGATGATAAAAGAAAAATTAATCTATGTCGAAAATAATCTAAATAACTTTTAATGTTAATAAGTTGGAGGTTTATGCCATTGAACACACATTTTTGGTGACTTTTGACTTGTTTTGAACCATTTGACCATTTTTTTTATCTGCAACAGTTTTCTGACCCAAAACACTTTCGGTCCAAGTTTCTTTGTGTGTGGGTACGGTCAGACTGGTCCGACTAGTCGACCCAAAACACTTTTGGTCGAAGTGTTTTAATCCCAAAACACTTCTGGCGACTTTCGACCCGTCAGACCCATTTGACCCGTTTCTTATTTAGCGATTTTTTGTGACCACCAAATTAACTGTTTCTAGCCATTTATAAGTAAATGGGTTGAAACTGCCACCTAGTCTAAACGATTTTGCGCTGCTGATAAATATTGAAACAAACCTAAAAGACCTCCAACAGTTACATCTTGCCAATGGTGCCGATAGTCATCTACTCAAGAAACAGCTACAAGAGACGCCATAAGCAGTGGAAGGAAAATGACACACAGTTTTGCCACATGGCCCTGACGATCAAACACTTTGATTTTTCCAGCTAAGTACAGTGCCAAAAAAACTCAGACCAGCAAAAGACACTGCAAACCATTCTAAACTTTCAGTTCAATGAAATCAGAAGAGATAAGCTAGAGTTAATAAATCGGACATATAAACATGTTATTGGTTATATTTCCATGTTATTAACTATATTGTGAATGCAAAAAAGATAGAATCTTACACGAAGTATGACCGCTTGGAATACTCTTATGACCATCTCTAATAAGACTATCTTTACCGGTGCATATAACGTTGCCCAGTAATTATAATTTCTTTTTCTCACTTTTAGACCCGTATACAAGAGTGTGTTATCCCACAAGGGCATCAAAATGTATATCTTCTCACTAATTGGGGATTCAAAATTCACTTTTAGCAAAAACTGTTGAGCGATATATGATTTTATGTTTTATTTGTTAAATTCAAAGATTGGTTTTCAAATACTATGATATCTTTGATCATTATATTCAGTTATCACATCGGTATTTTGCACACGGCTTTCAAACTCTCAGCTACGGCACTATTAATAACAACGGCTTCAAAGAGCATACCACGAACGAAAAGATAAAAACAATGCTCCAAACACATCAAAAAATCAAACTAAGAGACAAAAAGAGATGAAAACGGTCTCGAAATCAAACAGTAACCAAAGGATCAAACTAGTTTTTTTTTTTTTTTTTTTTTTTTTTTTTTTTTTTGAACAGCAAAAGGAAATTATATAAAAGAACAAAATTCTAGCAAGAAGCTAGAAATTTACAAAGGGTTTTTCAACCATTCATTCCAACATGAGAAATTAGATCGCTTATATTTTAACCAATAAAAAGAAAAAAGACGAATAGAATCAAAAATATCACTTTTTCTTATAGAATGAGTATTGAAAGTGATATTATTTCGAAATTTCCAAAGCATCCACCAAGTAGTTAGTTATTGAAACAAAATTAACAAATTCATAAAGATATCTATGTGTTATACGTAAGAGTTTCATCAGTGTGAAAAAAGAGGGGATAACTTATGTATGATTTTATGTTTTATTTGTTAAATTCAAAGATTGGTTTTCAAATACTATTATATCTTTGATCATTATTTAGTTATCACATCGGTATTTTGCACATGGCTTTCAAACTCTCAGCTACGGCACTATTAATAACAACGGCTTCGAAGAGCATACGACGAACGAAAAGATAAAAACAATGCTCCAAACACATCAAAAAATCAAACTAAGATACAAAAAGAGATGCAAACGGTCTCGAAATCCAACGGTAACCAAAGGATCAAACTAGTTTGTTATTGAAACAAAATTAACAAATTCATAAAGATATCTATGTGTTATAAGTAAGAGTTTCATCAGCGTGAAAAAAGAGGGGATAATTTATGTATGTTATAGTTTACGCTTCTTGAGATATGTAATTTTTTTTAAAAGATAGTGAAATTGAGTTTTAATTACAAAAGAGGGGGGTAGAAGGGAGTGGAAGTGAATGTGTTTAATGTATGATCTTGTACGTCCATTAGATTAAATAATTTAGATGGTGAAAATTGGTCCTTCAGCACCAAAATAAGTGTTTATGAATGAACATTTCTCTAATCATACGACACAAAAACATCTGCAAATAGTATGTCTAAATTTGGGTTATTAAACCAATTATTACGATATCAAGCTTTAAAATAAGATAATGAGTTGGATAACCATATCATTTGTCGTGTAATAAAACTTTTACATCTTTGGTGTTTTCACTTTCTTTGACTCGTAAACACCTTGTTAATCTTGTTATTTAAATAGCCTTTTTTTTAATTTCATATATATTGTTTGAATTTGTTTGTTGTTAGATATACAACACTAGTTATTATTGTTGTTGTTAGTAATTTTAACATAACTAATAGATGTGAACTTATGGACATTTTGTATGTTAAAAGAGACCTAAGGGATATAGAAAAACGTAGAAAAACATATAATTTGACTCCACGTTAACAAATTTTATCTTTAAGACTTCGTTTATAAATCTGATTGCAATGCACGGACAAACTGTCCAAAAACATACATGAAAGTTTTATATGTAAAAATATTTGACTCGTGGCGAAAATTTACCTACTCTTTAAATTCTCTCGATGGGCAAGTTCACACTTAACGAATTCGTTCACGATTTGTTTGTTATTTTTGATTGAAAGTTATAACTTATAAGGTTGTATTCTTAGTTGGGCTAAACTCTCGTATAAATTTTTGTGTGTAAAACGGGAGCCCAAGAGCAATAACTGGATGATTTCTTTCTTTCCTGTTATAAAAGAACCGATGTAGGACAGTAGGAGGTTCTAACTAAGTTGTAAGTTGGATAACTGGTAAGTGTTCCATTGATCACTTGGATGGTCTTGGGTTCAAATTCTCGGTTACTCATCTTTATGATTTTTAAGAATATAAGTTTTCCTATATATAGTATAGATACATGATTCATATTTTTAACATCTCTTGGTCCTCTCGCATTCTTTTTCTCGTAAACATTTTGCTGATCTCATCATATTATCTAAGTGTTTTTATTTTTATTTATTTATTATTATTATTACTAGTTATAATGCCCGCGCACGCGCGGGGTTTTTTCTAATTTTTTGAATAATGTATTTTTATTTATTAAAATAAAATAATTTAATCTTTGTTTTGTTTTTTTTATGGTTTTTAACAAGGTTTTGAAACCCGGGTCGACCCGGCCGGTCGAACCGGTTGGACCGGAACCCGGTCAAAAAACGGGTCAAAACAACCCGGGTTTCTAAAACCGGGTCAACCGGTGTAACCCGCCGGGTTTTGAGTGACCCGGTTCAACCCGGGTTTTGAAACCCGGCCGGGTTTGGATTTTCTCACCTTTTTTTTTTTTAAATTTAAATTTTGACTCTTTTTTATTTATTTGTCATTATTAAGGTGTTATTTTTGTTTGATATGACTTTCTTATGGTGTTTATTCACTCATATTTGTGCGTAAAATCGATTTTTGGAAATATGCGTAAAACCGGGTCTAACCGGGTTGACCCGGTGACTCGGCCGGGTCAATCCCAAACCCGGGTTTCAAAACATTGGTTTTTAATATTGTATTATACGATAAAGAGAGCTCGACTATGTGTATTTATAATGCCCGTAAATGCAAGAGGATTTTTTTTTTTTTTAATTTAAATAAGCTTAATGCCGCCTGGCTTAAATAATATATATATGATTTAATGCATATAATATAATAAAGTTTTGAAACATTTGAAGAATAATTTGAATAAGATTTTTAACAGCCAAGCGATAGTGTGGTGTTTTTTTAAATTCTTGAATAATGTAACTAAGATGTTAATTTTTTTGACTTAGACTTGAATAAACATATGATGATACTTGATAATTACGTATTAATATCATAGACATTTTTTTAAGATTATGCCCTATATTTTATTAATACATAAAATATTGTCTTAAAATGTACTGTGATTCATATTTTTAACGTTTGTTCCAATTATATTGCTTTTCTTTACATAATTTGTGATGAAGCATGTTATATAAGCCCAACCCCTCTCACAAAAGCCACACTTTTGGGTTTGAATAGAAACTCCTTATATAAGCTCATAAGCCCACTTATATAAGCTCCTTCAAACACTTGGTTAGGCTTATTGACCTTTATAAACTAATAAGCCCATCATATTAGCTTAGTCAAACACCCCCTAAGAATAGTAAGATCATTAACCATATGCATATCACAGCTAACACAATGGCAAAAAAATTTAAAGTCAAATTAATTCTCTCATGCTACACGATAATGAAACAACTTGTTACACCACTATAGGTTTTGTTTTTCCTGTATAAGTGCTAATTAAATTTCATCATATAGTTATTTTTGTCCATTTTTCTATAAGCACTCTCCATATTAAAAACACCTAAAGCCAATATTCAATTTATACATGTTGAACTCTTTATGTATTATACTTCAAAAAGGTCAATATATTTAATTAATTTATAGCATTTTACAACTAAAACTAATTGAAACTTTTGCTATAATAACAAACTCTTTTTTTTGGGTAACCATGGTTTCCAACCTTTTGGCCGTCTAATCAACTGGGTTTTAACTCACCGCCATGGATTCATGTTCCTCACAGCGTTTTGTCGTATCATCAAAAATCCCAAATGCCTCTCCATTAAGGAGGAGGATGTCACTGGTACAACCGTACAAAGATGTAGCTCGATTCTCATACCTCACGCATCAGTATTCCAAGTTAACACCTGCATTTATGTCTTCATTTAATACCTAGTCTATTTAAGTCCAAAAAATAATGTATGGGAGATTCTATAAAAAAGTTTTTATCAAAAAAAAAAAAAAAAAAAAAAAAAAAAAAAAAAAAAAAAATCATCTAAAACTAACAAACTGTTAGTTTGTCAATCGCACTAATATATCTATAGTTGCTGAAGTCATAACTTTCAGTTCACCAACCATAAGTTAATGATGTAGTTAAGAAAGTGTTTCGGATTTGCCTTTTTAAATGTTTGTAACCCTTTTTCAGTGTTTGGATAAAAACTGCATATATACTTCTTTAGAGTACGACTTCAACATAGATATATAGTTTGAAATTAGCAAATCCCAAACGCCTCTTCATTATATGTCCAAAGTAACATCCTTTTAAAAAACTAAAAACATCACGTAAAAGCTAAATTACCGAAGTGATCAAATGGTTGAATTATGTTTGTAGATGTTCTTTTAAGATCAAGAAACTCAACATCGATAATTAATTTCTCTGTCAATGAAACCTCAAACGCCCAAACAAAGTAATCACTGCTCTTAAGCTGCTTATCTCTAATTTCTGCAATCACATACTATAAAGAAACTTAAATAATGCGAGAAACACGATTACCACATTCAAATCCATGTAGCAGTAAAAATTTCTATACAAACCACACCAATTCAAGTGAAAAAGAATTTATCAAAATTATGCTGATGTTATTAATATATATATGTGTTGTTTGAGATTGTTTGTTTAACAGCTTAATAGCTTATCTGCTTTGAAGCTTCTTATCTGTTTATACTTGTAAACGTATAATTTTTTAATAAGCATTCTCAAACGCCCTGTAACATATTTATTATATTGGGTCACATAAATGACCCGTTTGAACTAAAAAGTCAAAGTCACTGTAGAGATACCTGGATGAGTCAAGGCCTTACGACCTCCTCATGATGAGACCACCCGAATGACGAATGGGGCAACTGAACGATAACTGGATTCAGCAGGTTTGAAAAACTGAAATGCATCAATCATAAGGTATACATTTAATGTTCAGGTGTATAATCACAACTTAAAGGCTGTTTGGGATTGCTCAGTATAAATGCTTATTTGCATACCGTGTATTTTACTCGTAAACAAATAGGATTGGATGTACAATCCCGCTTAAGATTAATTTACTTTGCTTTGATGGAAAGATAAGTTGTGCAGCTCAAGATGTCTAACCATCCTGCATGCAAAATTCCTTTCAATGAGCACACGTTTATACAACATGGTGTTGACTTTCCTTAGCAAAACTATTATCTTTTGAGAAATAATAAAGAAAACTATGGAATGTATCCAAGACCATGAATAGTACATGAGTTACCTCTACTCGAGACTTGACCCCCAAATAATAAATTCATGATACTTTTAGTCTAAATGATATAAAAATGAAAAAAAAAAAAAAATTAAACACATAAAAGATATATGTAATAAGAGAATTCCTTATCTTGACCCAATAGTTTGTGCCCGACATTTTAATCATTAAGGAACCACCCTTTTTGCTAATACCTTCTATGCCATCTTTCCTTTTTGAGGTTTTATGATCACCTAACATAATGGTATCTCCCACAACCTGTATAAGGTTTAAACAACCATTAAGAGCTTGTTCAATTATACATTTTCATCTTGACTGAGTGAAGATCAAAATGACAAACACCACATTACAACACTTTGAAACTCATGTTTTCATCTCCAGTCTCCCTATAATGATCTTTCATTACATATTAAAGATGAGCTACAGCCTACAAACAACTACGATGAACAACAAAAAGCTTATGTGGATATATCTACAATTCTAGCATCATAATCCAACTACACATATAAAAATTTTCGTCGTTAATTTATCCGAAACAAAACATACAAAGTGAGTAAGTGACCGCTTAAACTAAAATTATCAGCGCCAATGGGATTCATCATGTGCCATACTTACAAAAATACTTTTTTAACATAATTAGTTTAACTATATGTACACAAACCAAAACATTGTTATTCAATATCACACATACCTAAGTAAAATTTGTTACAAAGTGGACCAATTCTTTCAGGTCTTTCAATTCTTTCACAAAGGAAACCAAACAGTTATAAAATTAAGTCGTTTACCAAACGTTTGTTTACGTGAATTATAATATATAACCATTTGAGTTACATAAACTCAACTATAATCATAATGGAGGATTATGCACATCCCATCCTAAATATAATTTGTCCCAATAAGAAATATACTATTACAGTATTATTTAACCAAAATCCATTAAGCTTACTAAACAAAGTTAAGCATTATGCACAAAACATTTGTTAATGGGCATGCCATAAAGATTTACCTATCTAGAAGAAACTTATTTTTCTTGACATTGCTTCATAAAGATCAAATCTTAGCTTGATAAACAAACTTTCAAACACCCATGATGCGAAAAGTACTAAACTTTATATAAACAGTTACCATCACTTACCACAAAGATGAAAACTGCATAAACACTTACCATCAAATTTACACAAAAATTTGATTCCTAAGTTTGAGGATACATAACATACAAATCATCGGACATTAGTTGCATCCCTGCAAACACCAATCAACAAAATTAAATCGAATTAAAGTTTAAAAACGAATTGAAAAAATTAGATTAGACAATCTGATCACATCTTGTGATTTTATGCATCATAACATAGCAAACCCTCAATGTTTAATTGATCTTTATTAATAGCCTGGATCGTGAAAGAATAATAGCAATCGAGTACTCACCCAAATTTAGATGATAGAGGTGGGTTTTAGGGGAAAGAGTAGCTATTATTATTGATCATCTTCATCGATCCTTCGTTTCGATTCATGGATGTATTTGGTATATTTGTATTTAAATAGTTTTTTCGGTTCTATATTTTGGAGATGTTGATTAGAGTGTTATGAGAAGGAAAAATCTTTTAGTGGTTGAATCAAGACCATACCGCTTATTATTTAAAATTTACACTTTAACCCTAGAATTATGAAAAAGTTGCCCCAAAGCCCATGTGTATTTTCGGGTTTTCTATACGTGTGAGTGTTAAAACGAATTTTTATAAAATTTTGACCAAATTTGGAAATAATTAGGTTTAATTATTTTTAGAAATCCAAAAAAAAAATCAGATTAAAAAAATTATTACTAAATAAGGTATGTATGCATTATTTTGAAATGTAAAATTGTCAATAGGGGTTTTATTTTATTATATAAAAGATTATTATTATTATTTTTACAATTTATTATTGAGCAACTACTAGCCTGAGATTAAAAAAGTGGTGGAATTAGAAAACTTTCTAAAATATATGCTACTAAATCCTTTGTAGCGTGCGGTAAATATGTATAGTTTTTTACCATTCACAATGGTGAGTGCTTCTCTTTCTTTTTGTTAATTACACAAAGTTTGTTAAATAATTGAAATATTCATGGGACAAAGTCTTGAGTATGCAAGTGGTTGACACTAATGTTTCTACGGTTCGTCTCAAGCTCTTAACATTTCAATTCAAAAGAACGACGAATGTGGAGCGTGTTCTAGCTAGATGGAAACCACCAAAGTCCTTGCTAATGGAGAACAAAACTTGATGTTTGTTATATAGTCTAGGCGTTTTTGTGATGTTATATTTTCTTGTTTGAGTCAGCTAGAAAATTAGTTTTCATATAAGATTGACATGTCAATCTTATATGTAGTGGTAGGAAGCACAATAGGTGTGTTGTTTTGCTATAGTCAATATAGAGCTTTACCATACACTATTGCCTGAACCTCATTAATTATTATACTTTGCGCTATCTCGCTCTTTCTTTTTTGAACTTGTCATATGCACACTTTCACACTCTTTCACTGGCCGGAGGTATTTTTGAAAGCAGTCTCTTTACTGTCAAGTTTATCATGACGGTAGGGGTAGGATCTGTCTACATCTCAGCTCACCCTTACACTGCTCCGGCGGGATTGGGTTTTGTTGTTGTTGAAATTTTGTACTTTAGAAAATATATGTTAATAATTCACAATGGTTTGATATAACTAATGCCGTGTTTTAAACAGGGTAATTGCAAAATATATTCAACATTTACTATATAGTTAAGCAAATGGTTTTGTTATTTCGAGTAATAGTTTTAGGGCATGTTTGATAGCCTCTTAACTGGCTACATGCTAATTCGGTCAGTCGGGGAAGTTGTTTGATTGCAATTTTCTCCTCTCTTAATCATTCCATTAAGGATAGAATGGTCCAGCGTCTGTGGCTTGCAAAATGATTAAGCAGCTACCATACTTTTGCCATCTATGAGAGGATCACTTATTCACTTTTATAATTATTTCATATAGTTGAATGTTTATCTATTACAATAAAATATACTTTACCCCATGCTAATAAACTTTAAATAATGTATTTTATTGTTGTATTATATCCTGGTTTACCCCACGCTAATATTTATTTCCTTTTTGTATTACATTTATAAGAAATATCTTCATTTAAACTGGGCAGTTGATATAGGTATTAACTCAAAGTTAATCATGACTCATGCGTTACTCTAACGAATTGTAGATTATCTCAACAAGACCTAAATTACACATGTGACTACACAATGTAGATATTATTAACTAAATATTAATCAGAACTATTAAAAAAAAGGATGAACTAACAAATTGTAAACTTCTTAATATAAAAAATAACCCAAACAACATGAAAAAAAATAATAAAAAAAAATAGTGGTTCAGATTATCCGTTTAAAACACTTGTCAAACAATATGTTTTCATTCAGAACCAATTTCAATCACGATCTTCAAATCATTCAGTGCTAAATTATTCAGTTTTATCAAACAGCCCCTTAGAGCCTTGGGTAAGGTAACGTGCCCTCAAGGTTAAAAGTTAACGCAGGAGCAAAAAGTGGTGCGTTACCTTACCACCCTCCACGTTAAGGTGGTGCGTTAAGGGGGGAGGGTAAAGGTTTAACCCACGTTAACAAGCACTAGAGACAAAATAAATAAATAAATAAATAAATAAATAAAATCATCTCACCCCCTCTAATGGGGTTGAAATTGAAAATATTAATTGAGATGGAGGTAATTTAAGGTGAGTTAAATGTAAGTTATGTTATCGGGGTGGAAAGTCAAGAGTTAAGGTTAAAAGGTAAAAGCTGATGTGGCGCTGACGTTGCAGTGCGTTAAGTTTTAACCCGGGGTGACCTTACCGTGTGTTCTTAGTACATTTAAATAAATGAATTTTGTACAAGTTGATTGTCTTTACTATATAACGAGAGCATCATGTAAATGTAAAAAACACATAATCGTTTCACACAACTGGCTTCATATATTCTAAATTTCAAATATGACCACAAAAAAACTACTTTTTTTAATCCAAAACTAAGCAAAATGTAGTACGAACAACTGGAAATACGAATATGATTGAGATACAGATTTATAGTGTAGTATAACGCTATGCCTATTGTGAGAATCTAGCCTTGGCTTCATGCTTTTTTTTTTTTTTTTTAAAGCTAATAAGATCTCTAAATAAGCTTAATCGCTCACCTTGAATGAGCTTATTTTTTCTGTACAAGCTAATAAAATCTGTAAGTATGTATTTTGTTTTCTCTCTTTGAGGGGTTTATAATAGTTGTTGCCTTTCTTAAAAAAAATAAATAAATAAACTCTGTAAATAAGCTTACACAAACACCCCTAACCACATTAAAAGACGTACTTTTCATTATTTTACGTGTCCAAAATCTATTTTTAATCCGGAAAAATTCAAATAAAAAAGAAGTTTATAAAAAAAATTAAGAACTTATATAAATTACTGTTGATGTAAACTACACATTTGTTATTTTTTGTTTAACAAATGTGTTTATCCTCAACAATAACATAATACTACTCTCAATTTATGTAGGTCATATAGACCGCACTATATAAATAAGTACAAATTCTTTTCTTCACCCAATGTGGGACTTAAATTCTTAAAACATGAAATAAGTTTTCACAAATACATGAAGTTGAAGTTGTTCTAGAGACATAACCCTTATATATATTACCTTAATCAAATATTATTTATGTTTTTTTTACACAATGTTATAGAGACACGATAATATCTGTTAGTAACATTTTCCTATGATGGATTTATATTCGTCAGAATTATGATTTAAAATCTTTGATGTGTGTTATTGAATTGTATGGGACGAGACTACCTTGTCCTTGTGCGTAGCATTTGAAGTCTCAAAATATCCGGATGCTTGTGGTGATTGGTTGGCTTGATACATAGTTGGTATGAACATTGGATGGGCACCCAATGTCGGGAGTCGTGAACTCCGTGGAACCATCATTGGGGATTCATCGACTTTGGTCTTAGCACACAATTGTTAAAGTGACCAGGAATAGATGACCGTGCATACATGGGTTAAGACATTTTGACTAATTGGGCATACATAGGTTAAAAGTAACCTTGCATAGGTGTGCCTGGCGGTGTTACCATCTGAGGCATCCCAAGATGTAGTGATACATAAACGCGAACAATTAAAAAGTTTTTAGAAAATAGATAGATTTGAAAATTTTGACTCATTTACTTTTATGGTTTTACATTCAAAATAGCTACAAAATAAGCTGATATAGTGAACAAACTTCAAAGACGTCCAAAAGTGTACTTAAATGCTTAAAACATTTTGTTCAAGATTTTTATCAAAACAATATAACTTTTGTAAACATATTTATCACGCTAATTATGTCTAACAATGGTCATATTTGTTAAGTTTTGCTTTCACGATCACAAAGTTAGGGGGTCTTTAATGGTGCGTTTAAACTTCTATACTTTGCAATTATCATTTTCTAGTCAATATAACAGACTTTTGAGAAGCATGTAAAAGTTGCTACAAGAAACCGAGTTTTTGCCTAAATAGTACAGTAGTACTTAAACAATCACCCCCCTTGTCACACTAGAAAAGATACTTTTTGATATTCTAAATGGAAATAAATAAATAAATTATTCAAATGACAAAAAGAAAAAGTTGAGAACTTATATTACTCTAACAAAATCGGATGTTCCAAACCAGTAATATAATACTTATCTCAACATACCAAAGTCATATACACCATTGTATATAACCAAGCACAACTTCTTTTCTTTGCCCATGTGGGATTGAAAACTTAAAGCCAACTTTTCATAAAAGTAATCACATACAAAAAGGTGTTCTAGAGGTATAACCCTTTTGTTGCCATAATCAAATGAATTGTTTATGTTCTATTTACACATTGTTCTAGTGACAATTTGTATTTTGACCCATCAAAATACAATCCGGGCAGGCATCATTGATTCGTCGGATTAGGTGAAATTGAAGACAAGGTCTAAGCTGGTTTTAAGGAGCACCAGTTTACTGATATGTGGCTTGCTTAAGATGCTCCTTAATCCTTTGGTGAGTTAGATATTGATTTTGTTGTTGCTCGTATTGTTGATAATATACTCATATTTTGTAAAATGCTACCTTGTTCTTGTTACAAAAGAAACGGAGTCAGAAACTCTTACAGGAAACTCACCATGGCATTATTTTGCCGAATTATTCGATACAATATGTCAAAAGTTCACAGCAAAAGACATAAACTAATCTACCGTAGCAAATGTACTTTTTTTTTAGCCGAGCGAGAAAGTTCTCTTTTTTCGTTTCGGTTTATTCACTAATCTGAAACTTGTCCCGCGAATGAAATGCCAACGGTACATTCGTAAGACTAATAATTACTTCTCATTATAAGTCTTCATGTTTGTTTCTTACAATGATATGATCCGGATTTGATTAAGACCAAGCTAAGCTAATCAGTGGGTAATCAATCCTCCAATCAACAAAGAAAGCTAGGATTTAGAATAGCCTTCGATGAGGATCAGTAATTGTTTATAACGAGACAGTGTTTAAAGAATCAAAGAGGAAGAAGACTATCAATTCATTCATAAACGTGATATGAGTACAATTGTTGATAAATTCGTAACATTTTAGGCATTTAAGGATATCCTGATAAATTCAATGGAAAACTTTAGAACTAGTAAATAAGTTACATTGGTCATGTTTATTAGAAACTTAGGAAGGTTATTCGGATCACAAAATTTTGTTATAGTTTTGCTGAGTATTAGGAAAACCAGGTCAAAACCACCGTGGCATTCTTTTCATTACTCGATTGCGTATAATTTTAGTGAGTGTTTGTATAGAGGCTTGTGATTGTAAGTTAGTATGCATTTCAGTTGGTATATGCTCGTATAATTGATAAGTTAAATAACTCCAAGCACTATTAAATAAACAAATCTATGGAAACTCTTAGAACAAGCTCATAAACTCAAGCTTATATGTTAAATTATAGTGTATTTGCTATTAAGCTAATACGCCCTAACCAAGGCTGTCAAAATTGCGAGATTACACGTAAGATTGTAAGATCTTACGTGCACATCAGTCAAAATCGTGTAGGATCGCATCTGAGGTAGGATCGTAAGTAAGATCGGAGGATCGCACGTAAGATCGACACGTGATCCGAGTTTTTGTTTTTTTTTTGTTTTTTTTTTTTTTTTTTTTGCTTTTAAGTCCATCCGACTTGCGTAGGCTAACAAAACAAAGTGTGTTTTACTAATGTCTAATGAGTAAACCACTATTGTTTCATTTTCAACAAATTATAGTTTACACATTTTTCTACTTTTCTAGATTATATTCTAAATTCTAAATAGATTATATTCTAAAAGTGTTCAATTGTTTAATTTACTTTACTTCATTGTGATTAAACTAATCAAATAGTATATTTTAAAATTCCACTTTGAAACATTTGTTTTCTTGAAATCATGTTGATGGCTCGTATGATTTGAGACATTTAGGACCTGTGTTATGTAATATTATTCCACTAAATCGATAATCTAACGATTGAAACTTTATTTTTTTGTATTTTACTATTTCTTTTGTGTTTGAAATTTGAACTTTGTCATTTTCAAGAGGATATTATATGAATTTATCTTTGATGTTGTGTAGAAATGTAAAACAGTTTGACTCGTATATCATTTGTTTATAAAATATGATAAATTGGTAGGATCGTAGGATCGCGATCCTACGATCTCGATCTTGCAAAGACAAAAATGATCCTGCGCGGGATCGCGATCTTAACAGCCTTGCCTAAAACACTTCAAATGAGCATATATAAGCTAACAAGGTCTGAAGAAGCTTAAATTAACACCTTGAATGAGCTTATAACCTTTGCTATATCAGCTAACGAGTCCTCTATACGCTTAAACAAACACCCGTAATTGCATTATAAGACAAACTCTTCAATATTTTAAATGGTATTTTTGTTGTTAAACAAGATCATGATAAGCTTGCCCAACAACATAACACTAATGTCGATCTATATCTTTTATATAATAAAACAAAACCCTTATTGAGGATTTTCCATTTCAAATTTTTGTTGTTAAACAAGATCATGATAAGCTTGCCCAACAACATAACACTAATGTCAATCTATATCTTTTATATAATAAAACAAAACTCTTATGATCATGATAAGCTTGCCCAACAACATAACACTAATGTCGATCTATATCTTTTATATAATAAAACAAAACTCTTATTGGGAATTTTTCATTTCATAAAAATGAATTCATACCTTATTTAGTAATAATTTTATTTAAAAAAAATTATTTTCTTAAGTAAAATTTTATATTTATCCACAACACAAGTAGAAGATAAATACAAAAAATATAGATAAGATACAATTAATAATAAGATTAAAATTTTTAAATAATTATCTTTAATAATAAAAAACTATAATTAAACATCATAAATCAAACAAAACAAAGATTAAATTATTTGTTTTTTAATAAATAAAAATATATGATTCAAAAAATAAAAAAAAAAATAAAAAAAAATTAAAAAAAAAAAAAAAAAAAAAAAAAAAAAAAAAAAAACTCACACGTGCGCTGGCATTATAACTAGTAGTATATCATATACACCATTGTATATAAATAAGCACAGACTTACTTCGCTTTCCAATGTGGGAATAAAAACCTCACGTAACCACATAAAAAAAATTGTTCTCGAAACATAAACTTTTCTTGTAGTAATCAGATATTAAATATGTATACTTTTTGAATTAAGATCATTCTCTATTTCATTCTTTTTTTTCAAATATTAATATCTTTCAAACCGTTGATGGTTAAGCGAAAAAAAAATATACCGTTACGACGAGCATTTAATTATCTTTCTATAGATAGGCACTTTGATATATTTTCGACAAAAAAAAGTTTTTCGTTTTTATCATGTTTTTTTTCGTGGCGAAAAATCATATGTGATATATCACATCTGATATATCATATGTAATTTTTTCGGCCACGAAAAAAAAACGTGAAAAAAACGAAACAAAATTTGTCGAAAATATATCAAAATGTCCGTCTATAGAAAGATAATTAAATGTTCGTCGCGATGGTGTAATTATTTTCGCTTAACGATTAATGGTTTAAAAGATATTTAAATTATGAAAAATGAGTGAAATATTAAAATGCATTTAATCTCAACAATCGATTATTTTTTTAAGTCCAATATAAGAAAACTTTAGTTTTTAATATAACTCGACTCATACTTTTTACACATTATTCTAGTCACATATATATGTTGCTTTGTAAACACTATTGTCAAACCGTCTCTTTTGTCGTATTTTCGTCAATTCTTCATGCTTTATTAAATGCTATAAAATAATATTGGTAGTAAATCGAAATTTTGTATTTTCAGAAAGTATATGTTAATAATGCACAATGGTTGACATAACTAATGACGTGTTTTAAAAATGGTAATTGCAAAAAATATTCACCATTCACTCTATAATTAAGCAAACCTAGTTATAATACAAGATTAGTTCGATTCCTACATTATTCCTCTTTGAGTAAATTTTATAAATCGTCCCTGTGGTTTAACGGGTTTAACGGATCTGGTCCCTCGTTAGATTTTTTCTCGGATCCTCTCCCCGTGGTTTTGACCCGTAACGGGTTTGGTCCCTTGACCACTAACTCCGTTAGTTTGACTGTTAAAGCAAGGGCATAATCGTCTTTTCCATCTACCCTTATTTCTTTTTAACCATTACGTCAATACCTTATACCAGATCAAACCACAAAAACCTGCACAACCTATCACCACCACCCTCCTATAAACCCGTCACCACTATCATTCTAAATCCGCCACTAACACTGCCATCCGGTAAGCCCGTCACCACCACCATCAGTTCCAGAAACCTTACCAAAACCACTACTTCAACGCGTACGTACAACTAGATCCGATACCCGCCACTGGATTTGGTACCCCATCACATTCGTTTTTGTCTGATTTGGTTGTTATTTGTTTGTTTTCATTTCAAGATCTTTTTGTCTGATGATAGAAAAAGAGGGGTTTCGACTTTTATGTATTTAATATGGGTTTAATTGGTTTTTGGATGTTGGTTTGAATCTACAAGAGTACATTTGTTCATGAACTTGTTTATTGATGGAAAAATGTCTCTGGGAAAGGATCAAAGAAAGCGGTAGATGACAAGCTAAAATTGGGGGTTGGTGTTTGGGTTTTTTTTTTTTTTTTTTTTAACCCAATTGATTAAAAGGAAGAAAACAGGTGTTTTGACTAGATATGGATTTTGTAAAAATTTTTATGTTGGATGTTAAACTGAGGCCTCTCTACATATAAATTTGTTTGATATTGGATTTTGGTGTTTGTTTGTTTTTGTATGTATATAGATTTGTTGGAGATTAGATGCAGGAATGAAGTTTTTTGCGTATGTATATTTTTTTATGGTAAAAAGTGTTGACGGATTATATTTGTGAT
The DNA here is from genome assembly GCA_030686995.1 of Artemisia argyi. Classification (NCBI taxonomy): domain Eukaryota; kingdom Viridiplantae; phylum Streptophyta; class Magnoliopsida; order Asterales; family Asteraceae; genus Artemisia; species Artemisia argyi. The sequence goes on from CM060680.1 coordinate 42,012,174, forward strand.
GGTCTGAAAAAAATGAAGTCGAAAAAGCTGAAGGTAAATGGTGTTGCATCGGGATTTTGTTGAAAATTGGTGGAATGTGGATTTTTAATAATAATAATAATAAGTTGCTGGAAATAACTATTTGTGGGGATGTATAAAAAGAAGAAGATAATGATATTGAAGTTTAGGGGTGGCCGGAATTTGGGGATGGTGGCCAGAAATAATGGTGGGGAGATATGGATGAAGATGAAGATGTTGAAGATGAGGGTATTTTTGTCATCTCATATTTCCAAATATACATTTAACAGTCAAACTAACGGAGTTAGTGGTCAAGGGACCAAACCTGTTACGGGTCAAAACCATAGGGAGAGGATCCGAGAAAAAATCTAACGAGGGACCAAATCCGTTAAACCCGTTAAACCACAGGGACGATTTATGAAAATTACTCTTCCTCTTTACTATATAAGGAGAGCAGCATGTAAACGTAACAAACACATATTCGTTTCACGCAACTATAAGTTTCATATTCGTTCAAAAAAAAACAAAAAAACAAAACTATAAGTTTCATATATTCTAAACTAGTTATAATGCTCGCGCACGCGCGGGTTTTTTTAAATGTTTTGAATAATATATTTTTATTTATTAAAAAACAAATAATTTAATCTTTGTTTTGTTTGACTTATAATTTTTAATTTATTTTTTTTATTATTAAAGATAATCATTTAAAAAGTTTAATTCTATTTTTAATTGCATCTTATTTATATTTATCTTCTACTTGTGTAATATATCAACAAAATGAATTTTTAAATTTATAAAATAAAAAATAATAATTTAAATATAACTTAATAAGAAAACATTCTTTTTTTGAAATACGAAAGTTTCCAGTAGAAGTTTTGTTTTATTATATAAAAAATATTTCAAAACTCACCTCAAAAAAATTAATTTATTTAATCCAAAACTAAGCAAAATGTAGTAACCAACAACTGAAAATACAAATATGATTGAGCTATTGATTTAAAATGTAGTATAATGCTTCTCACGTGACTTCACAATCACAGCTCAAATGCCTATTTTGAGGAACTAGTCGTGGCTTCATGCTTACCTTCATTCATAAGAATAGGCAAGGATTAGTCCGGTTCTAGCCTAGTTTATTAAACACTATACTAAGTCAAGCTTATAAGCTTACCATAACACTTAGCTTTCTAAAAAAGCTTAAACACAGACTTTTAATGAGCTTATTTTTTCTATACAAGCTAATAAACTCTGTAAATAAGCTTATAAGAAATACTTTTCTTTCAATATTTTACGTGTCCAAAATCAATTTTTAATGCGGACTAATTCAAATAAAAATAAATCTTTAAAAAATAAGAATAAGCTTACACAAACACCCCTCATCACGTTCAAAGACATACTCTCCAACTTTTTACGTGTCCAAAATCTATTTTTAATGCGGAAAAATTCAAATAAAAATGAAGTTGCAAAAAACTTAAGAACTTATATAAATTAGTGTCAAAGGACTCACACACTTGTTATTTATTTTCCTAATCACGTTCAAAGACATACTCTTCAACTTTTTACATGTCCAAAATCTATTTTTAATGTGGAAAAATTCAAATAAAATGAAGTTGTAAAAAACTTAAGAACTTATATAAATTAGTGTTAGAGGACTCGCACATTTGTTATTTATTTTCTTAACAAATGTGTTTATCTACAACAATAACATAATACTAATCTCAATTTATGTAGGTCACATACACCGCACTATATAAACAAGCACAATTTTTTTTCTTAACCCGATGTGGGACTTAAAACTTGAAATAGCTTTTCACAAAAGTAACCCCATACAAAAAGTTGATCAAGAGACTAAGAGACATAACTTTTGTATTACCGTAATCAAATATTATTTATGTTCTTTTACACATTGTTACAGAGACCTAATAACACCTATAATTAACAGTTGCCCACGATGGATTAATATTTGTCAGAATCATGATTTAAAATCTTTGTTGTGTGTTATTGAATTATATGGGACAAAGCTACCTTTTCCTTGTAATCGACAGTATATTGCTTAAGTGCGTAGCATTTGAAGTCTCAAAACATTTGGATGCTTGTGGTGTTCGGTTGTCTTGATACTATAAGTTGGTATGAACATTGGATGGGCACCCAATGTCGGGACTCGTGAACTCTATGGAACCATTTGATGTTAAATTATTTGTAAGTATTGTGTTAAATTATTTGTAATGCCATTTGATGTGTGATTATCACATATAGAATACATCACGGTGTAAAAAAACAAAATGGATAAGTTAACCCATACCTAGGTCTTTCCCACACACGTAATGGGTTCAAGATCTGGCTCGATAGCAAAAGAAAATAAAGAAAAGATACACATAGCATAGGCAGATTTATCGCCATCAACATATTGTTCATACCTACAAAAGCGATTTAAATACTCAACAAACATTATATTGAGTATACTACATTTTTGGTCCTTGTGGTTGTATCAAAATCTCACTTTTGGTCCAATTTTCAAAACGCGTGCTATTCCAGTCCAATAGTTTGCGTTTTGTTCCACTTTTGGTCCAATTTTCTAACGGAGTTAGTTTAGTCATTAAGTCTAATTGTAAAGTGGCAACATTAGTCCTTTAACATAACGGTCGTTTGCAACGTTCGTCCTTTATACCACAGATCGTTTTCAATGTTTGCACCATTAGTCCTTTCAGTTAGTTAGTCTTTTAAAAAAAAATCTTAAAAAATTATTGAAAAAAATTCTAAAAAAATGTTTTTTTTTTTTTTTGGAAATATTTTTTTTCCAAAAAAAATAATTGAAAAAAAAAATTCTAATAAAAAATTTTCTTAAAAAATTCTAAAAAAAAATTTTTTGACGAAAAATTGTTTTGCCAAAAATAATAATTTGGAAAAACAATTTCTAATTAAAGTTTTTATTAAAGAATTCTAAAAAAATGACGAAAAAATTAATTTGAAAAAAAAATTCAAATAAAAGTTTTTGGTAAAAAATTCTAAAAAGAAAATTTTTGACGGGAAAATTTTCAAAAAAAAAATTTGAAAAAAAAAATTCTAAAAAAATTTTTTCTTAAAAAATTCTAAAAAAAGATTTTTGGACGAAAATTTTTTTTTCCAAAAAAGATAATTCGAAAAAAAAAATTGTTTAAGAGAAAACATTACTAAAAAAATTATTTTTAATGTATTTTCATTTCATCGTATTTTTTATGTTTAATGTAATTCGTGTTTAATGTAATTTGTGTTTAAGTATACTAGTTAATGTAATTTGTGTTTTATAGATGTTTATGTTAGTTTTTGAATTTTTTAAGAAAATTTTTATTAGAAAAATAAAAATTTTAGTAATTCTTTTTCTTAAACAAAATTTTTTTCGAATTATTTTTTTTAGGAAAAAATGTTTTCGTCAAAAATATTTTTTTTTAGAATTTTTTAAGAAAAAATTTTATTAGAAATTTTTTTTTTTCAAATTATATTTTTTGGAAAAAAAAAATTTTCATCAATTTTTTTTTTAGAATTTTTTTCGAATTTTTTAAGAAAAAATTTTATTAGAATTTTTTTTTTCAAATTCTTTTTTTTGGAAAATAAATTTTTCGTCAAATTTTTTTTTTAGAATTTTTTAAGAAAAATTTTTATTGGAATTTTTTTTTTCAAATTTTTTTTTTGAGAAAAAAAAAGAATTTCCAAAAGAAAATCATTTTTTTAGAATTTTTTTTCTAATTTCTTTCGATTTTTTTTTAGATTTTTTTTTAAAAGACTAACTAACTGAAAGGACTAACGGTGCAAACATTGAAAACAATCTTTAGTATAAAGAACGAACGTTGCAAACGATCGTTAAGTTAAAGGATTAATGTTGCCACTTTATAATAAGATTTAACGACTAAACTAACCCCGTTAGAAAATTGGACCAAAAGTGGATTAAAACACAAACTATTGGACTGGAATCACACGTGTTTTGAAAATTGGACCAAAAGTGAGATTTTGATACAACCACAAGGACCAAAAATGTGGTTTACTCCATTATATTTTTAGGTTCTATATCAAGATAAGTTTGTAACAAAAAGTAATTCAAGTACTTTCATGACCAAGCTTATAAAGAAACCACTTGCTATCAATCAGCATTTGTCACCCCGTCACAAACATTACAAAGTAAAATCAATGTCAAAACACCAAGTGACAAAATTTGAGTTTATTCATTACTATCAATCTCATAAGAGATGTCTCGCTAACAATGTAAACAAGTTTCATATTACGGAGATATTTAAATGTGTTGCATACCTAAAGTCCCAATAGTCAACATTGATGTCAGGCTATATGATTTTGAAAAAAAAAAACTTTTAAGATACGTAGTTGTAACAGAAGTAAAGTTTCGGGGTAAATCTTTTAGCACATAACTTTAGTGAATCCATTTGGCAAATATGTCAAGTCCATAAGAAATATCAACGATTTTAACTTGCGACACAACGCTTTTACGTAAGACACATTGACAGGAAGCCATTAAACATTACCTTCAAGAGAAAAAAGAAAGTGCGGCGACGGAGACTTACATTGCAAGGCCCTGCAAACAAAACAAAATACGGAGAATGTACTTTAAAACAAACTACATTCTACTTTTGTATCAAGCTTTCTTAGATACCATATGCCTTAATACGTAATATGTGTGTTTGTGAAATCAATAACGTGCAACGTGCAATTAATATGTGTTTTTGATTCACTACAAAAAACACTCAAGAGATAACTGATTTACCAAGTGGAGTGAGTAATAGAAAGATATTTGTTGAATCTCAAAGCCTCGCCAGAGCGCTGGCTGCCATGGCCCAAACGAAAGTCAATTAAAAGACTTCTAGCATTACTTCTTTTCAAGTTTTCCAAGGTGGTTGCCTCTCTTTCAATCTTCGGAAGTGACTTTGTATGAGTCTCAGCTAGATAGCTCAGAGTTAAGGAGTGTAAGGGGAAGGAGTGGTAACATTTTCATCTAAGCAAATTGAGAAGGCATCCATATTATGAAACTACCAAGTACGTAATATGTGTGTTTGTGAAATCGATAACATGCAATTAATATGTGTTTTCGATTCACTACAAAAAACACTCAAGAGATAACTGATTTACCAAGTGCAGTGAGTATTGCATCCATATTATGAAACTACAAAGTTCATATCCTCAATTGATACATATATTCAAACCATGCACTACAACGAAACAAGAAAAAAAAACCCGATACCAGTATTACCTTGTTGATATGTAGAATCATTTGAACCCGACAATGGGTCTTGACCGGATATATCCGGGTCTAACCGGGTCTTGACCGGATATAGCCGGGTCTTGGCCAGATATAACCTCAAAATGGAATTGACTGTACCAAAATGAGCTTTAACTTCTTCAAATGTCACCGAAGCTAAACCCCCACTCCCCATTTTACGTGTCCAAAATTTATTGTTAATGCGGAAAAACTCAAATAAAAAGAAAGTTAAATTTATAAAAAAAGATTAAGAACTTATATAAATTATTGTGGTGAATATAACAAAATCGTTATTTGTTATTATTTTTTTTCCTTAAAGAATTTGTTTATCCACTACAATAGCATAATGTTAATCTCAATTTACATTTTCATATACACAGCACTATATAAGTAAGAACAAATTCTTTTCTTCACCTGATGTGGGACTTAAAACTTGAAATGAGTTTTCCAAACAGTAACCCCCCATACAAGAAGTAGTTCTAGAGACTAAGAGACATAACCCTTGTATTCCCGTAATCAAATATTATTTATGTTATTCTGCACATTGTTATTGACATAAGAACACCTTTAATTAACAATTGCCTATGACGGATTTTTTTTTTTTTTTTTGGTAAAAGGTTTTTACCCTGGTAAATATATTACTCACAAAAACGATAAGTTCAGGTAATATGGTAAAGCACCATATTAACTTTTACAGACTAACGCACCATTAGTGCTTCTAACCAAACAAAGATAGACAAACCAATCTTACTACCAACTAAGCCTAGACGAAACAAAAAATAGAACACACAACGACAATATCAACTAGGCACAACAACATACTCTACATTTTAGTAAACATAGAGGACTTAAGGATATTCCAAACACATAGAAACTGTTCTACACGAATGGACTTGTTTAAACGAAAGGTAAGCAGTTTAAGCCAAACCGTTGCTAGAATTACTTCAATCACTTGATCTTGAGATCTTTTCTTTTTCTTGAACAATCTAGCATTTCTCTCCTGCCAAATGAAGTAAGTAGTAGCTGCCAACACGAGCTTAGTAGCAACCCTAAAAACCGATTTTTTTTTGGCAAAAGGAGTTATCCAATTAACAATAGCATCAAAACTATGAGGAAAATATTAGCCAATATTATCATTAGTCGATATTATTATTATTATTGTGTCATATGTTATAGCCCAACCCATTAAGGGTTTTGTATTAGTCGGTTATGTACGCTTATATATTTGGAGGAATGTTAATAAAAACGATCAAGGGGAATTACCAAACTCTAATATGGTATCAAAGCCTTATGATCTAAACCCTTAATTTTTTTTCGCTCAGCTGCCGCTTATTGACCTAGCACTGGTCATCGTTTATTTTTTATTTTTGCTTTGCTTTGCTTGTTTCCTGTCATAGCATCATGACAGGGGATAATATACCACCCAAACAACCGATTGATAAATCATACTTAATCGCTACTATCAAGGCGTGTATTCCCTCACCCCTTGATCTAGACAAACTCAATTATAACTCATGGAGCAAGCATTTCATACGTTTTTGCAAATAGTATGATGTCCATAAGCATCTTGAAGAAACAGCCTCTTCAAGCAACAACCCACCGGATCCTTTTTTTGATACTAACGACTCTATTGTCGTCATGTGGATGTACTCCACTATCTCCTCCAAGTTGGTTGATATGGTTATTGATGATTGCACCTCGGCCCACGATGTATGGAAAAAGCTTCGGAATCTCTTTCATGACAACAAAGCGGCTCGTGTAATTCAACTAGACAATGAGATCCGTAATATGGCGATTGGAAATTTATCCGTTAATGATTTCTTTCAAGAAATCAAAGCGAAGGCTGATCGACTTGCTAATCTTGGCTCCCCGGTAAGTGATTCGAGCCTTGTTACATATGCTATTAATGGCGTTCGGGCTAAATTTCCCGAAGTTGCACGTATAATTCGTCATAGGGAAACACTCCCCACGTTTGATCAAGTTCATTCCATGGTACTCCTAGAAGAGAGTGACATGTCGCAACATGCCTTGGCCTCCTCCAATACCACTTTGTCCTCACCCACTGTCCTACTTGCTACCAATACCAAAAACAATGCCTTGTCAAACACGAGTGGTGAATTATGTCATAACTTTCAATGAGGATCGTGTACTTATGGCTCACGGTGCAAGTTTGTTCATGGACCCCAAGACTCACGGAACCGTGTGCCTCAGCCACCTCGCGACTCCATGTTGGACCGAAAATACTAGATGATTCATGTGGTTCGGGAGGTCGAGGTTGATCAAAGAATATGAAATCCGTGACTAGTTTTAGAGATAGAAAGTAGAGAGAGGGAGAGGTGAACAAAGATATTATTATTAAGAGAAAATGGTTACACACTCACACCTCTCAAGTGAAGACTTGAGGGGTATATATAGGGCAAACATAAGACAACTATTACAATATGACATTAGTAGTCCCTGCATTATATGCATATTAGTTGTCTACTCCAATTCACGTAAATATCGCTCAGCTTCATTTCTAACAATCTCCTTCCAGCTGGAGATATACGTGAATTGGTTACAATGATTCCTAACAAGTAAAATAAAACAATCAAAGTAAGCGCAGCAGTGCTGAGGAAGACTTCATAGCTCTTTATCTTCATAAATATCCCCAGCAATCTTTCTTTACTTGCAGACGAATCATGCATGATGAGGCGAAAAATGATCCGTTTTTAGGGGGTCATTTAAGCCCGAATCCGAATTTATTTGATCAAATATTGCCCTAAATCGTTCCTTTTGTGATTTTAGGTGTTTGGAGAGCGAATTCTGGAAAAGCGGCTATTTTGGACGTTTTTGGAGCATAAAGTGAAGAAAACGACAAAGTACCAAAAATCCAAGCTGGAAATACAAGGTGACGGCGTCAAGGGTTTGCTCTTGACGGCGTCAGACATGAAGAATAAATTACCGTAGCTGGTGACGGCGTCAGATGGAGTTATGACGGCGTCAAAGTGGCCAAGAATAATTTACCGTGGGTGGTGACGGCGTCACATAGGCCGTCACGATTTTATCTAGGGCGTCCGAGGAAGTGTATGGCGGCGAGTTGACGGCGTCAGATTTAACTCTTGACGCCGTCAGGACGATTTTCCTATATATAGTTTTCTAGTTTTTTTTCAAAAAAAAAAGAGAGAAGTTTTGGTGAAACCCTAAAGACGATTTTGGTGCCTCTTTTACAGGTTTTTCAAGGGTTCCAAACCCTTGAGACCTTGCATTGTAATTGAGATAAGTATACTCTTAATTCAATCAATATGTCTATGTGTTGGTTGTCTATCTTTTGTTCTTATCTTAATTCTACTATGCTAGGCTAAATTTCCTTTGTGTTTGCTTAGATCTAATGAAACCTAGATGTTGATTATGTGTTGATTACTTGTCTATTCTTGTTTTGAATGAATGATATTATATGTTAGGCTTAAGAAAACTGGCAGATCTCCAAATGGTAACATGCTTGAACGTCTTAAGAAACATGAACCGAGGCGTACTAGGTCTTTATTGGTTGTATTTAATGCATGAGCCACTGTTTACAATCCCTATAGTTGTGCTGGGTCATGTTGTAGGAGGAGATAAGAGCTCATAGAGTTGGGGAGTTATGTATGCCACTCCACGAATGGTATTAAGGAATACAACCCGTCATTCATACAAGTGTAACAAGTAATTAACATGTAAAAGATATCTAGGGAGTAATGAAGTCTAAGTAAACACAATTTCTCCAATTACTGCTCACAACCTTAGTCTAATATTAGTTTAATTTCATTTTCATTAGTTAATTAGTTATAAAGTAGTTTTTGGGTTAGTTGATTAGCAACTAATTCCGCCCACTCCTTCAAAACCTGAGATTTTAATTGCTTTCATAAAAATATAAAAATACAAAAATAATCATCTCTCACCTCTAGAACTATTAATTAGGCTTTCTAATCCTAGCGACACTATTCCTAAGCTGAACGATCAATCCCCCGGTACTTGTCACTATACTATACTACAACGATCAGGTACACTGCCTGGTGGGGGTTGTAAGCCTCGCGAGATCCCTCGAGAGGTAAAGCAAGGTGCGATTCCCACGCATCAAGTTTTTGGCGCCGCAGCCCGGGGAATAGTTATTGTTTAGGTTGAATTTGATTTTTATTAGGTCTACTCATTAGATTCCTATCAAGTGAGATTTTTTCTTTTTATTTTGTAGCTTTCTCGTAGTCTATCTTTTCTTTGTGATTTTGTTTGTAACTTGCCTCAAATGGACCTTACACTTAGGCTTCTAAGATTGCAAGATAGGGTTGAGCGGCTAACATACCAAAGAGTTCAAAATACCTCATTTAGAGACACCTATGAATCATATGAGCCTTCACCTAAGATAGATTCTTATGAACAATCTCCATGTTTAAGATCTAGTTTTAGTGAGGCCAATAGGAAATGCGACCTAGTTTGCCAAGGAATTATGGAGAGAGCCATTGCAATAAATCATAAGTTGGATGAAGCACTAGGTTTGCTATTATCACTATCTAAGAAAACAATTGAGGAGGATTTAGCCGAGCATGATCACATTGATCAAAAAGACCTAGGTTTTATGATCGATGATGATGAATCTCAAGAAACAGATGATGAATCTCTTGGGCAATTTGTATATAGTAGTAAGAATATTGAAGATGATCCTTATGATTCGGACATAGAAGTTGAGATGCCTAGAGAAGCACGTGAGATACTTGGGAGAATGTTAGGGCTAGATCCTGACACATGGAATGATGAGGTGAACAACATAAGCCCACAAAATACTCAACCATCATTTGAGGCACATACACCGCCCGTGACTTACCCGGAAGAAGTAGAAGAAACTTTAGGAATTCCTATGGAGGTAGAACCCTTGGACCAGGCACCACTTGAGGATATAGGTTTGAACACCTGTAGTGATAACCTTACTCCTAGTTCTAGGGAATTTCCTAGTGTTGATGAACCGGAACCTCAACCTTTACACAACTTCCCATCCTTAGATTTATTTCTAGGAGACAAAAGAGGAACCGACCCACCCATCAACCAATATTATCCGGGTAGTTTTAGGATGAAGGAAGCCATTCACTCACCCCCTTCACCTCACGTGGCATATTCACACCCTAAGGGTGTGTATCGCTACTTTCACCCACACTTAATCCTAAGTGTAGGGAGAACATCCCCTATTTCCATTAAATAAGGGTAGAGTCAGGCTCGTGACTCGAACAAAAACAAGCGCTTCTTGGGAGGCAACCCATGTTTTGTGTGTTTTTATTTGTTTATTTGTTTGTTTGTTTGATTTTATTTGTTTCCGTATGCATGTTTTATTTTTATTGTTTGTGGCTCATGTTTCAAATTAAATTGTGAAAATGCTTTATTTTGTTTTTAACTTCGTCTTAATTGCATATAAAGGTATTTTGAAAAAGATAAGTTTAAGGGAGATCCAAATTTGTTTATAAGAACGAAATTGAGCATGAACCACAACAATATTAAATGGACATGTGTATTAGTACTTGTTAGAGTCAAATGCTTGTATCGAGTCGTAATGATGTTTTGCAGGATGTTCCAGGAAGTAGGACGAAGTTTTTCCAGAAATTTTCCGGAAACTTAACATAAGAATTTCTGCAGGTCCATTCTGACGGCGTCAGAGTTTTACTCTTGACGGCGTCAAGAGTTAAAAATCTGGAAATTTTACCGGTTTTGTTTTTCTAACGGAGTCTTAAGGTTTTTGTTGAATTATTAAGTTTTATAAACTCCAGGAAATCTGCAAACATTCATTCCACAAGCATTATATCTTTAATTGTTTTGTTTTTATTCCTAAGTCTGGAATTACATCTGGTTGTGAGTTATCTTTGTTCGGCTTGATGCTTTGGGTTTTTGTAGTTGTTCTGTCAGGATTTACAGGTTATGTTCGACAAGGAGATGATTTATATTCTGGAAGGGAGGCTTTGATTGTTCGTTTTCTTGGAGGAAGATTTAACCTGGCCAACCTATAATCCATACCGAGCGAATCAGGGGAGTATTTGATTTCATTCTTTTTACTTATTTTACTTTTACATTCTTTACTTGAACATTGGGGACAATGTTCATATTAAGTGTAAGGGGAGGGTAAAAAAGATGATACCTTACATATGCACTTTCGCTTGAGTTTGTTTTGTTTGATAGTAGATGAGTAATAAAACTATGAGAAATACTTGTTAGTGTAATTTTAGCGCCAAATTTAAAATTTTTTACAACATTTAGGAGTGAAACTCTAGCCATAGCAAGCGTCTCATGGATAGGAGATTGTATGACTAGCACATAACCGTATATTCAGAAAAATTTTCCACCCAAAAATGTGAGGTTCGCCTTTAGATTTGATAGGAAAAGCATTCATTATTAGTGCTTATGAGTGTACCGGTAGCATTTAGATTCTAGAACTTGCGTTAGTGATGCATCCCGAGACCGCGAGTGAGACTACATTCGTGTGGTAGGATTTACTACATGATAAGAGGCATTAGGATCACCCTTGTGTTAAACCCGTATTATAATTACTTGACCATTTAAGTCATATTACTTGGCTAGTTAAGTCAACTAATTTTTCCCACACCCTTTGCGTTGTACTCATTTTTAGTACACGATACCCCTAGTACACCCCTCCGAGCCTATCTTTTCGTTTCTAACTTTAAGCATTTTACTTAAAGGAAGAATTTGTTACACCCCACTTAAATGTACACCCAAATCGCCTTAGCCGTCCGTGTATGCGCTCATTTTTAGTGCATTATTGTTATGTGTTAAACCCTAAGTTAACTTTCTAATTGATTACATGGTTGCTAAGTCGAGTCATATCCTTGTACATATTGTTTTGGGACGATTGGGACTCATGGGTAAGTACTTATTTTATGGAGTAATGGGGAAGAACAACACTTATTACCCCCATATGTACGTTAATCTTAAAAGTGCTCCAAGTGTTTTGATTTTCTTAATTCGAGTCATTAGAATAGTTAAAATGTAAAGTATGTAAAGATTCAAGTGTAAGGGGAATGCTCAAACCCCTATGATGTATTATTTTGGATGGTAGGGTAAGAGTGTATGAAAAAAAAAAAAAAAAAAAAAAAAAAAAAAATAGAAAAGAAAGAGAGAAAAAAACATACGGACTACCATCCCGTTTTCATTCTATGTTTATTTTATGTTTTTGTTATTTTTCATTTATTAGCTTAAGTCGAGTCTAGTCTTGGCTTAGCAACGCCATCTTGTACATGTAATTAACTAAGATTGTTAACTCGCCACCAGTAAAATTCCCTTTATCCAACAAAACCGTGTAATTCATATCCCTACACCTAACATTATAACCCTTTAAAAAGACCTCTTTGATAGTTTATCCTAGGTGCTTACGCCATGTGGTGGAGGTTTGATCCTTTCCCAAGCCTATGGTAATCTATTTTGCTATGACAGGTAGTGAGAGATATCTTCCATTTCCATAATGTTATATTACTTTATTACACCCGAGAGATGTGAGTATCTAAACACTATTTGTGAGGTGCTTGTGTATGACCTCCGTGCTTGTCTATTGGTCTTTCGTGGAACGATTATTTGTTGTAATTACTTTTATATTAGTGTTAAATGACCCCTAACTTGTCTTTTGAGTAGAATAAAATCTCATTTGCTTGAGGACAAGCAAATCTCAAGTGTAAGGGTATATGATGAGGCGAAAAATGATCCGTTTTTAGGGGGTCATTTAAGCCCGAATCCGAATTTATTTGATCAAATATTGCCCTAAATCGTTCCTTTTGTGATTTTAGGTGTTTGGAGAGCGAATTCTGGAAAAGAGGCTATTTTGGACGTTTTTGGAGCATAAAGTGAAGAAAACGACAAAGTACCAAAAATCCAAGCTGGAAATACAAGGTGACGGCGTCAAGGGTTTGCTCTTGACGGCGTCAGACATGAAGAATAAATTACCGTAGCTGGTGACGGCGTCAGATGGAGTTATGACGGCGTCAAAGTGGCCAAGAATAATTTACCGTGGGTGGTGACGGCGTCACATAGGCCGTCACGATTTTATCTAGGGCGTCCGAGGAAGTGTATGGCGGCGAGTTGACGGCGTCAGATTTAACTCTTGACGCCGTCAGGACGATTTTCCTATATATAGTTTTCTAGTTTTTTTTCATAAAAAAAAAGAGAGAAGTTTTGGTGAAACCCTAAAGACGATTTTGGTGCCTCTTTTACAGGTTTTTCAAGGGTTCCAAACCCTTGAGACCTTGCATTGTAATTGAGATAAGTATACTCTTAATTCAATCAATATGTCTATGTGTTGGTTGTCTATCTTTTGTTCTTATCTTAATTCTACTATGCTAGGCTAAATTTCCTTTGTGTTTGCTTAGATCTAATGAAACCTAGATGTTGATTATGTGTTGATTACTTGTCTATTCTTGTTTTGAATGAATGATATTATATGTTAGGCTTAAGAAAACTGGCAGATCTCCAAATGGTAACATGCTTGAACGTCTTAAGAAACATGAACCGAGGCGTACTAGGTCTTTATTGGTTGTATTTAATGCATGAGCCACTGTTTACAATCCCTATAGTTGTGCTGGGTCATGGTGTAGGAGGAGATAAGAGCTCATAGAGTTGGGGAGTTATGTATGCCACTCCACGAATGGTATTAAGGAATACAACCCGTCATTCATACAAGTGTAACAAGTAATTAACATGTAAAAGATATCTAGGGAGTAATGAAGTCTAAGTAAACACAATTTCTCCAATTACTGCTCACAACCTTAGTCTAATATTAGTTTAATTTCATTTTCATTAGTTAATTAGTTATAAAGTAGTTTTTGGGTTAGTTGATTAGCAACTAATTCCGCCCACTCCTTCAAAACCCGAGATTTTAATTGCTTTCATAAAAATATAAAAATACAAAAATAATCATCTCTCACCTCTAGAACTATTAATTAGGCTTTCTAATCCTAGCGACACTATTCCTAAGCTGAACGATCAATCCCCCGGTACTTGTCACTATACTATACTACAACGATCAGGTACACTGCCTGGTGGGGGTTGTAAGCCTCGCGAGATCCCTCGAGAGGTAAAGCAAGGTGCGATTCCCACGCATCAATGCACAAATCTAATTGGGTTATTACTCCCTCCCAATTAGTAAGCCCTTTTCTTTTACATGCTCCCTCCCAAATTGACAACCCGTTAGTAATAACCTTTATGCTTGTAGAAGAAGTTTCTCTGAATTATGCCCAAATTATCTTCAGTCTCTTATCTTGTCATGCACAACGGAAAATGGATAATAGACGGATAAACTGTAACTTCTTCACAGGTTTGTTTGGGGAGCATCATATCGACATCTTCAACTCACTTAGAATGCTTCCAGATCTTCAATAAAAGCCCCGATGTACACATTTCTCCCTCCAGGATGATGACGATCTTTCGGAATCATCATAAATATGTGTACATAGACATAGCAACTGGAAGCAACATACAAATCAATACCCCATGAGTTGATGTCGACAACTACTCTCTCTACAATTCTCCTTAGATCAACCTCTTATCAAACCTCTTTTCACTTCCACTGGCTAATAGTAAGTGACCACGTATGGAGACAACCCGATATGGCAAACTTGAGAATGAAGTAAAATTCCCAGACTTGTGACTTACGCTTGTACTAATGTGTGATTAAGAACCTATTGAGCACAACAACGTCACTCCTTACAATATAGGTAGTGGCATATACCCAACCACCCATCCTTTATTGTATATCCGCCTCTTGAACAATCAACAATCTTTTGTGACACTGAGCACTACAACGTAACTCCTTAAAGTGATAGCTATTGTGAGCATTAAGAACCAACTTATGCGTTTATAGATCTCACACATAGCTAGATGTCCAAGTCTTAATCACTATTCCATAAATGCTCAAACAAGGATCTTCAAAAGTCTTTCATCCAACCAACCCCTAGACCTTGAGATACTAAGTACACGCACCCGATAAACATCACTTCAAGCTCAAATAAGTAATAAACAAATAATCTCCGTAGTCACATTTCGATAACGTTTAAAATTTAGCCATGAAAGTAGTATCCCCGTGAAATCTATAAAACCAAAATACCACTCTTAGTTTAATCATTATCACAAATTTTGGTTAAATTTATCATTATGCCAAGAATTCATAGTCCATGTATCATTAGTTGAATTCAGCCCATCATATACCTTGTCCAATAAATATAGCAACTCCATCAGCCCACGTTTGGATACAAAGTCATAGGCCCAATGCAATTAAATCAATTTACAGGCCAAGCGTAATAATAAATCCACACAACACCAAATATACGGTTTTTAACACAAACCTAAACCTAATCACATACATCTTTTAGTCCGCCCCCATCATCTAATATCCTCTCTCTCTCCCAAACTCATCTCCAGGATCTCATCTTCATCTCCATTTCACCACAATCAATCACAAACTTAACCATACCCAACCTTTTTCATTCATGTGTTGCTCAATCCGATTCATATAACCACGAAGAAGAAACATAAGTTACGACTTCAAGATCATATAGTTGATCTCAGGTAGGGTTTCATTGTTTGTTTGTGTTTCATATGAACGGACCAAGAAAAAGTGGATGACATAATCATTATCTTACTTTTCTTTTAGTTTCGGATATATAATAGAAGCTAGGCTTCAAAAATTGGTCTATGATGATTTTATTTCGTGTGTTGACTTTGAATGGTCTTGATGTTTCTGTCAACACCACGAAATAATGAGCTGAGATCATGTTTATATTTTACTTTCTGTCTGAGTCTTGTTTGAATGAGTGTTGAGGAGTGATGGGAGGTTTAGGTAGTGATGGATTTTGGATTTATGTTCTTTTCGTTTTTTATTCTTGGCCGATGATGTTGAAGGACTGAGGTCTCGTTTGAGTTATGGTATTTGGTTTTGGTCAAGTGGTCTTCTTCTCTTCATCTTCATATCTTTTGCATTTGTTTTCGAAAATTTTCTCGCAAAAAGATTTCGATAATTTTCTTTCCATAACTTTTCGAAAACTGTACATAACTTTTCGAAAAACTGTTTCCGTAAATTTTCGAAAACTTTGAATCTAACTTGTCGAAAATTTGTTTAAACTTTTCGAAAATATTAACTTTTCGAAAAAATTTAAACTTTTCGAAAGTTAAGGGTTTTGACTTTTTGAAACTTTCTTTACAAGAAAGTCCGACTTTTTCCGGCGATTATTCCGACCAAGAATTCCGGCCACCCTTTTTGCCCAGTTTCCGATGAGTTTTCCGATGTGTATTTGGCCACTTTTCACGGTACATGGTACAAAACAATAACAAAAATGATATCCTGAACATAAAAACTGTTGTGGACAAGAGAATGAGACAAAATCAGTTTTTGTATTTCTGATAAAGCACAAGAGACGATGTGTTGTTATTGACCACTTGGATACATAAGAACTTGTAGAAAATCTGTTACCACAAAGCTAGGAAAAAAAAATTTTCCGACCACTTAAAAATAGCACAAAAAAACAGCTTCTACACATATTCGAACCACAAAAAAATCAATAAAAAGAACACCATGAGCTCCGATACCAATTATTGGACCGAAAATACTAGATGATTCATGTGGTTCGGGAGGTCGAGGTTGATCAAAGAATATGAAATCCACGACTAGTTTTAGAGATAGAAAGTAGAGAGAGGGAGAGGTGAACAAAGATATTATTATTACACACTCATACCTCTCAAGTGAAGACTTGAGGGGTATATATAGGGCAAACATAAGACAACTATTACAATATGACATTAGTAGTCCCTGCATTATATGCATATTAGTTGTCTACTCCAATTCACGTAAATATCGCTCAGCTTCATTTCTAACACTCCAGCTCCAAATCCTCAGGTGTTACTATTGTTCGTGACTCTGCTGTTCGGGATAATAAGGTCTCACCAAAGTCTGCTAATCAATCGGCACCTACTCAGTTTGGTACATCGCCTTTACCACTGACCCAACAGCCCATCTTCACCCAGACTCCTCAAGCCCAATCACTTCCACAAGCAAATGTGGCTTTACCAATGCAATCGGCCCAACAGATTCCTAATGGGCCACAGGCCCAACCTCACTTTTATGCACCATTTGGAAATTCGCTTATGCAACAGGGAGGATACAATTATGTACCAGGGAATTTTGCTTATGAGTCACAGCCTACTATGCTTCCTCAAGCTTTTCAAACTATGACTTTACAGGATCCCGCATGGAACATGGACACTGGTGCTTCATCCTATTTAGCTGATAACACAGGTATCCTTACTTCTGTTAGTAATTCTAGCATTTATCCGTCTGTGTATGTGGGAAACGGCGCATCTATACCGGTCATACATATCGGACATAGATTATTGTAGACTTCATCTAAACCTTTACAACTAAATCACATACTTGTCACCCCGCACATAATTAAAAATTTGATTTATGTTCGTAAATTTACACGTGATAATGACGTTTCCGTTGAGTTTGACGATTATGGTTTTTCTGTGAAGGATTACCAGACGGACAGACTTCTCCTCCGTTGTGATAGTACGGCGATCTTTACCCGGTTACGCAGCAGTCATCCACGCATCCTCCTTTTGCTTTGCTTTCGTTCAGTCATACTATGTGGCACAAACGCCTCGGGCACCCCGGCGAAGATGTGCTTCGTCGTTTAGAGTCTAGTAATTTTATTTCATGTAATAAATCAAAGTTGTCTGCTTTGTGCCATGCGTGTCAATTAGGAAAACAAATAAAGCTTCCCTTTTATACTTCGAAGTCGAAGGTTGCATCTATTTTTGACATTGTCCACTCGGATTTATGGACATCTCCTATTCCGAGTGAGAGTGGTATTAAATATTATGCTATTTTTTTGGATCATTTCTTGCATTTTGTTTGGGTTTATCCATTGCATAACAAGTCTGACATGTATGATAATTTTATTGTTTTTCATGCTTATGTCAACAAACAATTCGGTGTAGATATAAAGGCTTTACAGTGTGATTATGGGGGTGAATATGACAACACCCGCTTTCATGATTTATTTCGCAAAACCGGCATTCAATTTAGGTTTTCTTGCCCGCACACATCCCAACAAAATGGCAAGTCTAAACGCATGTTACGCACTTTAAACAACCTCATACGCAATTTTCTCTTTCAATCTAGCATACCTCCCTCCTATTGGGTGGAAACACTTAACATGGCTGCTTATCTTAAACATCCTTCCATCCACTGCCATCCAAAACGCGGTCCTTTTTACTAAACTTTATAACCGTTCTCCATCTTATGACAATTTACGTGTCTTCGGGTGCCTCTGTTATCCATATATTACTCTTGCCCATAAACTTCAACCATGATCCACTGTTTGTGTGTTTCTTGGTTACCCCGCCAATCACCGTGGCTTTCGGTGTCTTGACCTATCCTCCAACAAAATAATACTTTCTCGTCATGTTCGTTTTGATGAGGATGTATTTCCCTTTGCATCATTACCCCTATACGCATCTTCAAATTATGATTTTTTGAATTCTCCAAACACTATAACATTACCTATTCGTCCCATCACTGCTGTGGGCAACGACGCACCCGTAACCAATCCACCACATCCTGACCCAAGTGACATGGCTTTTGCTGAGCCCATCATACAACCCACTCCCTTTCATCCTACCATGCATCCCACTACCCAACACACACCTACTACACATCCCTTACCCACTCCTCAGTCCAATCCTCAAACTCCAATGCCTACTACGCCACCCCCTACACCACCCATCCCGCAACCCAATAACACCAACACTTACTCTATGGTCACACATGCTGAAGTCGGCATTTCTAAACCTCTTACGCGTATGAATTGTCACGTTACTAAAGTGTCTCCACCTCCTCGGTCTCATATTCATGCTCTTCGTGATCCTCTGTGGAAGCAAGCTATGTTTGATGAATATAATGCTTTAATTACTAAGGGAACGTGGGTACTTGTGCCCCGGCCAGATAATGTGAATATTGTTCGTTCTATGTGGCTTTTCAGGCATAAGTTTCATGCAGATAGTTCTTTAAGCAGGTATAAGACGCGACTTGTTGCAAATGGTCGCAGTCAGCAGCCGGGGATTGGTTGTGATGAGACCTTTAGTCCCGTGGTCAAACCAGCTACTATTCGCACTGTACTCAGTCTCGCAGTGTCTCATGATTGGCCTATTCATCATCTTGACGTGAAGAATGCTTTTCTTCACGGTCACTTATCGGAGACAGTCTATATGCATCAGCCGCTTGGGTTTGTAGATCTTGCTCACCCAGATTATGTTTGTCATTTGCAGCGATCATTGTATGGGCTTAAGAAAGCCCCTAGAGCTTGGTTTCAGCGGTTTGCAGGATTTGTTACTCGCATTGGTTTTCAGCATAGCAAAACTGATGCGTCACTTTTTGTGTTTCATCGTGGTTCTGACACGGCCTACTTGTTACTGTATGTGGATGATATTATATTGACTGCTTCTTCTGCTGCATTATTACAACATGTTATTACTGCTCTTCATGGTGAGTTTGCAATGACGGATCTTGGCTCTCTTAATTATTTTCTTGGTGTTTCTGCTACGCGCACAAACTCTGGTATGTTCTTATCACAGTCCAAATTTGCTGAAGAACTTCTTGCGAGAGCTCATATGCAGAAATGCAATCCGTGTCGCACTCCTGTAGATAGAGAGTCCAAGCTTGGACCTGATGGTACACCTTTCATGATCCCACCTTATATCGGAGCTTAGCTGGTGCCTTTCAGTATCTTACCTTTACGCGCCCGGATATTTCATACGCAGTTCAGCAGGTCTGTCTATATATGCATGACCCTCGAGATACACATTTCCATGCTTTGAAGCGTATATTACGCTATATTCGTGGTACTCTTGATCATGGTTTTCAGCTGCATGTTTCTTCTACTGCTCAGCTTGTTGCTTACACGGATGCGGATTGGGCGGGTTGTCCGGTCACTCGCCGGTCTACTTCTGGTTATTGTGTTTTTCTTGGTGATAATTTGTTATTGTGGTCTGCTAAACGACAGGTGACGTTATCTCGGTCCAGTGCTGAGGCCGAGTATCGTGGTGTTGCTAATGTGGTGGCTGAGACAACTTGGATTCGCAATCTGCTACCTGAGCTTCATCACCCTTTGTCTATTGCGATAATGTTAGTGCCGTTTATTTATCGACGAATCATGTTCAACATCAACGTGCGAAACACATTGTGATCGACATTCATTTTGTCCATGATTATGTTGCTTCAGGCCAAGTTTGTGTGCTTCATGTTCCATCTCGCTTTACTAAGGGACTTCCTGCTGCTTTGTTTCTTGATTTCAGATCCAGTTTGAATGTTTGAAGGCCTCTCGCTCCAACTGTGGGGGTGTATTAGCCAATATTATCACGATATTATTATTATTATTGTGTCATATGTTATAGCCCAACCCATTAAGGTTTTTGTATTAGTCGGTTATGTACGCTTATATATTTGGAGGATGATGAGGCGAAAAATGAACCACTTTTAGGGGGTCATTTAAGCCCGGAATTGAATTTATTTGATCAAATATTACCCTAAATCGTTCCTTTTGTGATTTTAGGTACTTTGGGAGTGGAATCAGGAAAAGGAAGCAATTCGGACGTTTTTGGAGCATAAAAGTGAAGAAAACGGCAAAGTCTTAATTTTCCATGCTGAGAACAGTACCTGACGGTGTCAAGAGGAAGACCCTGACGGCGTCAAGAGTAAAATCCATGACGACCCAGTGCAAACCTGACGGCATCACAACAAGGGCGTCAAGAGTTAAATTGGTGACGGCCTGCATAAGGTGAGTACATGACGGCGTCAGACCCAGATCTAGGCAGTCCGAGAAACTATTTGGCGGCGAGATGACGGCGTCATACTTTTGTTCTTGACGCCGTCACCTATCAAAATCTATATATAGTTTTCTATTTTTCATTCATAAAGGAGGAACTTGTGTGGAGAAAACTAGGGCCGAACTTTGTAAACCCTAGGTCATATTTTACAGTGTTTTCAAGGGTTTTCACCCCTTGAATCCTTTCATGTTCAATTGAGATAAGTCTTCTCTTAATTCATTCAATATGTCTATGTGTTGTTTGAATATATCTTATGTTTGTCTTGATTTCAACATGCTAGGCTAGATCTATCTTGTGTTTGCTTAGATCTAATGAAACCTAGATGTTAATTATGTGTTGATTACTTGTTTATGGTTGTATTGGATGAATGATTTCAATGTTAGGCTTAAGAAAACTGGCAGATCTCCATTGTGTAACATGCTTGAATGTCTTAGGAAACATGAACCGATGTGTACTAGGTTTTATTGGTTGTATTTAATGCATGAGCAAATTCTAGTGATCCCATGTTAGGAGCTTCTTAGCCGGCTCGACATAGGAGTGAAGTAGGCACTTATAGGATTGGGGAAGTAAGTACGCCACCCCATGAATGGTATTAAGGAATACAATCCGTCATCCACGCAACTATAACAAGTAATTAACGTGTAAAAGATATCTAGGGAGTAGTGAAATCTAAGTAAACACAATTCTCCCACATATTGCTCACAACCTTAGTTTAATATAGTTTATTTTCATTTCTAGTATTTTATTTTGATTGCATCTTAGTATTGGGTTAGTTGATTAGCAACTAATTCCGCCCAACTCCTTCAAAACCGAGATTTTTAATTGCTTTTCATAAAATATAAAAACACAAAAAGAATCATCCTTCACCTTTAGACCTAGTTAGATTAATTTTCAATCCTAACGACACTATTCCTAAGTTGAACGATCAATCCCCTGGTACTTATCACTATACTATACTACAACGATCAGATACACTGCCTGGTGGGGGTTGTAAGCTTCTCGAGATCCCTCGAGAGGTAAAGCCTGGTGCAATCCCTACGCATCAAGTTTTGGCACCGCAGCCCGGGGAATAGTTATTGTCTAGGTTAGAATCTCTTTTTATTAGGTCTACTTGCTAGATTCCTTTCTAGTAAGATTTTATTTTTATTTATTTTTAGGTTTTCTTTAGTCTATCTTATTTCTTCGTGTTTTTGTTCGTGACTTTTACCATCCGCCATTATGGCAACCGACGAATTCTCTAACCTTAGGATCACTAGGAGTCGTAGTTCCGCTAGAGACCTTGTCTTGCCTTATGCAGAACCCGATAGAGAAATGCGTAGGTTAAGACGATCTCACTCAACACCTGAACCATCTAGCATAGCCATCGATTTTGATGCACCCCTTTCTGAAGAAAATTCGGAAAATCACCATACAACCCCTAGCTCCCAACCCAGCAACGAGATGAGTACCCTCGCAACTCCCACTCCTAAGCGCCTTAAGGACTACTCCTCCCCAAACCCTCGTGGCTTCTCAAATGCCATTGTCTACCCAAACAAACACACCAATGAGGTCTTGCATGCGACCGATGTTTGGCTTGTCCAAAGTGTGTGCAAGTTTTGTGGGTTAGATGATGATGACCCGATCCAACACATTAAGGACTTCTTGAAAATAGTAGACACCCTCCATACGGATGGGGCTACTAGAGACACGTCCCGATTACGATTCTTCCCTTTCACCCTCTATGAAAAAGCCCAAGAGTGGTATGATAAACTTCCTTCTGAATCTATTTTCACATGGGAACAACTCATATCCAAGTTCTATGAGAAGTTCTTTCCACCTGGGAAAACTTCAGCGTTTAGAGATAGGATCCTCCGTTTTCGAAAAGGGAAGGACGAACCCTTCCATAAATCGTGGATTAGATTCAAGGATTTAATAAGATAAGTTCCACATCATGGCATCGAACTTTGGCTTTTGGTCCAAATCTTCTACGACAATATCTCCTCAAATGATCGGAACGAAATCAACAATTCTAGAAAAGGGAGATTAGCCAATCTTAGTGCCGAAGAAGGATGGGATAGGATTGAAGAATATGCTCAAGACCAGGATGACACTTGGGATGAACCTGAGTCGACTGTCAGCATGTCTGAAATCACTTCAACATCTTCAGATCGGTTAAGAAAAATTCACAAAAGAATGGAATACCTAGCTGGGTCGCAGTTACCTAAACAACTTTCAAATCCTTACTTGATCTGCGATTACTGTGGGGGCCCGCATGAGGTAGAGGAATGCGGAGGAGAAACCACGACTGAACATGCATGCTTGTCAGGAGGTGACATCTATGCTGATCCCTCCCTTTTGCCTTTTTACCAAAATGACGATTACACCCTCTGGGGAAATCTGGTAAAAAGAAAAGAAGGAGAGGAAGGTTCTGAATTCGAAATTAGGAGCACTTTTGAAGATGAACTTGGTCACTTCACTCAAGAAAAAGGCTTACAATTAAAAGGTCTTAATGAACTTGTTGATGAGCAGCAGAATGACATTGGAGAATGGTTCAACAAGCTTAACTCCGCCCTCGATAACCTTGAAATGCCGTCAGTAAGCCAAAAAGACCCCATGCTCGTGATAACCACTCGAGCTGGAACAACAACCAAGGACCCCCCTTACCCGAGTTCGCCCCCCATCACTCCCGATCCAAACAAGCCTCGCGAAGAGGAGGATGATGTGGGCAGCGAGGCTCCCAACCAACCTCCCTTGGCGACCCCTTCCCTATCAACCCCACTTAACCAACCTGTGAGAATCCCATTCCCATCCCGATTAAAAAACCAGAAAACTGAGAATGATAATAAAAGATTCCTGTCATATCTGAAAGACTCAGTAGGCACCATACCCCTCCTTGATGCTTGTTATCACATGTCGAAGTATAGCGCATACTTTAAAAAATTACTCGCTAACCGAAAGAAACTCGAGGGTCTTGTGACCCTGGGAGAAGAATGTTCGGTGGTGACCCATCGAGGGCTACCAAAAAAGGTAAACGATCCAGGTAGCTTCACCTTGCCTTGCTCCATAGGATCTCTATCAATAAAGAATGCTCTTGCCGATTTGGGGGCAAGTATCAATCTCATGCCTCACTCTATGTTCCTTAAACTAGGATACTCTGGATTAAAGCCTACCCGTATGAACATCCAACTAGCCGATAGGTCAGTCAAATACCCCGTAGGGATATGCGAGAATGTGCTAGCCAAAGTTGGGAAATTCAAATTTCCGGTCGACTTCGTAATATTAGAGATGGAGGAGGATGACTTGGTACCCATCATCTTAGGGAGACCATTTCTTGCTACCGCTCGTGCAGTCATTGATGTTCATGATGGCAAGTTAACCTTACGAGTAGGAACCGATAGCATAACCTTCGACATTAAGGACACTATGGATCTCTCTCTCTCGAAGCAGCTAACCGGCTCTATTTCATTGGAGAGGTCGATGAACTCACTGATGTCATTGATAGCTATGTTGATGAACAAATCGAGGAAGGCTGGTTACGGGATGAGAGTTTTCTCCCTTTGTTAGAGGTGGAAAAGATGGAGGATGTTGGTGCAGTCTCCTTCTACCCTAAACAAGAGGCCACGGAGCATCTCGAACTCCGAAAAACCGAAAACAAGCTTAAGCCTTCTATTATAGAACCCCCTGAGCTAGATCTTAAGGAACTTCCTAACCATTTAGAGTATGCCTTCCTTCAAGGAGAGGACCAACTGCCGGTAATCATAAACTCCTCCCTCGAACATGAACAAAAAGGTAAACTCTTAGAGGTCCTAAAGAAATATAAGGGAGTGCTTGCATGAAGTGTAGCCGATATTAAGGGGATTGACTCAACTTTTTGCACACATAAGATTCTCTTGGAAGAAGATTATAAACCTACCGTGCAACCCCAGAGGCGGGTAAACCCCAACATTAAGGAAGTTGTAAAGAAAGAAGTCATCAAACTTCTGGATGCAGGATTGATCTACCCAATCTCGGACAGCCCGTGGGTTAGTCCTGTACAGGTTGTACCTAAGAAGGGTGGAATGACTGTAGTTAAGAATGACAAGGGTGAGATGATACCCCAAAGAACGGTTACTGGATGGCGGGTATGCATCGATTATAGAAAGCTCAATGATGCCACGAGGAAAGATCATTTTCCCTTACCATTCATTGACCAAATGTTAGAGAGATTGTCTGGCCACGAGTACTATTGTTTCTTGGATGGATTCTCAGGATATTTTCAAATTCCCATAGCACCTGAGGACCAAGAAAAGACCACGTTTACTTGCCCTTATGGAACGTTCGCCTACAAAAGAATGCCTTTTGGGCTGTGTAATGTCCCCGCCACTTTTCAACGATGCATGACTGCAATCTTTCATGAACTTATGGAAGACAGCATGGAAGTTTTCATGGATGACTTTTCGGTCTTCGGGAATTCCTTTGACCGCTGTCTTGCTAATATAGAAAAAATGCTTAAACGCTGTGAGGAAACCAACTTGGTGTTAAACTGGGAAAAGTGTCATTTCATGATGAAAGAAGGGATTGTGTTAGGACATAAGATCTCTGGTAATGGGATAGAGGTGGACCAAGCCAAAGTTGAAGCTATATCTAAGTTACCATATCCCACGACTGTTAAAGCAATACGCAGCTTCTTGGGGCACGCCGGGTTTTATCGGAGATTCATTAAAGACTTCTCCAAAATAGCTCGGCCAATGACTCAATTGCTAATGAAGGATGCTCCTTTCGATTTCTCTTAAGAATGCAAGGATGCATTCGATCTCTTAAAAAAGGAGCTCACACAAGCTCCAATCATGATTACACCCAACTGGGAGTTACCGTTTGAAATCATGTGTGACGCTAGCAATTTCGCTGTCGGGGCTGTATTGGGCCAACGGCATGACAAGCTATTCCAACCTATTTACTACGCTAGCAAAACCATGAATCCAGCTCAAGAGAATTACTCTACCACCGAAAAAGAGTTGTTAGCCGTGGTGTTCGCATTCGACAAATTCCGGCAATATCTTGTCCTTTCAAAGACAGTCGTTTTCACTGATCACTCGGCTCTTCGATATCTTTTTGCTAAGTAGGATGCTAAGCCACGATTAATTCGGTGGATCTTGTTGTTACAAGAATTTGATGTTGAGATTCGTGATAAGAGGGGGGCAGAAAATCTGGCTGCAGATCATCTATCTCGTCTTGAAAACCCCTTGGATGAGCACGATAGAAGTGAGATTCGGGATTCATTTCCTGACGAACAACTCATGTCAATGACTGATTCGGAGCCTTGGTACGCCGATTTTGCCAACTATCTCGCAAGCAGACTCGTTCCATAACACCTGACTAGGTACGAAAGAAAAAGGTTCTTTTTCTCAGTTAAAATACTACTTCTGGGATGAACCATTTTTATTCCGAATGTGTCCTGACCAAATAATAAGACGTTGTGTTTCGGAGAGTGAGGCAGTGAAGATTATGAGGGAATGTCACTCTGGTCCCTCTGGAGGGCATCATGGGATAAGCACCACCGCCCGAAATATTTTCGACGCGGGATTCTATTGGCCCACAATTTTCCGTGATGTCAAAGAAATGGTACAGGCATGCGATGCATGTCAACGGGCCGGGAACATATCACATAGGGATGAAGCGCCTCAGAATTTTATACAAGTATGTGAGGTCTTCGATGTCTGGGGAATTGACTTCATGGGACCCTTTCCATCTTCAGGGGGGAACGAATACATTTTAGTTGCCATCGATTATGTTTCAAAATGGGTAGAGGCACAAGCCCTTAGGACCAATGATGCCAGGGTGGTTATTCATTTCCTGAAAAAGCTTTTCGCTAGATTCGGGATTCCTAAAGCCCTCATCAGCGATAGGGGGACCCACTTTTGCAATGCGCAAATGGAAAAGGTCATGAGAAGGTATGGGGTTTCCCATCGGTTTTCCACCGCCTATCATCCACAAACCAATGGCCAGGTCGAAAATACAAACAGAGCTATTAAAAGAATAATAGAAAAAATGGTTAGTCAAAATAGAAAAGACTGGTCATTTAAACTCGACGAGTCCTTATGGGCATTCCGAACTGCCTACAAAATACCTATTGGAACGACCCCGTATCGTATGGTGTATGGTAAGGCATGTCACTTGCCAGTGGAGTTAGAATATAAGGCT
The DNA here is from genome assembly GCA_030686995.1 of Artemisia argyi. Taxonomy (NCBI): domain Eukaryota; kingdom Viridiplantae; phylum Streptophyta; class Magnoliopsida; order Asterales; family Asteraceae; genus Artemisia; species Artemisia argyi. The sequence goes on from CM060680.1 coordinate 42,039,445, forward strand.
TATTGGGTGCTTAAGGCATGTAATTTAGACTATACAATTGCAAGAACCAGTAGGTTCTTACAATTACACGAGCTTGATGAGCTTAGATTAGAAGCTTATGAATCCTCCATTACATATAAAGAGAGGGCAAAAAGATGGCATGACCAAAGAATTAAGAAACCCAAGGAATTTTCAGAAGGGGACAAAGTCTTATTGTACAATTCTCAGTTAAGATTATTTCCAGGGAAACTCAAGTCTAGATGGTATGGACCATTTACGGTGAAAAGTTCCTCTAAAACTGGAGCCGTTGTGTTATTAGACGATGAAGGTAGAGAATTCACTGTTACCATACAACGTGTGAAACATTATCAAGAAAATAATAATGAAATGATTAGTGAGGAGGATGTCACGTTTGATGATGAGGTCACGTAGTAACCCATGACCTTGAGTCTAGCTACAAGACTCGTAAATAAAGAAAAGCGCTTCTTGGGAGGCAACCCATGTTCTGTGTGATTTTTATTTTGTTTGTTTGTTATTTGCTTCCGTAAGTGAACATGTATATTCGTATTTGTTAGAGTCAAATGCTTGTATCGAGTCATAATGAAGTTTTGTAGGATTTTCCAGGAAGTAGGACCAAGTTTTTCCAGAAATTTTTCGGAAACTTAACATAAGAATTTCTGCAGGTCACTTCTGACGGCGTCACGAGTTTACTCTTGACGGCGTCACGTGTAAAAATCTGGAAATTTTACCAGTTTTGTTTTTCTAACGGAGTCTTAAAGTTTTTGTTGAATTATTAGTTTTATAATCTCCATGAAATCTGCAAACATCATTCCACAAGCATTATATCTTATTTTGTTTTCTAGGATTTATTAGCATATGTAGATTACCGCCGATTTTATGCGAGGTTGCCTTGTCTGTTTTCTCAGGTTTTATAGGTTATGTATGACAAGAAGATGATTATTATTCTGGAATGGAAGCTTTGATTGTTCATTTTCTTTGAGGAAGATCTAACCTGGCCACCTTATTATCCATACCGAGCGAATCAGGGGAGTATTTGATTTCATTCTTTTTAGAGCATCTACAATGCTTGAACCTTGAAAAGCTTTTTATCATTTAATTTTATTATTATTTTATTATGAAAAAGTCATTCTAATTAATGCTTCAAAATGTTTGTATAGAACAATGCTTCAACCGCTTGGCATACTCCAAGTCATTTTAAAAACCTCTTTAAAAAATCCAAGTTTGCAATGCAAAAAAGTCTTTGAATGACTTTTTAAAACAGTAAAAAGCTTTTGCAAAAACCTCCCATTGTTGATGCTCTTACTCATTTCACTTTTACATTCTTTACTTGAACATTGAGGACAATGTTCATCCTAAGTGTAAGGGGAGGGTAAAATGATGATACTTTACAAATACACTTTCGCTTGAGTTTGTTTGTTTAATAGTAGATGTGTAATAAAACTATGAGAAATACTTGTTAGTGCAATTTTAGCGCCAAATTTAAAATTTTTTACAACATTTAGGAGTGAAACTTTAGCCATAGCAAGCGTCTCATGGATAGGAGATTGTATGACTAGCACAAAACCGTATCATTCAGAAAAATTTTCCACCCAAATATGTGAGATTCACCTTTAGATTTGATAGGAAAAACATTTACTATTAGTGCTTATGAGTGTACCGGTAGCATTTAGATTCTAGAACTTGCGTTAGTGATGCATCCCGAGACCGCTAGTGAGACTACATTCGTGTAGTAGGATTTACTACATGATAAGAGGCATTAAGATCACCCTTGTGTTAAACCCGTATTATAATTACTTGACCGTTTAAGTCATATTACTTGGCTAGTTAAGTCAATTAATTTTTCCCACACCTTAGCGTTGTACTCATTTTTAGGACACGAAACCCCTAGTACACCCCTCCGAGCCTATCTTTTCGTTTCTAACTTTAAGCATCTTACTTAAAGGAAGAATTTGTTACACCCCACTTAAATGTACACCCAAATCGCCTTAGCCTTCCGTGTATGCACTCATCTTTAGTGCATTATTGTTATATGTTAAACCCTAAGTTAATTATCTCATGGTTGCTAAGTCGAGTCATATCCTTGTACATATTGTTTTGGTACGATTGGGACTCATGGGTAAAGTACTTATTTTATGGAGTAATGGGGAAGAACATCATATATTACCCCCGTATGTGCGTTAATCTTAAAAGTACTCCAAGTGTTTTGATTTTCTTAATTCGAGTCATTAGATTAGTTTATTGTAAAGTATATAGAAATTCAAGTGTAAGGGGAATGTACATCCCCTATGATGTCTTATTTTGGATGGTAGGGTAAGAGTGTATGCGCAAAAAAAAAAAAAAAAAAAAAAAAAAAAAAAAAAAAAAAAAAAACGAAAAAAAAAAAAAAAGAAAAAAAAATAGAAAAAGAGAAAAGAAAAACATACGGACTACCATCTCGTTTCATTCTATGTTTATTTTATGTTTTTGTTATTTTTCATTTATTAGCTTAAGTCGAGTCTAGTCTTGGCTTAGCAACGCCATATTGTACATGTAATTAACCAAGATTGTTAACTCGCCACCAGTAAAGACTGCCTATATCCAACAAAACCGTGTATTTCATATCCCTACACCTAACGTTACAACCCTTTTAAAAGACCTCTTTGATAGTTTATCCTAGGTGCTTACGCCATGTGGTGAAGGTTTGATCCTTTCCCAAAGCCTATGGTAATCTATTTTGCTATGACAGGTAGTGAGAGATATTTTCCGTTTCTATATTGTGATATTACTTTATTACACCCGAGAGATGTGAGTATCTAAACACTATTTGTGAGGTGCTAGTGTATGACATTCGTGCTTGTCTTGGGTCTTTAGTGGAACGATTATTTGTTGTAATTACTTTTATATTAGTGTTAAATGACCCCTAACTTGTATTTTGACTAGAATAAAAGCGCATTTGCTTGAGGACAAGCAAATCTCAAGTGTAAGGGTATATGATGAGGTGAAAAATGAACCACTTTTAGGGGTCATTTAAGCCCGGAATTGAATTTATTTGATCAAATATTACCCTAAATCGTTCCTTTTGTGATTTTAGGTACTTTGGGAGTGAAATTTGGAAAAGGAAGCAATTCGGACGTTTTTGGAGCATAAAAGTGAAGAAAACGGCAAAGTCTTAATTTTTCATGTGGAGAACAGTACCTGACGGCGTCAAGAGGAAGACCCTGACGGCGTCAAGAGTAAAATCCATGACGACCCAGTGCAAACCTGACGGCGTCACAACAAGGGCGTCAAGAGTTAAATTGGTGACGGCCTGTATAAGGTGAATACATGATGGCGTCAGACCCAGATCTAGGCAGTCCGAGAAACTATTTGGCGGCGAGATGACCGCGTCAGACTTTTGTTCTTGACGCCGTCACCTATCAAAATCTATATATAGTTTTCTATTTTTCATTCATAAAGGAGGAACTTGTGTGGAGAAAACTAGGGCCGAACTTTGTAAACCCTAGGTCATATTTTATAGTGTTTTCAAGGGTTTTCACCCCTTGAATCCTTTCATGTTCAATTGAGATAAGTCTTTTCTTAATTCATTCAATATGTCTATGTGTTGTTTGAATATATCTTATGCTTTTCTTGATTTCAACATGCTAGGCTAGATCTATCTTGTGTTTGCTTAGATCTAATGAAACCTAGATGTTAATTATGTGTTGATTACTTGTTTATGGTTGTATTGGATGAATGATTTCAATGTTAGGCTTAAGAAAACTGGCAGATCTCCATTGTGTAACATGCTTGAACGTCTTAGGAAACATGAACCGATGTGTACTAGGTTTTATTGGTTGTCTTTAATGCATGAGCAAATTCTAGTGATCCCATGTTAGGAGCTTCTTAGCCGGCTCGACATAGGAGTGAAGTAGGCGCTTATAGGATTGGGGAAGTAAGTACGCCACCCCATGAATGGTATTAAGGAATACAATCCGTCATCCACGCAACTATAACAAGTAATTAACGTGTAAAAGATATCTAAGGAGTAGTGAAATCTAAGTAAACACAATTCTCCCACATATTGCTCACAACTTTAGTTTAATATAGTTTATTTTCATTTCTAGTATTTTATTTTGATTGCATCTTAGTATTGGGTTAGTTGATTAGCAACTAATTCCGCCCAACTCCTTCAAAACCGAGATTTTTACTTGCTTTCTAAAAAATATAAAAAAATACAAAAAAGAATCATCCCTCATCTCTAGACCTAGTCTTTAGGTTTTCTAATCCTAGCGACACTATTCCTAGCTGAACGATCAATCCCCCGGTACTTGTCATTATACTATACTACATCGATCAGGTACACTGCCTGGTGGGGGTTGTAAGCTTCTCGAGATCCCTCGAGAGGTAAAGCTTGGTGCAATCCCTACGCATCAGAGGAATGCTAATGAAAACGATCAAGGGGAATTACCAAAGTCTAATAGAAAATTCTGCACACCCTCCCTTCTCATCATGTTAGACCAAACATGAGATGTAAAAGAACAAGTAAAGAACAAATGGTCACGAGAGTCTGGAACTAAATCACACAACGAGCATCTAGACAGGTTTAAGTTGGTTGTTTGACCAACGTCCCATTGTTTAAGACGATCGTGTGTCTTTAGTTTCCTTTGAATAACTAACCACAGATGAAAAGAATGTCTCAAGATACAATGTGAAAACCATACAATATATGTCCAATCCAGAACATTACCTCGCGAACAGATATCTTCCCACACTACTCCTACTGAGAATGCATATCATTCCCATATCAATCCTTCCAAACTAGCAAGTCCCTAGTGTTCTCATTTAGATTTGGTACATCACAAGTAAATAATAAAGTAGGATATTTTGTGGTCCATGTTACTGGCCACATCCATGCATGATTATGGATTACATCAGCTAGTTTAGAGTTTAAATTAAGACCTCCATTATTTATATCACGAACAGACATCAGCTAGTTTAGAGTTTAAATTAAGACCTCCATTATTTATATCACGAACAGTGATGAAATCTCTCAAAGGGCATAATGAATTCCAATTATCAAACCAAACTGAGATAGACCGACCGTCTCCAATTTTATACCAAAAAAACTTGCAAATAAGAGGACAAATCTGAAGCAATTTACGCCATCCCCATGTCGTGGTACCACGAAACGGGACATCCCAAAAGCTTCGACCTCTAAGTTTATGGGAATGAATCCATTTTACCCAAAGCGACTCCTTTATGGTAATAATACTCCAAATATGAGAAGTAATTAGAGCCACATTAAACAACTCAATACTACGGATGCCCAAACCACCTTCATTTATATTCATTATATTCATCAAAATCATGATTTAAAATCTTTGTTGTGTGTTATTGAATTGTGTGGGATGAGGCTACCTTGTCCTTGTAATCAACACTGTACTGCTTAAGTGCGTAGCATTTGAAGTCTCAAAACATCCGGATGCTTGTTGTGCTTAGTTGGCTTGATAAATAGTTGGTATGAAGTACATTGGATGGGCACCCAATGTCGAGACTCGAGAACTCCGTGGAACCATCATTGGGGGATTCATCGACTTTGGTTTTGGCACACATTTTTTAACGTGACCAGGCATAGATGACCCTGCATACAAGGGCTAAGACATTTTGAGTAACTCGACATACATGGGTTAAAAGTAACCCTGCATAGGTATAATTGGACAAATAATTTTATAAGGCAGCCCATGCATGTTGAAGAACTTAAAGTTATACAGAAACTCATGCATAATGTTTTTTAATTCATTCAATAAAATGCCCTTAAACTACCACTTAACACCAAAAGTGAAACACCCGCAACAACATCGAGTTCAAATCGCAAAAAGAAACTGCTCTAACCGTTAAGAAAACAAAAATACAACATCCATTTCCTCATGACCAACCGATTACGGATAAACTCGCAACAATAGCGACACACACTACTAAATCATTTAAGTAAACTGATACATTATATTAACTGAAAGGATAATGTAAACTATACTATTTAAATCCCTATTATCAAGCAAATTGATTTCGTATTTTTGTGTGTGGTGCATATCATTATCAACCCCTTCCAAAACGAAATCATACCCAATATGAAACCGCAGATGGTTTATTTATGCAGGTTTACAAACAAACAAACAAAAAACACTGAGTCTTGATTGGTTGTCGAAGTACATTGAGCGAGTAAAGTGCAAAATCATTGTCAATAACTCAAAACTATTGAAATGATTACGGTGAGATTATTACGGCCCAACATCTCACCAAGTCCAACATATAAGCTCAACAATTGAGGTTCCATTCTAAAACCAATTGGTGATAGAGGAGTAGCCTACCAAGCTTATATGTTAACTTTGAGATTATAGTTCTACCGATGTGGGATTGGGTTTGTACACTCAACAATCCTTCCCTCAAACCCAAACCACCATGGGCCTCCCCTTCGACTATAGCCACGATCCCACCTTTTCCATACCGCCGACCTTTACCATCGGAACACACCGCCTTTTTACCGGCTTCCTTTTGGTACAAGGTTTATCAGGATCCACTAATACCGTCGAACCGGGGTCTAATCGAGGAAACACCATCCACATCATCACCGGGCCCAACCTGTCTCTGATACCACTTGTGAGATTCTTACGGCCAAACATCTCACCAAGTCCAACATATAAGCTCAACTGAGCTTCCATTCTAAAACCAATTGGTGATAGAAGGAGTAGTCTACCAAGCTTATATGTTAACTTTGAGATTATAGTTCTACCGATGTGGGATTGGGTTTGTACACCCAACAATTACCATATATCAGCAAATATTTTCAGGAAAAACAAGACATTGGCAATTACTTTTTCCTGATTCTAAATCAATGGGCCCAATCGCATAATTGTTCTGCCCGAATTTGTTTACATCTTGAATCACGACAGATTGCATACTGACTTCATCTACAGGATGGTACCCGTCTAGTAGAACGTGTCTTTTCTAGAGCATGGAAATAAGCATATGGACCCCATCCTGAAAAGCCAGAAGCAATGTTACTAAAAATAAGCATACGGGTTCCAAAAGATACACAAACACTTGACAAACTACCTTCAGTGTGATATGGTGCTAGGAAAACCTGCAGATAGCAAAATGTGGCGACAGTGAGACCTGTAGAAAAGTGATAGAGTTATAAGCATACGCAAAGGTCACAAAATTGGTGGAGGTCAAACTAGTAGAGCCAGGTTGACCCAAAACACTTTCCATCCAAATTTTTTATTTTATTTTATTTTATTTTTTAATCAAAGATAATAAAAATAATAATTTATATAAAAAAGAATCTAAATAATTTTTAATGTTAATAATTTGGAGGTTATGCCATTAAACACACATTTTCTGTGACTTTTGACCTGTTTGAACCATTTGACCCATTTGTTAGCTACAAAAAATTTTCTGACCCAAAACACTTTCGGTTGTGGGTCAAAACTGCCACCTAGTCTAAACGATTGTTTGCTGCAGATAAATATTGTGACAAACCTAAAAGACCACTAATAGATGCATCTTGCCAGTGGTGGCGATAGTCATCTACTCTAGAAACAGCTACAAGAGATGCCATAAGGAGTGGAAGAAAATGACACACAGTTTTGCCACACGGTTCCGGTGATCAAACACTTTGATTTTTCCAGGTAAGCACAGTGCCAAAAAACATAGACCAGCAAACGACACTACAAAGTATTCTAAACATTCAGCACAATGAAATCGAAAAAGATAAGCTAGAGTTAATAGATTGGACATATAAACATGTATCAACTATATTGTGAATGCAAAAAAGGTAGAATCTTACACGAAGTATGACCGCTTGGAAAGCTCTTATGACCATCCCTAATAAGACTGTCTTTACCAGTGCATATAACGTTGCCCCACTGATCATAATTCTCCACCATTATAGCAAGAAATAAAACCATAATAAGAAATTTGAATATGCTCGACTCCATTTATTACTAACCTCTAAATTCCTTGAACAGAATCAGAAATTTGAATAAAACTATCATGTTATATTTATATTTGAGTAAATTACACCGTTCGTCCCTGTGGTTTGCTCCAAATCACTACCGTAATCCCTGATCTTTTTTTTTTTGCTTTTTTGATCCTTATGGTTTACATATTGCACGATGTCAGTCCCTATCGCTAACTGTCGTTATCTTCTCCGTTAGGAGATAATTGTCAAGTGGCAATGTTAGTCCATTAACCAAACGATCATTTGCAACGTTAGTCCTTTATACTAACGACCGTTACTAATAAACTCAAATTTTGGTTTTCTTAAAAAAAATCTTTTCTATGTGGTTTTTATCGTTTTCGCCTGTTTTCATGTGTTTTCTTACTTTTGGTCCGTTTTTATACGTTTTCGTCCGTCTTTATACGTTTTCATATGTTTTTCTTACGTTTTCATTCGTTTTTATATGTTTTCTTACGTTGTCATACGGTTTTATCCGTTTTTATATGTTTTTGTATGTTTTTCCCCGGTTCATGCGTTTTCTTATGTTTTCGTTCGTTTTTATACGTTTTCGTCCATTTTTAGACTTTTTTGTTTGTCTTTATACAATTTTATCTATTTTTCTTACGTTTTCTTTCGTTTTTATCCGTTTTTATACGTTTTCTTACGTTGTCATGATTTTATCCGTTTTTCTACGTTTTTTTATTTATACGTTTTCCTCCGTTTTTTACGTTTTTCTCCGTATTTTTTACGTTTTCATATATTTTCATCCATTTTTATATGGTTTCATCCGTTTTTATTTGTTTTCGCTCGTTTTCTTACGTTTTCACCCGTATAAAAACGCATAAAAACGTAAGAAAAACAAACAAAAACGTATAAAGACATACGAAAAGGTATAAAATGGACGAAAATGTATAAAAACGGACGAAAACGTAAGAAAATGCATGAAACGGGGAAAAACAGAGAAAAACGTATAAAAATGGATAAAACCGTATGACAACGTAAGAAAACATATAAAAACGAATGACAACGTAAGAAAAACATATGAAAACGTATAAAGACGGACGAAAACGTATAAAAAAGAACGAAAACTAAGAAAATGCAAGAAAACGGGTGAAAACGATAAAAACCTCGTAGAAAAGATTTTTTTTAAGAAAACCAAAATTTGAGTTAATTAGTAACGGTCGTTAGTATAAAGGACTAACGTTGCAAATGATCGTTTGGTTAATGGACTAACGTTGCCACTTGACAATTGTCTCCTAACGGAGAAGATAACGACAGTTAGCGATAGGGACTGAAAGCGTGCAATATATAAACCATAAGGATCAAAAAAGCAAAAAAATAGATCAGGGACTACGGTAGTGATTTGGAGCAAACTACAGGGACGAACGGTGTAATTTACTCTTTATATTTTATAACATTATATAACACTTTTTTGTTCAGATATTTGAGATATATGCGAGTATGAGGATCTATATTTGATATCATAGATGGCAAGATGAGCGGGTTAGGTAACAGGTTAACATGGGTTCAGGTGGGTACAGGTCATATTTTGGTCTACGTCAGGTCAGAATGGGTAGACATGAAAACACTTTCTGTCAGTTTCTAATTTTTCTTGCATACAATTCATGTTAGCAATGAATTACAACAATAATCTAAATCTTCAATTAACATTATTAGAAAGTTGTATGCATTAAAAACAGACTTTGGTCACCTTAAACTGAATGACACCATTCGACCCATTTCCATTTAGGGAATACTAATTTGACCCATTGTACCCGTTGGAGATATTGTCATCCCAATTCGACTCATTCCAAGTAAATTGGTCAAAATTACCACATATAACAAGATGATCGTATAGAACTAGATGAAAGGACACTATTAGGCTTCATAACCATCAGGTTGGAAGACTGGGTCCCATCCGAAATCGTTTGGTCGCCTTGCAGGAGCAATTTTCCCCTGAAAGCGTAAGTATTGTGTTAAATTATTTGTAATACCATCTGATGCGTGATTATCACATACATAATACGTCACGTGTGAAAAAAAACAAAGTGGATAAGTTAACCCATACCTGGGTCTTTCCCACAAACGTAATGGGTTCAAGATCTGGCCCGATAGCAAAGAAAATATACACATAGCATAGGAAGATTAATCCTCATATGCCATCAACATATTGTTCAGACCTACAAAAGCAATTTAAATATTCAACAAACATTATATTTTTAGGTTCTATATCAAGATAAGTTTGTAACAAAAAGTAATTTAAGTACCTTCATGACCAAATATGTCAAGTCTATAAGAAGATTGATGTAACCAACATTTGAATAGAAATATGAACGATTTTAACTTGTGACACAATGATTTTATGTGAGACAAATTGACAGAAATCCATTAATTATCAAGGCCATGCAAACAAAACAAAATACGGAGAATGTACTTTAAAACAAACTACATCTGCTTTCGTATCAAGCTTTGATAGATAACACATGCCTTCGTGCGTAACATGTGTGTTTGTGAAATCGATAACGTGCAAATAATATGTGTTTTCGATTGACGACAAAAAACGCTCAAGAGATAACTGATTTACTAAGTGCAGTGAGTATTACATCCATATTATGAAACTACAAAGTTCATATCCTCAATTGATACATACATTCAAACCATGCACTACAACAAGAGAAGAAAAAAAAACCGATACCAGTATTAACTTGTTGATATGTGGAATCATTTGAAGCCGACAATGGGTCTTGGCCGGATATAGCCGGGTCTATCCGGGTCGTGGCCCGATATAGCCTTAAAAAAACACAAAAACCTTGAAAAATAAATAAATAAATAAGCACCTAATAGCAGCCACTCTAGCTTCGGTCGAGTTTTAAAGCTTCTTTGCATTTCTAATCGCAAATGTCACCGGAGCTAAAACCCCCGCTCGTCATTTTACAGTTGACTATGATTGGAAATTAAGGGCCTGTTGTTGTTATACTCCGTAATATGTGTTAAGCCCAGGGTTCTAAATAGCGCGCCATAGCGGCGCTATAGCGGCGCCATAGCGCGAGGCGTGGCCTCCACGTTACGAAACAGGCCAAGGCGTCTTCTTAAGGCGTAGCGTGTTATGAAGCGCGAAAAAACGTGGTAAGGCGTGCTATAGCGTGAAGCGTGGCGCTTTATTTTGAAGCTTTTGTAGGATTTAGTGATTTACTATTATTAGGCTAGAAGGAACTTGGGATTGGGCTAACTTTATAAATCAAATGCTAAAAGATAATATAACAAGTGAATGTGAATATGTGAATGTAATGTTTTATACCGTAGTTTTTAGGTTTTACATTTTATCTTTTAGCAGTTTACTCTCCCGGAGAAGGTTTTATTTAAAGAAATGACGAAAAATGCAATAATAGTTTAGCTTTTTGAGTTTATTTCTTATGTATAACGCGTTTTGTAAACTTGATGTATTATATATATATATATATATATATATATATATATATATATATATATATATATATATATATATATATATATATATATATATATATATATATAGGGGAGCTTTATTTTCAGAACCCTGTTAAGTGCGGGAACTGCGAGAACTCCAATTTTACATTAGAAAACATGCATGTTCATATAAAACATGTATGTTTTCTTACATACACCTTAATACAAATACCTGCATAACATACATGTTCATATAAAACCAATTTGCATTGATATGTTGCACTTAACATGGTTTTATATGAACATGTATGTTACGCAGGTATGTGTATTAAGATGTATGTAAGAAAATATACATGTTTTCTAATGCAAAATTGGAGTTCTCGCAGTTCCCGCACTTAACAGGGTTCTGAAAATAAAGATACACTATATATATATATATATATATATATATATATATATATATATATATATAGACACACACACACACACACACACACACACACACACATATATATATATATATATATATATATATATATATATATATATATATATATATATATATATATGAAATATGATATAAATATATAAATCTATAAAAAATTATGCCGCCTTGGTCACGCCTCAAAAAACGCTATAGCTTCGCTATAGCTCGTATAGCTTGAGGCTTGGCTTCGCCGCCACGCCACGCCTCACGCTATTTATAACCTTGGTTAAGCCCATATGGCCATATAATATGGAATTTATTTTAGTGTACTATTGCTTTTGGTAAAATGCTACCTTGTTTTAGTAACAAAAGAACCTGAGTCAAAAACACTTACATGAAAACTCATCGAGGCACTATTTTGCCGAATTACTCGATAAAACATGTCAAAAGTTCACAGCAAAACACATACTCAGTCTACCTTAACAAATGTACTTTACTCGTCCCACTAATGAAATGCCAAGGATACGTTGTAAGACTAATAGTTACATCCAGGGACGGAACCAGGACTAAATATAACCGGGTGCACAAAAAAATTGAACACTAATACTAGAAACATATTTCAATAGACCGAGTGCATTTAAGATGACTGTAGGAAAAATCGCTACATTGAATAAAACCATGGGGTGCACGGGCACCCGCGAGAACCCCCTGGCTCCGTCCCTGGTTACATCAAATAAATGTCTTCATGTTTAATAAATGTCTTCATGTTTGTTTCTTATAGGCGCAGGTGTAAATATATCAAAATAGAACTGATACTTTAAGTGTACAAAGCAAAATCTCCAGGAAACTGCTTTCAAGAAGGCTAAGTATTGTTCGACATCATCGGGCGCTAGCATTTGAATTCTTAAACCCGATGTAGGGGCTCTTGAACTCCCTGGAACCATCATTTGGGGATTCATTGAGTTTGGTTATGGAACCATCATTTGGGAATGATGGGTTTAGTTGGCCGAGAGGATAGAAAGTGCACCTGGTGGTGCTAACATTTTACGCATTTTAGGATATCCTCATAATTCAGTGGAAAACTTTAGAACTAGTAAATAAGTTACATTGGTCATGTTTATTATGGAAACTTAGGAAAGTTATTCGGATCACATAATGAAGCTGTTTTCAGATCATACAGTTAGAGTGCGTGCATTTAAATTTGCTTCTAGTGTTTGATTTGAAGTTGTTAAGCAAACAGTTTTGTTATTTCGAGTAATAGTTTTAGTACATTTAACTAAATGAATTTTGCACAAGATTAGTTCGATTGCTACATTATTCCTGTTAATATATAACAAGAGCATCATGTAAATGTAACAAACACATTCTTGTCCCAAACTAGATCGATATATAAGTTGCAAAGTATTTATTGAATAAGTATTTCGTCTAACCCATTGTATTCGAGTACATACATACATATTTATAGGTTTCCATTCGACACCCTGGAACCATTGTGACCTTTCGGTAATAACCGAATTTAATTAACAATAACTAACTTTCTGTAACCGCCAATAACTACTTTTCGGTTACTAACTAACTTAACTAACACTATTGGTCCTTCGTGTATTTATTGTTTACATAAGAAGCAATGAACTATATTATATGTTCACATTCTCCTCCTTAATCTTGATCGTTGCTTTGTCCTAAATCTTGAACTCCGAGCATTTGTCGCATTGTCACGAACTTCAATCTTGGTAGAGCCTTCGTTAGAATATATGTTCTTTGTAGTTCTCCAGTGACGTGTTCCACATTGATGTGCCCATTCTCTACGCATTCACGAATGAAATGATAGCGAATATCGATGTCCTTACTTCTTCCATGAAAAACTGGGTTCTTGACGAGTGCTATTGCTAAAACATTATCCACCTTCAATGTTATCCTTTTCTCTTCCCATCCAATTAATTCACTTAATAGTCGCTTTAACCATAAGGCTTGACATGCTGCTCCAGTAGCCGCCATGAATTCTGATTCACATGATGAGAGCGCCACTGTTGGTTGCTTCTGAGTACACCAGGTAATAGGTGACTCTACAAAATAAAATACTATCCCATTGTTTCATTTTCCTTGATCTGTGTTGATTCCATAACTATTGTCGCTGTAACCTGTAATCGTGCACCCGCCTTCTTTCTTGTATATTATGTCATGCTCCTTTGTTCCTTTGATATATCGGATTACTTGCTTTAGTGCCTTCAGGTGATGATCCTTCGGGTCTTGCATGAATCTGCTGAGTAGTCCGACTGAGTAACTAAGATTTGGTCTTGTATGTAGTAAGTACCTGAGACTTCCAATTAAGCTTCTGTAATAAGTTGCGTCAACTGAGTTTCCATCTTCCACCTTGACCAACTTAGTACCGGGATCCATTGGTATCTTCGTATCATTACTATCCATCATACTTGTTTCTTTCAAGATCTTGTTAATATAACATGTTTGCTTGATTGTAATCTCTCCTCTTGTCCGTGTAACTTCTATCCCGAGGTAATAAGCTAACAATCCTAAGTCGCTCATTTCAAATTTTTCTTCCATCTGGGATTTAAACACTTCTATTTCCTTCCTTGGAGTGCCCGTGATTATCAAATCATCTACATAAACTCCAACTATAATCGTAGAAGTCTTGCTTCTCTTCGTATAAACCGCTTGTTTGAGATTACACTTCTTAAAATCTAATGACTTTAAGGTTTGATCAAGCTTCACATTCCAAGCTCTTGGTGCTTGTATTAAGCCATATAAAGCTTTAATAAGCTTATAGACTTTCCCTGAATTTTCTTGTTGAATGAATCCTTCAGGTTGTGTAACGTAGACTTGTTCCTTCAAATCTCCATGTAAAAATGTTGATTTTACATCTAAGTGATGTACTTGCCAACCATGATATGCTGCTAATGCTAATATCAACCGTACTGTCTCTACCGAGCAACTAGGGCAAATACTTCATCGAAGTCTATTCCTTGTTCTTGTACATATCCTTTTGCTACTAACCGTGCCTTGTATTTGATGATCTTTCCTTTAGCATCCCTCTTTGTCTTATAGACCCATTTCAGTCCTATTGCTTTCTGATCTATAGGCAAATTCGTAAGAGTCCATGTTTTATTCTTTTTTACTGAATCCAACTCTACTTCCACGGCCTCAATCCATTTCTTATCTACTGATGCTTCCTTATAGTTACGTGGTTCTTCTTCCGTGAATAATAAACTTTCAGCTTCCACTTCACGTGCATTCTCATATATATTCGTTATATTCTTGAAACCTCGTACTAGTGTATCATCAAAATCTTTTCTTGAGCTTCCTAATGAGCTAAATGTAGCTTCTTCTTCTTCGTCTGAGTGTGGGTTGTAAGTGTATGTCGGTGGTGTGATTGGTGAATCTGGATCTGGTTCTGATCCTATTCTGGATACGTATTATCAATATTATCATTGATCTCTATGTTGACTGGGGTAACATTCTCATTGTCAACTCCTTTTACCACAAAACTATCCCAAAATGTGTTTTGTGTACTGGTATCCTCTTCATCTTTATCCCAATCCCACGGTTTTTTTTCCATAAACTTTACATCCCTACTAACATGTTTCTTCTTTGCTATTGGATCATATAACCTACATGCTTTTGATCCTTCCTCTACTCCTAAGTAAATCATTGGTATGCATCTGTCATCCAGCTTCTCCAGGTGCGGTATCGTTATCTTCACATAAGCTGTGCATCCGAATATTCTTAGGTTTTCCAGGTTCGGTTTTCTGTTGTAGAGTGCCTCATATGGAGTTTTATCTTCCAGGGCTCTTGTATGTACCCTGTTGAGTATGTAAATGGCAAAAAGTTAAGGGTAACTTCATTGCTTTCATCATACTCCTCGTAGTTGATAACATTGTCCTATTTCTTCTCTCCACTACTCCATTCTGTTGTGGTGAGTAAGGTGCTGTCAACTGTCGTGCTATTCCATTTTCCTTGCAGTGCTTGGTGAATTCATTAGATGTAAATTCACCTCCTCTATCTGTTCTTAGCATCCTTAATTTCATTCTTATATCCATTTCTATCTGCTGCCTAAATTCCTTGAAAGTACTAAATGCCTGATCTTTCAACGTCAGAAAGTAGGCCCACATGAAACGTGTACAGTCGTCTACTAACAAGAATATGAGTTTCTTGCCAGAGTGTGTGGCTGGACTTATAGGACCACAGATGTCTCCGTATACTAAGTCCAATGGGTTCTTTGATCTGAATTTAGCTTGATTTGGAAATGGTGTTCTACTGTGTTTCCCTAATAAACATGCATCACAAATCTGTCAGGCATGATTCATTCTTGGTATTCCTTCCACTAGACCCTTCCTAGTCATCTTGTTGATATCGTCAAAGTTCAGATGACTTAATCTAGTGTGCCATAACCATGCTTGGTTATCTACATTTGCTAAGAGACATATAGGTGCTTCTATCTGTAATCTAATACTATAAAGTCGATTCTTAGATCTTTCAACCTTCATCAATAACTTCTTGCTCTTATCATACAAAGTCAACTTGTTTCCGTCCATGATGACCTTACAACCTATCTCCGTAAGTTGTCCTAGACTTCGTATGTTGCTCTTGAGGTTTGGTATATAGTATACATCCGATACTATCTTCTGTTCTTGGTTTCTACAACCTAACAATATAGAGCCTTTTCCCTTTATCTGTACATACGATCCATCTCCAAAACGTACTCGTCCAGTTACGCTTTCATCAATATCCTTAAAATGACTCTTGGTTCCCGTCATATGGTTACTTGCACCATTATCTAAATACCATATGCTTGCATCTGCTGAAGCATATTTTCCTGGTTGAATTTGGCCTTCATTCAACAACACTTCCTCGTGTTCGGTTTCGTGTGTAGTCATTAATAGTGATGGTTCATCGTCCACTAAGATAAGGTTTGATTGTTCCTGAGTTGTCGATGTTCCTCTACAATCTTTCTTAACATGTCCAAGTTTCAGACACTTGAAACATCATACTTTACTCAAATCCCACTCACTTTTATTCCTATTTGAATTTCCTTTGTGATTTGAGTTCCCTCTTTGTGAGTTATTCCTGTTTCTATTATTCTGCCAGTTTCCTCGTGAAAAATTTGATCTACCTCCGCGTTTATAAAACCGCTTTCCTTTTCCCGAGTGTTCGCCATGTGCGAATAGTAAGTTCTCCTGGCTTTCCACTTGTCCTCCTTTCCGGAGCTTTATCCTTTCCTCAAAACGCCTTGAGTTTTCCAGTGATCTCATCTAGGGTGATATCGTCGAGATCATTTTTCTGTTTTATGGATGCTACTATCTGGTGTGGAATCTAATAGTTTTCTTACTAAAAGTGATTCAAGTTTTCCCTAGTTCTTTTGCCTTAGTGGCATAACCGTTTAATTTATCCGTAAATGCATCCACCGTCTCATCTTCCTTCATTTGAAGTGAGTTAAACCCAATCATCAATGATTGTAACCGTGCTTGCTGCACTTTCTCTTCTCCAACGTGTCTCTTCTTTAATGATTCTCATAATTCCTTGGCCGTTTTACATCCCACTACTTGTAAAATCACATCTTCGGTCAACGCTTGATATAGCAAGGCCGGCGTTGCCTTGTCCTTCTTATCATCTACTTGCGTGTTTTCCTTAGGTTCTATCGTTTCCCATAAACCATGTGCCTCTAGTATAACCTTAATTTGTATAGCCAATACCGTGTAGTTTGTATTTTTCAACTTAGGGCATTGGTATTGTGTGATAGGTGTTACGGGTTTTAGTGTAGTTGATGTGTTTGTTGTATCATCACCAGCCATCTTAAAAGTGCTTGTTATCTTCACCTTCTAATACGTATGGGAATTTCCTATCTAGTATGGTATCTCTACTAATATGGGAATAGAAATAGTTTTCGGGAATCCTAATAATACGGGATCAATAAATAGTTCTCGGGATTTCCTAATAGACAAAATAATAATTCTATACCATCTAATATAATTGAAATGAAAGTTTTAACTTGTCACCTCGATATTTGTGTTGAAACACAATTGTATTCCCTTTGTGTTAGTAACGCAGTTTACCAACAACTCCTTGTTTACCCAAGTTGTTTCCTTGTTTTCTTGTCTCGTTGTCTTTTGTTTTACTCAAATCAAATTACAGACCCTCGGCTTCCTTTTGTTTTGAGTTGTTTTGCTTCGAAACAAAAAGAAAAACACCACGGTTTCCTTTTTATTTCTTTGTTGTCGAATTGTTTTCTACCCAACGAGCCCAAACAAATTTCTTTCTATTCCTTCTCGGTATACCACACATCCTCACGTTGCTTTAAATTTCTCCTTGTGTGTTTTTCTTGATTTCTTTTCCAAAACGTCTTCTATACGTTGTCTTTTCTGCTTTTTACTTCGAAATCAAAAGCTTTCCTACACACAAACTTGGTACCACTCTCGGTATCCCACACCGAAACAAACTAGGTGTTTGTTTCTGAATTCTTGTTCGTTGTTGTTGTTACTTTGTGTGGTCCCGACACGTTTTCCACACTAAACTTTCCTTGAGTACTCCTTAATCCTTGTTACGTATACGTTCCAAACTTTTCCACAACAACGTTCACTACTCGTGTTTTAACCCCGCGTATTCCTCTCTTTGTGTCTTGTTTAACCCGGTTTCACAAAGCCTTTTATCCCACTCGTTTTCCTTAAACCAAAACGATGTGTACGTTCCTTTCTGTGTTGCGTTAACAGCAAATCACAAAAGAATGTGTTATTCCTTTCCTGTGTCATGTTACCAGCCAATCACAAAAGAATTTTCAGCGCTTATTGCTCTTGTTCCACGCAACCCTGTAAACGTCAAGAGTTTCCTTCCTTTCCCTTCGTTGTTACCAACAAAGTTTTGTCCCACCAATCTCGTTTGATGTAAACGTTTGCAACCTCCTACGCAGAAAGATTGTGCACTATCTTTTGCGTATTACTTATTCACTCGTTGTCTTCTTTGGAAGAAAAAGAAACAACGCAAGAGTTCTTCACTGAAAACAAAGTGTTCCCAGCGTATTTCCTTCTATGGCCTTCGTTAAGTGTATTTGGTATCCAAACAAAGTCTTATTAAACGCTTGCTCTGATGCCAATTGTTGTCCCAAACTAGATCGATATATAAGTTGCAAAGTATTTATTGAATAAGTATTTCGTCTAACCATTGTATTCGAGTACATACATACATATTTATAGGTTTCTATTCGACACCATGGAACCATTGTAACCTTTCGGTAATAACCGAATTTAATTAACAAGAACTAACTTTCTGTAACCACCAATAACTACTTTTTGGTTACTAACTAACTTAACACTATTGGTCCTTCGTGTATTTATTGTTTACATAAGAAGCAATGAACTAGATTATATGTTCACACACATATTCGTTTCACACAATGATAAGCTTCATATATTCTAAATTTAAAAATTGACCACAAATAACTACGTATTTTATCAAAAAACTAACACTATTGTGGTAACGAACAACTGAAAAATACGAAGATGATTGAGATATAGATTTAAAATGTAGTATAATACTTCTCTCGTGACTTGTGGAATCACAGGTCAAATGCCTATTTTGAGGATCTAGCCTAGTTTATTAAACCCTATATAAAGTCAAGCTTATAAGCTTAAACACACACTTTTAATGAGCTTATTCTTGTTATTAAATAAGCACTCTAAGTAAGCTTAATCACTTACCTTGAATGAACGTATTTTTTCTATACAAGCTAATAAACTCTGCTAATAAGCTTACACAAACACCCCTAATGACATTAAAAGACATGCTCTTCAATTTTTTACGTGTCCAAATTCTATTTTGAATGCGGAAAAGTTCAAATAAAATAAAGTTTATAAAAAAGTTAAGAATTTATATAAATTATTGTGATCGAAATAACACACTTGTTATTTGTTTTCTTAACAAATGTGTTTATCCACAACAATAACATAATACTAATCCCAATTTATGTAGGTCATATACACCGCACTATATAAACAAGCACAAATTCTTTTCTTCGCCCGATGTGGGACTTAAAACTTGAAATAAATTTGTACAAAAGTAACCCCATACATGAAGTTGAAGTTGTTCTAGAGACATAACCCTTGTATTACCGTAATCAAATATTATTTATGTTCTTTTACACGTTGTTATAGAGACACGATAACACCTTTTATTAACAATTGCCTATGATAGATTTATATTTGTCAGAATCATGATTTAAAATCTTTGTTGTGTGTTATTGAATTGTATGGGAAGAGTCTAACGTGTCCTTGTAACCAAAGCTATAGTGCTTGTTGTGCGTAGCATTTGAAGTCTCAAAACATCCAGATGCTTGTTGTGCTCAGTTGGCTTGATAAATAGTTGGTAATTTGGTATGAACATTAGATGGGCACCCAATGTCGAGACTCATGAGGTACTCCGTGGAACCATCATTGGGGGATTCATCCACTTTGGTCTTGGCACACATTTGATAACATGACCAGGCATAGATGACCCTGCATATATGGGTTAAGACATTTTGACTAACTCAGCATACATGGGTTAAAAGTAACCCTGCATAGGTATAATTGGACAAATAATTTTATAAGGCAACCCATGCATGTTGATGAACTTAAAGTTATACAGAAACTCATGTATATTTTTTTTAGTTCATTCAATAAAATGCCCTTAAACAACCACTTAACACCAAATGTGAAACACCCGCAACAACCTCGAGTTCAAATCGCAAAAAGTAATTGCTCTATCGTTAAGAAAACAAAAATACAAAATCCATTTCCTCACGACCAACCGATTACGGATATACTAGCAACACTAGCGACACACACTACTAAATCATTTAAATAAACTGATACAGTATACTGAAAAAGGTAAATGTAAACTACACTATTTAAATCCCTATTATCAAGCAAATTGATTTCATATTTTTGTGTGTGGTGCACTTGCGCATATCATTATCAATCCCGTCCAAAACGAAATCCTACCCAATATGAACCGTAAATCGTTTACTTATGCATGTTTACAAACAAATAAACAAAAAACACGAGTCTTGATTGGTTGTCAAAGTACATTGAGCGAGTAAAGTGCAAAATCATTGTCCGGATAAGAAAATAGGGGGAGATCAGCTGAAGGGGTACATGAATGGGGAACTTTTTATTGATACTACGTATGTTTAGCAATAACTCAAAACTATTGAAATGATTACGATATATCAGCAAATATTTTCAGGAAACAAGACATTGGCAATTACTTTTTCCAACTACTATATGTTTGGCAAACTCAAAACTAATAATACCAAAAAGTTATCAGATTATCAGGCGTCGATCACAACTTTCCAGATTCTAAATCAATGGGCCCAAGCGCATGGTTGTTCTGCCTTAATTGCTGGTTTACATCTTGAAGCACGACAGATTGCATACTGACTTCATCTACAGGATGATTTACCCTTCGAGTAGAACGTGTCTCTTCTAGAGCACGGAAGTAAGCATATGGACCCCATCCTGAAAAGCCAAGAAGTATTGTTACTAAAAAATAAGCATACGGGTTTCAAAAGATACACAAACATATGACAAACTACCTTCAGTGTGATATGGAGCTGGGAAAAACTGCAGATAGCAAAATGTGGCGACAGTGAGACCTGCAGAAAAATGACAAGGAGTTATAAGCATACGGAAAGGTCGCAAAATGGGTGGGGGGCAAACTAGTAGGGCCAGGTAGACCAAAAACACTTTCTATCCAAATGTTTTATATCGAAAATAATCTAAATTATTTTTTATGTTAATAATTTGGAGGTTTATGCCATTGAACACACATTTTGGGTGACTTTCGACCTGTTTTTAACCATTTGACCCATTTTTTATCTGCAAGAGTTTTCTGACCCAGAACACTTCGGTCCAAGTTTTTTTGTGTGCGGGTCCGGTCAGACAGGTCCGGTTAGTTGACCTAAAGCACTTTTGGTCCAAGTGTTTGCAAAAAAATGTTAGCTTGTTAGTTATGATCACAAAATTTATATTGTTCGAAGAATAATCTAACTTTCTGAGTACATCTATCTTGGAAACTTTTGCCATCAAAAGTACACTTTGGGCGACTTTCGACCCGTCAGACCCATTTGACCCGTTTCTTATTTAACAGATTCTAGCAATTTTTAAGTAAATGGGTTGAAACTGCCACCTAATCTAAACCATTGTGCGCTGCTGATAAATATTGAGACATACCTAAAAGACCACCAACAGATACATCTTGCCAATGGTGCCGATAGTCATCTACTCGAGAAACAGCTACAAGAGAGGCCATAAGGAGTGGAAGGAAAATGACACAAAGTTTTGCCACATGGCCCCGACGATCAAACACTTTGATTTTTCCAGCTAAGTACAATGCCAAAAAACTTAGACCAGCAAACGACACTGCAAAGCATTCTAAACTTTCAGTACGATGAAATCAGAAAAGATAAGCTAGAGTTAATCCTTGGACATATAAAAATGTTATTGGTTATATTTCCATTTTATGAACTATGTTGTGAATGCAAAAAAGATAGAATCTTACACGAAGTATGACCGCTTGGAAAGCTCTTATGACCATCCCGAATAAGACTATCTTTACCAGTGCATATAACGTTGCCCCAGTGATCATAATTCTGCAACATTATAGCAAGAAATAAAACCATAATAAGAAATTAGAATATGCTTGACTCCATCAACTACTGACTTATAAATTCCTTGAATAGAATCAGATTTATCAGTTTATGCAGATGCAATACCAAAGGAACCTTGAAAAATCAACCAAGATTTTAAATAGAATACCCTTACATCTAGCATGAAATAGTTATACCATGTGGAAATGTGTTTCAAAATGATAACAATTTGAACTAGTTCCATTCCACTATGAGGCGAATATGAAGATGGCCAACGTTTTAGGATTTTATTAATATGGCCATCTATTCAGCAAAAAGTGTTTTTCCGATTCAGCAAACAGGATTTTATTAACTCACCAAAAACATGACTTTTGCAGCATTTTTAGGGGCCATCCAAATGTCGTTATTTTGTAAGTTTCTCAATTTGTTATCATATTCGAGATGCTTGATAGTTATAGAGCAGTATATAAAAGCTTTTATTTTTATTTTTTTATTTAAAAAAAAAAAAAAAAAAAAAAAAAAAAAAAAAAAGGTGCTTTGGGACAACCCAGCCTATAGAAAAAGTACTTGTTTTACAACTATAAGTTAAAGTTACATACATCAATTCCGTCAGGAAAACAACGCCAAAAGAAATCAGGTCTAGGTCGTCCAGTGGCATCTTTTATAGCATCAGTCAGGACGCCGGTTATAAGAACAGAAAATAAGAGGCCTGCAGATACATCAAGTAATTAAAAATCACTGCACTCAAAGTTGGTCATAAACATTTTAAGTCAATCTTTTGTATAAAAATATCATGAAATGGTTACCTAGTATTGCATGATGAAGATCATGTACATCTCTCCTCCTGATATAGATGAACAGAAAAACAACAATAGGCAAGATGACTGCGTAAATCTGTAAAATATATATATATATATATATATATATATATATATATATATATATATATATATATATATAATATCACTAGAAAGGTGCCCGCGCGATGCGGGGGCGGATTATTGTGGTGAAGAGGAGGGAGGTGGGGTGGTGGAAAGTGGTTGTTGGGGTGGTTGTTGAGGTGGTTATAAATTGTTGGGGGTGGTTGTTGAGGACTTGAGGTGGTTATAAATTGTTTAGGGTGGTTGTTGAAGTGGTTATAAATTGTTTGGGGTGATTGTTAGGGGTGGTTGTTTCTATAATTAGTAAGTAAAAGTCTGAATTTTTAAGCCTTTCTAATTATAAAATAGTCCCAAATACATTATATAGTAGTATAGATAACAATTTTCACTGATATGTATAGTAAATATGAAAAGATGAAAAAGAAACTCACAGGAACAGCCCAAAAGGGAACAGTGTTTTCTTTCAATGGATATTTAATGTCAGTCATCATATCTTTTCCCACAAAGCGTTAAAAAGGGTGTATCACATTTAGGCCAATGTCGATGATGGCAAGCAGTATCAATATCAGCCAGTCATGCATATGAATTCCGGCCACCCTTCTTCCATGAGACTGCATGTAGAATAGTTCAAGCTCAGCTTCCCCATCTCTGCCCTGCTGCGGCCCCTATTAAGATAAACATATGATTAAATGTAGAATGGATACCATGCTAGTGCTTATTTAGGGCTAATCTGTCAGAAAGTGTTAGCTATTGAATCGAAAGTGTGAAAAGTTTTGCAAAAGGTGATCATAGATATGAGACATAATGATCGTACATAAATCCGTAGCAGAGTCACCAAAACAGTCTTGCTAAATAGAAAAGGGTCATACAAGATACAATTAATATGTATAAACAAAATTAAAAAAATCCAGCATTATGTCATCTATCAAATCAGCATATGGTTGCGTTATGTGGTGTGCAACACGAGGTATCTGATCCAACATAGTTTACAGCCAAAACAAAAAGACTACAAGTGGCCTGGATCACATGAAATTGAGCAGCATCAACGCTCTACAAATGCATGTATGGCACCAATTGGACCGACAGACAATTCCACTTACTTCTTTAACTATAGTTTTGATATTCTAAACGATATATCCAAGTGCTACTCCATTTCCTTTTCAAAATCCTCAAGCCTAATGTGATATAAAACTTCTTTAGGTAAGGCATTTTGACCCATTGCGGTATATAAGCATTTTAAGCTGCTATTACTACTTCAGAGCTTAAAATGATTTATAGTAATCTGGAATCAAATCCTATAAAGTAAACACACGTAATATTAAGATTTATAGATACAGTTATTCACAAAACTAGCAACCACGCTACCCGGCCCACACATCAAGCCGCTGCCCAAGAACAATATGTTAAAGTCAATGACTAGACGACTGACTCAGTGGCCCGCAGTTTAGTCTATTCGAAGAATCCGTACAATCATCCCACCCACCTATGACAAACACACTCACACGGTAAACCCGAGCTAGCTACAATTACGCCACGACTTAAGCAAAATAAAATCTCATATCACAACATTAACAAATAGTTATATCGCCTTACATTAACAATATTTAAATTAAAAAGATAACAATAATTACCTGAAACATGTTCCGTATGCGCTGAAAACTCATTCTTCCGCTGCCGCAATTCAAAACCCTAGAAAAACAGTGCATACAGCTAGTCACTTGCAATTCCCGGAATAAGCTTTCACCTCCCGTTAGTAAAGTCTCCTAAAAAAACATTCAAATTCACTCGTACAACCTCTAAAGCGTCTCAAGTAGTGTCCTAGTTGATTGGTCGAGTTTCTCATACTAATTTTAATTACTACAAACTGTTTGCTTCACACACACACCTAGCCTTTGATCCAATACATATTAAATTCTGGTATAAGAGTTTTAATACTATTAATATCTAGTAATCATTCCAAGTACCTATTTATTTGTAACATTCAGAATTAATCTACATCTTTTACACAATGCAAAATCTTGAACTTTCAACGTTAGTAAAATTACTAGAAGGCATACCTTGATCGACAAACAAACGACACACTCCTTAAACTTTCTGCTCCAAAGGTTCAATTATGTGTATCATGTAAAGAGTATATATATAGGATTGTCTAATGCAGTATGTATCATAGGACGTATGTTAATAAGCATTTATTGAGCACAATAACTTCCTAAACTAAATTTATATCTATAGAAAACAATGCTAAACATGGTAAGTGAAAGTAAACTAGGTAACTACAAACACAAACCCAAAAAATTTAAACAAAAAGATAAAAGAACAAAACTCTCGTTATGGTGTACACAAATTTGGTGGCACCCGTTATAGCGTCGTTGGCTGGTGTCATGGTGCGACCTTGGCATGGTCCACCTCAGCTTTGGCGCCGGTGCAATGTTACGGCACCGTGTACTCTTAAGAGCATCTTCTATTGAACATTGTGTTTTATCTAGAAGATTTTCATGCATTCGGACAATATATATGCCCATGTTACATTGATTATTTTTATTTTATGGTTATCAAATTAATTAAGAAAACTGGGAAGTTATTAATTGCTTTTAGTATGTAAATTAAAATCAGTGTCGCAGCTGAAGAGGCCGTGCAAAAATTTTCTTGATGCCTAAACATGACAATAAAGATTTCTTGTAACTATCTAGATTTAAATTTTAATGAGTTCTTACTCTCGACCATTTTAAAATGAATTTAACAAATATTTAGAACATAATTTCATATATCGGTAACATTTTAGCTCAAAGTAAATTTTGATGCCCTAACATATATAAAAGGATATATATTTGGAGCCTTATAAAATTTTGAAGCCTTTTGCGATAACACACCTGACATATCCTCAAATACGGCAATGAACCTAAACAAGGAAAACATTCATTCGTTTACGTCTTACCAAGTCGTATTTGCATTTAATTGTTACTTAATTTTGTGAGTTGCTGCGTAGTCCATGGGCAATGGCTATGTTATCAATGTCCAAACCATATGGGCTGTTTCAGATCTCCGGGTGTTCACCGTTATCAGGTTGTTTGGTTTGTTTGATTAGTTCGATTAAATTTTGTTCCTGTGTAAAACCAAAAACCAAACCAAACCGAATCGAATAATCAGAATTATTTCATTTTAATTACTTGTTTTCATTAATAAATAGATTTTTCGAAAAGAAAATTTCAAACCCAAAAAAGGTTATATTTATACTATGAAAGAGTTTTAATGTATTTTAGTACATATATATATATAGTGAAAATCATCAAACAGTAACCGAAAACCAAATATTTAAACCGAAAACCAAAAATATATATATTTATGTGAATTCGGTTTTTGGTTCGGATCGGTTTATTTTACCAAAACCATATTCAAACCGAAAACTAAATATTTAATTCGGTTCAATTTGGTTTTAGAAAATTCGGTTCGGTTAAAAAAATTTGTTCGGTTTGGTTTTGGTTTTTAACAAGGTTATAAATGGGGTGAGGCGTGGCGTGGCGGCATGGCCACGCCTCATGCCTTACGAACTATGGCGAAGCCATAGCGTTCTTTAAGGCGTGACTAAGTCGGCAAAAAAATATTTATAGATTTATCATTTATATTACAGTATCATATTTTCATATACATTTATACTACTATATTAGACATTTAGACTAATACTTATTATATATTTACCAGACCCAAATACGAAATAGCCCAAATTTCAAATACTGGTTCAAAATAGTTATTTAAAAAAAAATGTTCAAAAAGGCTCGCCACGCCTTACCAAAAGGCACGCCTTTTCTCGCCTTTTTTCACACCACGCCTAGAGTAGCCGTCATGGTTCATTTGTTGGCGGCGAGGCCACGCCTCGCACTTTGACGACGCCTTTGCGGCGTCTTAACACGCCTTTTAAACACTGGTTTTTAAATCTTCTGAAAACCAGAATTCTGCACACCCTTGCTACTTGATCCAAGTAGCTTATTGGGCCTATTGTCAATATTGGCTTTAAATTTGCACCCAAAAAAAAATATTGGGCTTTAAATACAATTAGGGATTTAGGGTTCTTCATGTATGTATTTAAACCAACAGGGGCCCCAGTTTGCAAATCTTGTCGTCAATCCTAGATCGACCTCTGTTGAATAAATCAATTGTGTGTGTGTTTTTATATTTTGTTTTTCTGTTTATGAGTATTTTTTTGGCAATGATGAAAGAAAACATTTCTCGATGCTGATTATGTTATGCTTTTCTATTAATTTAGAAAAAAAAGCATCATTTGATGACCGAATTTGTGCGTGTCTGAGCCTTTCTTTCTTTTTTTTTTTTTTAAAGGTTTGCGATGATGATAATATAATTCCTCGTTCTGAATGCCAATTTTTGGCATGATAGATGAATGTTTATACCAATTGAACCTGAGCAAAGCTTACACCTGATTTATATATTGTTTTCAGATTGTTTTCCTTCTAGATTTTAATTTGATTTGCTGTAAAGTTCTGTTATTCAAATTTTGACAAAAACATGATTTAGTGTAGTTGTTAATACTTATCCTATTGGTTGGATTTATAGATCTGTTTCCAGCCTGTTAAACTTACTACAAAGTCTATATTTTTTACAAAAGTCAACTACAAATACTATACTTTTGCCGGATTTTGTCTCGGTTTGGTTTGGTTTTTCTTGGTCCGGTGAGCAGCCTTAAGCAAAACCCTCACATGTGTAGGGGTGTACAGAATTCAGGTTTCACCAAAAAAAAAAAAAAAAAAAAAAACGAGCTGAAAAAAACCGAATTAAAGTTGTAACCGAACCGGATTTCCTAAAATCGAATCGAACCAATTTAAATATTCGGTTCTTAGTTTGGATATGGGTTAGCAAAATGAAAACGAAACCGAATCAATAACCGAATTCACATAATATGTATATTTTTTATATATATAAAAAAACACATTATAGTATAACTATAATGTTTTTTAAGGTTGATTTTATTATTATTACTTTTTTTTTTTTTTTTTGGCTAAAATTCTATATGATTAAATAAATAATTAATTAATATTATGTAATTTGGGTTATTTGGTTCAGTTTTTGGTTAGTTGGTTATTCGGTTTTTAAGTTATTCGGGTTTTCTGTTCGGTTTAACCCAGTTTTACCCAGAAATTTCTTTTCCCTAAACTAATCTAATCGAATAAACCAAACAATCCGATAACCGAATCGATGAACATCCTTACACATGGGTGAACAAGTACGAACACAAAAACCACCAAGGTGGAGAGGCCATGACAAACAGAAACAACCAAATCATCAATTTAAAATCAATTGTAGGCTTGTAGAGATATCTAGTCTTTGTTCATGGGTCAATTGGGATACAAATGTACAGTAGTTAGTTTAACAGATAGAATCATGTTCGGGGTTATGTGGGAAGTCCAGCCTTTTTAGACACCGATGTACGTGGCCTAATCAGTATTCCCTTGGCCGCATGTTTCCAAAATTTTCCCTATTTTAGAAGCTTTACTTTCAAAAAAAATTTACTGGTGTTACACGAAATATCAACACGAACTTTGGTTAAATGGTGACTGCAAGCGCACTTTGGTCTTCAACACTTTAGATTTCACCAAAAAACCATCCAAATCTCAACATGCAACTTACCAATGCTTTTATGAATTACCACCATTTTATAGTCAAGTATGCAAGTAAACAAGCATTAAACCACTTTATGCCAAGAACGATTAACACCAAAACTCATGAAACTCGGCTCTAAAAGACTTGAATCCATTACTTTACCAATCTTGCGAAATTGGGTTAAGTCATTGGTTCAAGTCATTTAGAGTTGGTGTTCAAGTTTTGGGTGGTTTTTGGTGAATCCGAAGTATAGCAGAACAAGTGCATGTTTGCACACATCACAGTCACCACTAGCCTAAAGTCACTTACCGATCTTTCTCTTTTCATACTCACTAGAAAAAGAATGTCATACCCGTTATAGTTGGAGCGATTTTCTGTTGTGGTTCATTACTCTGTATTTTTCAAACATGGAATGGCAAAAATGGTGACTATGGCCATAAAGGAACTCTACTCTAGCAATAACCATTCAGTAGACGGTTAATCTTGTGAAATGGGTTGTGAACTAATCATAACATGGGCAGTCATCCGTCTTTCACTTTGTTGCGTATTGCTGTAACGATTACTACTCTAGCAATAACCATTCAGTGTCAGTTTACCACATGACATCAAGAACGAAATACGTAGAATTCTCCTTGCTGCCGTACAGTGCCCTTATTGCTATCATTCCCATTTTCCGCCATGCCTTCGATAATAGACAATCTATTCATCTCTAACCGGTATCACATCCTCGCTAATGATAATAAATGGAGATTAACTTTTTAAAAATAATTAAAAGTACTCAAATCAACAAATTTCTAGTAAATCAGTCAATAAAAATATAAATCTTCGGTCAGATGTTAGCTGGCTGACATAAGTGATCCATCAAACTCTATAATAATGTTTCATCTATCAGCAAATGACAGTAATTTGACCATAAATCGCAAACCATGTCATAGATCAAATATACGCATAATCACATATGGTCTCATAATGGTTCACAAACTTTTTCATAAGAATAAGCACAAATCTAGGATCTACAAATATTTACCGTTTTCATCAAGTATTCCTCTACAAGTAGCAAGTAAACATCATGCACAAGAACTTAATCATGAGAAACTAGTAACACCCAAAATTTGTCAAGTTATCTGGCAACGATCACAACCTTCCATATTCTACATCAGTGATCCCTTGGCCGTTCTGCCCGCATTGCTGGTTTGAATCTTGAAGCCCCACAGAATGCATACCGACTCCATCTACAGGTTGATTAGCCCTTCTAGCAGAACGTGTCTCTTCTAGAGCCAGAAAATAAGCATATGGACCCCAACCTGAAAAGCCAAGAAGTAATGTTACTAAAAAATAAGATGCAGGTTCCAAATGATACACACAACACTTGACAAACTACCTTCAGTGTGATATGGTGCTGGGAAAAACTGCAGATAGCAAAATGTGGCGACAGTGAGACCTGTAAAAGAATGACAGGAGATATAAGCATTAGCAAGTCCAAATGTCATAAAATAGGCGGAATGGGCAATGGGTCAAAAGTCAAAACGGGTAATTTTGGTGTCAGTCAGCTAGTAGCGCCAGGTCAACCCAAAACACTTTCCGGCCAAATGTTTTACTTTTTATTTTATTTTATTTTATTTTGAAAATTCGTGTCAAAAATGATAACAAAATCCAATTTATATTGATAATAATATAATATTTGTAAGGTTTATGCCATTAAAAACACACTTTGGGTGACTTTCGACCCGTCTGAAACCATTTGATCCATCTTTTAGCTACAAAATTTTTCTGAGCTAAACATTTTCGGTCCAACAATTTTTTGTGTACGTCTGGTCAGACCGGGTTCGGTTAGTCAATCCAAAACACTTTTGTTCCAAGTGTTCTTATTTTTGGGGAAAAAGATTAGCTTGTCATTTATGATCACCAAAAATGAAATTGTTTAACTAAACAATTGTGTGCTGCTAATAAAATTAAAACAAACCTAAAATACCACCAGCAAAGACATCTTGCCAATGGTGCCAATAGTCATCTACTCGAGAAACAGCTACAAGAGACGCCATAAGGAGAGGCAGGAATACGATACACAGTTTTGCCACATGTCCCCGACGATCAAACACTTTGATTTTTGCGGCTAAGTACAGTGCCAAAAACCCTAGACCAGCAAACGACCCTACAAAGCATTCTAAAATTTCAATACTATGAAATCAGAAAATAAAAAGTAGAGAATAAAATGAACATATAAACATGTTATTGTTTATAATTCCATTTCATTAGCCACGTTGCGAACG
Source organism: Artemisia argyi (assembly GCA_030686995.1). Taxonomy (NCBI): domain Eukaryota; kingdom Viridiplantae; phylum Streptophyta; class Magnoliopsida; order Asterales; family Asteraceae; genus Artemisia; species Artemisia argyi. Next base: position 42,070,649 of record CM060680.1, read on the forward strand.
AAAAAAGGTAGAATCTTACATGAAGAATGACCACTTGGGAAGCTCTTATGACCTTCTCTGATAACACTATTTTCACCAGTGCATATCACGTTGCCCAAGCGATCATAATTCTGCAACATTATTGGAAGAAATAAAACGATAATAAGAAATTTGAATATGCTTGACTCCATTTACCAATAACTTCTAAATGTCTTGAATATAATCAAATTAATTAGATCATGTAGATACAAAATCATAGTAACCTTGGAACCATTACCAAATTTTTAGTAAAACTCATTCAAATCAAGAATAAATAGTTGTACCATGTGGAAAAATACAATTCAAATGAAGTTATGAACATTCACTTCAGAATATGAAATGGAGTTAAGGCAGAGGTGCCTCTTTCTCAGTATGAGCCTAACACTCACATGATCACATCAAATAAAAACTGAATTGGGAGAGTTTTGAGTTTTGCCCCAATTACTTACAAATAGATTGATTCTTCGTGTGTTCTATCTCTATTATGTAAACTCAAAAAACCAGTTAAACTTAAAAGTAAATGGGTCAGGTCGAAATTCGCACAAAGTGCGCCTTTTTCTATTCTGCATCTAAGCTCCTAAAATATTTCTTTCAAATCATTGTCTTATTACTGAAATAATATAAATATGTAAGGGAATAGTACTATTCTAACCACTCTTTGACGGGACCTAAATGAAGATGCCCAACCTTTTTTTAGAACTTTATAAATATGGCCAATTCAGCAAAAATTATTATGCCTTGCAAACCCCCAAAATTCACAAAAAACTGGATTTTTGCAGCATTTTGGGGAATTTTTATATGGACTTTTGGAGATATTTACTAAATTAGGCTTAACTTTCTAACTTAATCAGAAATTTGCAAAAATCAAGTTTTTGTCGATTTGCAAAATATCAAGTGCCACAAAATACGTCTTGCAGATTGAATTGCTATTTCATTTAAATTTTACAATTTGTATCGGGTCCATCCAAAAGTGGTTACATTTATAGTTTCCCAATATGTTTTCACATTTGATACACTTAAAATTTATAGAGCAGATTTTAAAGAGCAGTAAAAGTTACAAAAAAAAGTGTTTATGGTCAACCCTACCCGACTAATGAAATAAGTATTTGACTGTTACCCAGCCCACCCATTTTTTACACCTATGAGTTATGTTTACATACATCAACTCCATCGGGAAAACAACGCCAAAAGAAATCAGGTCTAGGTCGTCCAGTGGCATCTTTTATAGCATCAGTCAAGACGCCGGTTATAAGTACAGAAAATAACAGTCCTGCAGAAAACATTAAGCAATAAAAATCACTGAACTCGAAGAGGTTCATAAACGTTTTACGTCAAACATGAAACAACATCATGAAATGGTTACCCAATATTGCATGGTGCAGATCATACACATCTCTCCTCCTGATATAGATGAAGAGAAAAACAAGAATGGGCAACAACACCGCGTAAATCTGTAAAAGAAAATAACATTAAAACAATTCTTACTGATTTATTAAGTATATATGAAAAGAAGAAAAAGAGACTTACTGGAACCGCCCACAAGGGAACAGTGTTTTCCTTCAATGGATATTTAAGATCGTCCATCATATCGTTGCCAACAAAGCGATAGAAAGGATGTATAACATTCAGGCCAATATCAATGATGACAAGCAGTATCAATATAAGCCAGTCATGCATGTGAATTCTAGCCACCCTTCTTCCATGAGTCCGCAGGTAGAATAGTTCAAGCTCAGCTTCCGCATCTCTGCCCGGCCCCTATTACGATAAAGATAGGAACAAATGTAGATTAGATACTATGTTAGTGCTTATTTGACGCCAATCTGTCAGAGAGTACGTAAGAACAGCAGGCAAAAGGTGATCATATATATGATACAACATGGTCATAAATTAACCCTGTAGCAGAGTGGCCAAAAGACCCAAAACAATTATATTATCCAATAGAAAAGAGTCATTGATATACAATCAACATGTATTTAAAAAATCCAGCATTCTGTCTTTGGTATATCAACATGTATTAAAAATCCAGCATTCTGTCTTCTACCAAATCGGCATATGGCTGTATGTGGTGTGCAGAACGCTGTTTATTTTCCAGCAGATGCATTCCAACCAGCATATTATTCAGCCAAAATAAAAGACCACGATGAACCACATTAAACTGAGCAGCACCAGTGCCCTACGTATGCACGCCTGGGCCGCATGGAACCACGGAACACAACAAGAATCTTCTACTAAAGTACTATATACTAGAGGTTCACTATAATTCTCTAGGAATTTCTTGTATCTTGCATGTTCTGATAGAACTATCATTGACTATGAAACAATGATATTATGTATAAACTCAGATGAACAAATTATGGGGCTAAATGGATTGACCACATGATAAAGTGTGCAAGAAGCATCTTCACTATATCTGCTGGTAATGGCTCCCAACAACAGGTCATCATATTGACCTGCTTGCTATCCACTGATTCTAAAAGCTATCACGATTATGTTATATATATATATCCTAATAGTGACATTTACAAATTCAGCTTGCATTGATAATTCTAATTTGAATATGTAAAAACGACAACTCCAAGCGCAGCTTTGTTTACTTCTAATTTTCATATAAAGAATGCATTTGTACTCGTATAGGTAAAATGTGTAAATGACTTAACTATATTTTCATTCAATATGTAATGCAACCAACCCAAATATCTTTATAAAGTTGTTAGTTGCTTCAAAGCCAACTACCCTCTTCACCTCAAATCAAGCCATTACAATCAAATCCCAATTGACGAATCCTAAAGCAATCCCATACTTTATAAGAAACATGATAACAAAAAACCAAAACCACGTGCTTACTAGTTGCAAGTTTGTTTATCACTCGTCTATCCAAACAATTGTCATCTCACGTTCTTTTCCCATTTCATTATTATCTTTCACGTGTTTAAAGAACAAAAACGGCTCGGATACTAAAATAAAATAATCTTCTCAATATAACATAGAACCGCAACTAGCTTTCCGTTGATTTATATCATTATATTCAAACACAAAATTTAAAGTTGGATTTTATAGATAAATTATTCACAAAACCTTAATAAACAGCGATGACCGACACATACGCCCCGCCCCTAGGACAATATGTGAAAGGCAATGAACCGACACACTCAACGGTCACTAATAAAACCAACAAAGAGATACAAACACTCATATAAAAAAAGTCAAAGATAAATTACAAATCCATCCCCCCTACCCCCCCCCCCCCCCCCCACCCCCAAACCACCACCGAAGGAAAGGCAATGGTAAGACTCACTCAGCATTCATGAACAACCAACAAATAGAGGGAATCAAATAATTCATGCGGTTCACTCAATCGGTTTGAGCATCTTACACAACAAACACTAGTACCATAAACCTTAGCTACAGTTGCGGCCAAACTTGTACGAAATAAAATCCAGATTTAAAACAGGTCCACTCACATTCCAACAATTTTAAAGTTATATAACCAATTAAACGCATCAAGTCACAGTCAAAGAATTAAGACGGTTCAGGCAATCAGTTTAATCATCCTACACAACATAAGACAAACACTCGTAGCGTAAACCCTAGCTACAACTGAGTCCAAACTTATGAAGAAAAAAAATCTCAAGTTATAACATCGAGACTCATATTTCAACAAATTAAATTTATATAAACAATCAGTTGCATCATCTCACAATCAAAGAATTCACAGTACAGTCGATCGGTTTAATCATCCTACACAACACTCGTATACCTAAACTTTTGAATTTCGACCTTTGTATGTATTTTGTTCATATGCAGGGGTAAAATGGTCACAAAATACACACAAAGGTTGAAATTCAAAAATTTATGTATACAATAGCAAATAAAATAGTTGGCTACACAACACTCGAAAAAGTGACAAGTTAAATACAGTTTCAGATAAATCCTAGTAGTCAAGTCACATCTCAACAATTTAAGGGGGTGTTTGTTTCTGCTTATATAGCCGGCTTATGGCTTATTTGATTTTGGGATTATATTTCATTAGCTCACTTTTTGTGGCTTATTTTAAAACTTTTCGGCTCATATTATATATATGTCAAAATGAACTTATATAAGCCGGAAAGTGTCAAAATAAGCCACAAAAAGTGAGGTTATGAAACATAAGCCCAAAACCAAATAAGTCATAAGACGGCTATATAAGCCGAAACAAACACCCCCTAAAGTTATATAAACAATTTATCGCTTCAACTCACAATCAAAGAATTAAACGGTTCAGTCGAGTACGAAAACTCAGAGCGTAAACCCTAGCTACGACTGTATCCAAACTTTCGCAACTTAAATCTCAAATCATAAATTCGAGTCACATATCCACAATTTAAATTTACAAACAAGTAGTTACATCAAACTCACATTAACAATATATAAATTGTATAAAATTAAATTTAAAAAAAAAATGAATTAATTACCTGAAAGATATTTTTTACGGCCTGAAAACGCATTCTTCTTCCACTGCCGCAATTCAAAACCCTAACAAAAATAATAATAATTTTAACTAAATAAAAAAAGTAGCTAAATAGATTCAACAATAATAAATAAATAAATAAATAATAAGTAAGTACTAAAAGTAGAATATACTGAATCTGTATATAATATAAAAGGAAACTTACTTAAAAAGAAATAGTTTATTTATTTATTTACTAAAAGTAAGATTTATATAAAGTGAAGAAATGAGAAGCGTGGTGGTGGTTGTTGGTGTTGTTGTACCTGATGAGGAGGTGTTTGTTTTCCGGTAAGAGAAGTGGGGCCCACAGTTAGTAAATTCAAAGTTTTGGTTTGTTGTTGAGAAAAGAGTGAGTGTCAAGGAGCGGAGGATACGGTGGTTTTTTGTTAGTGAGGTCAGGTCAGGTGAGATGGCTGCTTCTTGTTGTTTTGTTGTTGGGTTAGTGGGTGTGCATAACGATTAACTTATTTTTTGGAGTATTTATTTTAGTTTGAATTATTTTTCAAGATTAGACCCTTGACTATTCACTGAGGAGATAGTTTGATGCCTTAGTTTTCACCACTATTGCAAAAAAAAGACTTACAAGGCTGATTATCTTTTTAATTTGTCTAAATTGGTCAAACAAATTAGTTAACTGCAGTTAACGGTGATTAAATTTGTCAAAAACCTGCAAATCTTGTCAAAAATACACAAAACTCACACATAAACTTGTTTTAATAAGTTATAGTCGTTCTTTATATCTATTATAAATTGTTCTTTTAAGGAAAATCTTGCTGGAATTACTTAAAAATTGCCTAAAATACCCAAAACTTGTCAAAAATCTCGATCTGATTAATCACTGGTAATTCTCATCTAGACCGATTACATGCTACAAGAGGTCAACCGACCGACTATCGATTTGCATGTTTACAACCTTGACTTTTACATAACAAAATCTACACACACATGTGCCAAATGAGTTTTATCAACCGAATTTAGTAATTTCTCTTTCTTCTTTTCATTCCTTATAACTAAGTGACAATTGTGTGTGTTGATTGCTTTTGTGAAGATTGTGAGAATATAGCATTACTCTATCATCTAAGGTGGAGTAGTCTTTAATTCAGATGTACGTGACATAACCGGGTATTTTGTGATCGCTTTCGACTATTTTGTTGGCCATTCTCAAGATATTTTACATAATGAGATTTGGATGACACTTAGACCGGACGCCCGTAATGTATATATTTGTATGTCAAAATGCATCTAACAACATATTACACTGCTAAACCAACCACGCACAACAAGTCTTTTGGTTGGTTTAGTCATCCCCACCAGGCACCACCAAACGGAGTTTACTTATTGTGTGTATATGCGTGTGAGTTCATTGTTGGATATATTTGTGTTTAATTGAGATATGTTTGCATTATTGGTTTGATAATCACTATTACAAGTAGTGTGTCATAAAACCCGACCCGAACCCGACTGGGTTTGGGTCAACTCCGGTCGGGTCAACTCAGGTCAAAAATCATATTCGGGTCAATCGAGCCAACCCGAATTCTAAACAAGGCCGGGTTCATGCATGTTTTTTTAGCCTTAACCCGACCCGAACCCGAGTTGACCCGACTAAACTAACACTTTACAATGTAAAAATACTTGGGTTGACCCGAAACCCGAGTTGACCCGACCCGATTGACCCGAACCCAAATTGACCCGACCCAAGTTGACCCGAGTTTTAAACAGAGTCGGGTTCGAGGATGTTTTTGGGAGGCTCGAACCGAGTTGACTCGAACCCGACCGAGTCAACCTGAATGACATCCCTAATAACATGTATTTGATGGTTGATTTGGTGAAAAAGTGAAAAGCTGTAGCAATAATGGTAGTGGATGTAGTCATTAACTCATTATTATACCTAATCTTACAATATCAACGACAAAATAATATAAGTTGTAGAAATATTTATGAAGCATTTTCTTTAGTTTGCCGACGAAGTTGAAAATTTAATTCAATAATGTGGTATCATGTCACATCAATTTTGCGAAGAGTGATCTCAACACATATTCTAATGACAAGCGTCTACACATTTGTGTATGTGCGACTAGTTGAAACCGTGTGCACAATTTAATTATCCCATTTATTCGTGAACTTCATGTGCTTATGCAAATAACCTTCTTCACTTTGACATATGTCAAATTTTTCCTCTTTTGAAACTGGGATAAATATTTTATCCAATATTCCAATAAGTCAAATAATGAAATATGTCAAATAACTCGAGACATTTTGTTATTATTGTACACCTGCACATGGCCACAAGGGCTTAATTATTAGACTTAAAAACCGGTACCACTTTGTTGATAGGCGTGTTGATGGCCTTTTAAATATAGAATAGCTTTCCTTTTTAATTTAAGCAGTATAAAAGCTATATTGAGTATTGACATTTAAGCTATCTTCCTTTTTTAGGATATTAGACGATAACATGCATATAGCGGTGACGTTTTATAGCAACGTTAATTTATGTGTTTAATATTTTTCAATGTATATATGGGTGTTGAAAAAGTGAGAATAAATAAAGTTGGTTCTTTAAATTGTAAGTAAGTATTTAAATATTTAATAGATTGTGTTATCTTTTATAAGTAACAATATTTTAGTCTAATAAAATTACTTATCTTTTAAGTTTTTATTTATTTATTTATTTTTTGCGCACAAAAGGTGAAAGATTTATATTTATTGGATTGAAACATCTTCAACCAGAGAATACAAAGGCATACAGCAGCTAAGTAATAATACTTCAATATCTAACCACAATGCCATTAGATATCCACAGTCACTATACCAAATGCATTGTATAGTTTTTAATTACTATATATATAATAGATGGTCAATTCGGTGTGTTCTCATTGGTTGCTCATATTTGCTTGCCTCAAATTGACGTCACTATCTTGGTAGCCCAACTGTTAGCCTGCTTGCTGGCCCAAATATTAGCCTGTTTTTTTTTTTTTTTTTTTTGAAAGTAATTTGCAAGTAGGACAAATGGATTTCATGAACAGATGTTAATTAGCATGGGAGATATTATCAACATCTTTTATGATATCTTTCAGTTCATTACTCTTTCATTGTATGTCTAATTACGACTTTTTTGAAATACTCATTTTGCTTTTGAACTGTCAAAAGAAATTTAGCGCTCTAATGGATGTGTTTTTGTTGACAAAGTTTTTGCCGCTATTGTAGTAGTATCACTAGAGTTTTTGATAAACCAAACGTTTCATTTATGTACCAACTGCATGCAGAAATTTGCCGCAAAATCACCGCCCCGCCGCAACGCGGCGGCTCGTAGCCATCCTTGTTTATATAGTAAAGGGTCACGACCCCTACTTGCGAGACTTTTTATGGCTTCGTATTCAAATTGACTACTACAATTTCGAATATCAAAATCAATAATCAAATTAGATCTTTAAGTTTTAAGAAAAAAACAAATTGTGGCTTTGTGACTGAAAAGCTTTTTTAATCAAACAGACGTATTGCTAACATAAAACCACCTTTTACTTAATCGTTTTTAAAGGTGTTATTTATATTTGAAGTATCTAGCCAGGTTACATCCAATCTTAAATCTAATGGTTGAGTTGACTATTTTACAAGTTTTCAAAATCATGGCATCATGCTAATATGCTACAGTATTAACTTTGTTTAGTAAAAATATAGTATAGGACTATAACGGTACCCGCGTAATTTGGTTGCATGTGACTATATTTTGCTTTATTTGGTTGTACATTTAATTGTATTTATACTTTATAAGCAGAGATAGCAGAGATGATTAAGCCAAATAATTTTAGTTTGAACAACAAAGCTGCTTCCTAACAAATTTCCTAACCAACTTGTTATCTAACCAACCTGCTTCCGAATCGATTAATTTTGAAATCCTTACATAATAAACAAGTAAAAATCTGAATTTTAAGCATTTCTAATTATAGAATAGTCTCGAATGCATCATATAGTAGTATAGATAAGAGAAATTTTCAAAACTGACTTATTTTTCATTTTTGCGTTAACTTTATAGTAAGAAAAAGGGAAAAAAAATGTTTTCAAAATTTAGTTTTGTGCTATCTCTAGACTGTGTGATTTCATAGAATTTTTTACACATGTCCAAAAGTTAATGATATGTTTTTTGCTAGACTAAAATGATGTTTTATGCAATCCAAGTTTGTTTGTTTGTTTTTTTTTCTAAACATTTTTGTTTTATTAAAAAATAAGACCCACTTTTAACATTTTTTAAGTTTCTATCACGTGAAGTATCTTTCTTTTGGGCTATGTTATACAAACTCTCTCTATATTGTCATATTAGGAGGTTTTGGTCAAACCGTACAACCCGCAATGCACACTGTACAACTTTTGTTTGGATTTCCATCATGGCTCATTATTTGCTAATTGTATGAAGTGACTTAACTTTTGTAACGTCTTATCCACATCATCGTAATTGTTTCACTCATGGTTTTACAAAAACCGGTACTGGTATAAGTATCAAAATTATTGTAATTTCTTTGTTTTGAATATTAAACATGATTTATGACTTATAACGACGTTGTTCTTTACTTCTTTTTCTTTTAGCCCAAAAAAATCTTCTTTCCATATGAAGACAATTACTCCGTAGCTTTTTGTTTTAGCATCACATGATTGGGACATTAAACGGGTTTTCTAGTGTTAAAGGGACCAACCTATATATGATGTTACCATATTAAGTATTAACGATATAGCTTTTTCCTTTTTATACTCTCTTATTGTACATTCAATGTAGTTTGACTGCATGGTAATGTATTTGACATTTCACAATTAATTGTTATAATGTCAAAAATAAGTGCTCTTGTTATTAATGACAAATTGACGATGCTAGGGATCTCAATGTATTATCCTAGCATGTATCATGAAATTTTTGATTGTTTGTGAAGGTAAGCAAGTAAGGTACACATAAAAATTTCAAAAACACAAAAATACTACATGACAAAATAAATTACGGGCTTTAAAATATTTGAATAAAAATTAGTTTAGATAAATGCTTTCTAGAGCTCAACTCGTTTTTAGGTGTTGCTCAACTTAGCTTGAATTGAGTTAAAAATCCAATAAAACTTTGATGATGTTAAGTTTAACTTGTTTGTTGTCTTATTTGGGCCTTAACCATGTCCACTTATGTTCTACTTTTGTCTTTTGTAAAGTAATTGGGCTTACATGATCTACTAAGTAGCTAAGTAATTGGGCTTATATTCCAATTGGTTATAGTCACATACAAGTAATTGGGCTTATATTCCAATTGGTTATAGTCACATACTCACTCACATAGTCACATGTTAGTAAGTCAATGGATTTACCAAAATAGCTAAACAACTTCAAAACCTTAATGTAAAGGTCAACTTTAAATAAGCAATCTTGGTTCTTTCATTATTATATCAAAGTGACATTGATTCAATTAAGTGTGATACGTCACTTTTGAACAAACCATAGAATTCAATAAAGGTGTTCTTATTCGAGTCAAAATTTTGAATATTCTATAGTCACAAAATAATGTAATACTAGATTCAGCCTAGCCATGTAAAGCTATCCAATACACAAATGTTGACATTTTCTATATGAATATCTTATCTTGTTAGAAAGACGAATATATTGGTTGTGTTCGTTGTCTTTATGTTTCTTTTTTTAGCTCGTGTGTTGAAGTTTATGATAGTATGTTGGTTTCTCACGATCACTCTTCGATCCTATAGTAGTTGTTATATTTAGTGTTGAGAATCAGTTTCATGCATTGTGTCATGTTAGTATCAATGTAAATTTAGCTTTTTGCTAGTTCATTACTCTGTAATTTATGTAATTTATATTTGTTTTATAAAATTTGACATTCAATAAATAAATTCATCTTTTTAAGTCATAAATATGGGGTTTTTGTTTAAGCTTTCATATGGCTTAAGAGCTTATTTGTTTTTCGGCTTATTTTTCATAAACCTTAATTTTCTGGCTAAGCCGGGTTAAAAGCCAACAAGTTTCAAAATAAGCCGGAAAATTGTGGCTTATAAAAAATAATCCGAAAAACAAATAAACTCGTAAGCTAAACAAACACCACTCATGTTGCTAAGTTGCTTTATGTTCAAGCGTTTGCAGATTAGTTAATTGCAAAAGGTAAAAATAACCTCGGACATAAACTTTTCATATGTTTGGCTCACTTTTCACCTTATAAAATATACATTCGAATCTAAACCTAACCTCATTTTGTGGTTACCCTCTCACTATGCCAGACGATCAAATTATTGATCTCATTATAAAAGAATATACTCGTACATTATTAAAGAAAGTTTGATTAAACAATACTATCGTACATATGTGACATGTGTTTATCTTAATTGGTTCACCATAGATTAGATTTATTCGTTCATGTATTTGTTGTCACATACTCACATATGTACGTGTATGTGTATGTACTTTATCGATCTAAATCAAGTGACTTTTATTCCATCTACATACGACAGCTGCAACTATGCAAAAATATAATATAAATTTGCGTACGTTAGGACAAAATATACGTGTATGTTTAAGTATTTTGTTTTCATTCTTAATCATCTTTTCTTGTTCTTGTTTTCTTAACATATATAATTGATTGAAACTTCAACAACGGTTGAAGATTGAAATCATAGAAACGAAAAACGTAAGAGAAGACAGATCACTGGTTGTTGGTTCAACTTCAAGTATTGTTTAGGACATACAAAAGAGATTGTGGTATATATTATGTGAGATAAATAGTTGTTGTCTAAAAAAAAAAAAAAAAAAACGCTCGTCAAATGACATTACCATTTGAGGCTATGTCCAGTGGCGAAGCTAGAAAATTTTCAGTGGGGGGTCGGGATCTAAAATTTTTTATTGCTTAACGTATAAAAAAATTTTCACAATTAAAATGGGGGTCGAAATCGAATATACCGAAATTTTTCTACATGAAAACTATATACCCCCTACATTGCAAAAAAAAATTCGGGGGGTCGGGCGCCCCTCCCCGCCCCTATGTAGCTGCGCCATTGGCTATGTCAACTCGTGGCTACAAACTAAACAAGTTAAAAGGCCTAATGAAGCACTCCTAACAAGAGTGTGTTTAGCTACACAGTCGTCGATAAGTGCACTGAATGACTTACGAAAAGGCCAAAGGTTGAGAATACCAAACGCGGTACTGATGAGCTCGGCAAGGTCATCTATCAACTGCCCATGTAGGAATGAGTCCATATCATATATACTCAAATTGCTTTATGCGTTCCCATATAAAGATCGAGTTGACGTGGCTGCCTCGACTTGTTTTGAACAAATTTTTGTTTCTGAAGCATAAAACTAAAATAACAATATAAGCGATATCTATTATTAGCAAAAAAAAAAAAAAAAAAGTAATTGTTAACACAATAATAACGTATAAGCATGCCCCTAATAAATATAACAAGTGGAGATTCTTTTAACTTATTTAACTCATTCAAATGACTGTTAATTTGGTTTTTATTTTTTACTATCATTGTTGTTAAAATGACCATTTCGAATATAATGAACACAACAATTATATCGTTTAGTGTCTAACACGTTTTTAATATTGAGAAAGAGATGTATTTGTATTATTTTGCCTTTAGTTCTGCGTTTTCTTTGTTGTCGGTCTATTCCTTTTTTTCTTGTCACACCAAAAATTATGAAAAAAAAAATGTAATTGCATAATATTTTTTATTTATTATTATTATTATTATTTTATTTGTGACGATGATATTCTAAAAAGATAATTAACAAAGTATGTAATCTCATAATTAATTAACATAATAATTTATTTTTTTGAAAAAATCACAAAATCTTTTGAAAGTTGATTGATTAGCGGCCATCGTCCTTGTCTGTACCAACGCCCGAGTCTCCTTCATCCTCGTCATTGCCGACTCCAAAGTCATCACTCGGTGGAATGTTATGTGTTCTTTTGTTGATTCCAACCTTAACCAAATTAAGCATCCTAAATTACGATGTCAATACTAATTACGTAGTAGTTCTTACCAAATCATAAAGTTCCTTTGTGGTAATTATAATCCTTGTTAAATGTTGGAGTGATGCACTGATGTTCATTTGGTCTAATACATATCAAATATTACATTGCCGGTAGGTATTTTTGATAGATTATATATGAAATCAAATGTTGCTATGAGTATATCTTAAAACATATGTGCTAAAATCAGAGGATATGTTTAGTTAAAGTCATATTTGTCTAGTTAAATTGTCAAAAGATTATCACAATTTATAATTCTACACGTGCATATAATTGTGCTCACCCCAATGAAAGACAATTGACATAATATGACAAATGAAGTTATATGTTATTTATTTGGTTTAAACGGTCTAAAGTCTCCTAAAGACGACCAATTTAGTTGATTATTGTAAGTCTAATCATTGCATACGGTTTATAATGCATAAGTAAAGGCTGATCGATCTATTGGGGCAGTGACGCAATTGTTTCATACATAAAAGGGTATAAAATATACATAGAGTTAAAAAATTTGGGAGGGCCACAACCCCTCTTAGCCCTTTCTAAGTTCCGTCTTTGGACTCGTCACTCAAAAAGGGCACCACGTAAGAATTTACCGTTAATTAAAACTCTGTTTGAGAAATGAATGATCTGTAACAACTTTTAACAACTTGAATATGCTACCACAACATACTCGTCATTGCTCATGAAATAAAATTTTATGTTACTTCTATAGGAAACTTGTATAGACAGACTTCTTTGTTAATGTTGGCTAGCTAGATTACTAAGGTTTGGTCCTTAAGGTTTGGCCAAATTGCAGGTTTGGTCCCTAAGGTTTGAAAATTGCAACGGTGGTCCTAATTTTGAAGGTTTTGGTGCAATTTTGGTCCCTGATCTCCATCAAATGACATAAATACCCCTGCCCTTTTCTTTTTTTATATTCCTTTTCAGTTTTTAACACAAATGGTCCTGGTGTTGCGCAAGGCTTTACAAATTTAGTCCTTTTTTTTTCACAAATGGTCCTTCTTACAAAAATCGTCCTTGTGTTGCGCAAGGCTTACACAAATGGTCCTTGAGTCCATTTTTCTTCCGGTTTTTACATTTTCGTCCGTTTTTTTTTACGTTTTTCCCCGTTTTTATCTGATTTTTTGTCCGTTTTTGACGTCTTCGTCCGTTAATCTTACGTTTTTTTCCGTTTTCATATGTTTTTGTCCGTTTTTCTTACGTTTTTTTCTGTTTTTCTTACGTTTTTGTCCGTTTTTCTTATGTTTTTTACGGTTTCGTCCGTTATTTTTACGTTTTTTCCGTTTTCATACGTTTTTGTTCGTTTTTCTTAAGTTTTTTCAGTTTTGGTCCGTTTTATCCGTTTTGTCCATTTTTCTTACGGTTTTTTTTACGTTTTTTACGTTTTCGTCTCTTATTCTTACGTTCTTGTCCGTTTTTCATACGTTTTTTTTCCATTTTTGTCTGTTTTTGTCCGTTATTCTTACGTTTTTGTTCGTTTTTCTTGCTTTTTTTTCGTTTTTGTCCGTTTTTCTTACGTTTTTGTCCATTTTTCTTACCTTTTTTTCCCTTTTTATCCGTTTTCGTCCATTTTTTTACGTTTTTTTCCCTGATTTTGTCCATTTTTTTCCATTTATTCCGAAAAATTAAAAAAAATAAAGAAAGTTCAAAAATTTTGTCCCAATTTTTTCTTTTTTGTCCGAAATAAAAAATAATAAAAAAATTACAAATTTTTGTCTTATTTTTTTGGACGAAATTTAAAAAAAAAACAAATAAAATAAAATAAAATAAAAGATAAAATTCAGACACAAAAAATTCAGACAAAAATTTTGGACTTTTTATATTTTTTTAAAAAATTCGGACAAAAAAGAAAAAAAAAAATCAGACAAAAATTTTGATTCTTTTTTTTTTTTAATTTTTTAATTTTTTTTTTTAAATTTGGTCAAATTTAAAAAAATTTAAAAAAAATTAAAATTAAAAAATTTAAAAAAAAAGAATCAAAATTTTTGTCCGAATTTTGTCCGATTTTTTTTTTTCTTTTTTGTCCAAATTTTTTAAAAAAATATAAAAAGTTCAAAATTTTTGTCTGAATTTTTTGTGTCTGAATTTTATCTTCTTTATTTTTTATTATTTATTTTTTTTAAATTTGGTCAAAAAAAATCAGACAAAAATTTGTAATTTTTTTAATTTTTTTTTTTATTTCGGACAAAAAAAAATGGGACAAAATTTTTGAACTTTCTTTATTTTATTTTTAATTTTTCGGAATAAATGGACAAAAAAATGGACAAAATCAGGGAAAAAACGTAAAAAAAAATGGACAAAAACGGATAAAAAGGGAAAAAAGGGTAAGAAAAATGGACAAAAACGTAAGAAAACCGAATAAAAACGGACAAAAACGAAAAAAAAGCAAGAAAAACGGACAAAAACGTAAGAATAACGGACAAAATCGTAAGAAAAACGGACAAAAATAGATAAAAACAGACAAAAATGGAAAAAAACGTATGAAAAACTGACAAGAACGTAAGAATAACAGACGAAAACGTAAAAAACGTAAAAAAAACCGTAAGAAAAACGGACAAAACGGATAAAAACGGACCAAAACTGAAAAATCTTAAGAAAAACGGACAAAAACGTATGAAAACGGAAAAAAACGTAAGAATAACGGACGAAACCGTAAAAAACATAAGAAAAACGGACAAAAACGTAAGAAAAACAGAAAAACGTAAGAAAAACGGACAAAAACATATGAAAACGGAAAAAAAAAAACGTAAGATTAACGGACGAAAACGTAAAAAACGTAAGAAAAACGGACATAAAAACGGATAAAAACGAAAAAAAACCTAAAAGAAACGAACGAAAATGTAAAAACCGGAAGAAAAACGGACTCAAGGACCATTTGTGTAAGCCTTGCGCAACACAAGGACGATTTTGTGTAAGAAGGACCATTTATGAAAAAAAAAGACTAAATTTGTAAAGCCTTACGCAACACAAGGACCATTTGTGTTAAAAACTGAAAAGGAATATAAAAAAAGAAAAGGGCAGGGGTATTTATGTCATTTGATGGAGACCAGGGACCAAACTTGCACCAAAACCTTCAAAATGAGGACCACCGTTGCAATTTCCAAACCTTAGGGACCAAACCTGCAATTTGGCCAAACCTTAAGGACCAAATTTGCAATTTCCTGTAATTATACTTAACATCTCATGAAACAAAGAGAATATACCCAACTTAAGACACACATAATGAAAGTACTTATCATTTGATAAAGAACGATGATAATTTCAACGACATGTTCATACAGTCATTTGATGTCTTTAAAGGTAATCTAGAGTTTTATAGGAATAATTAAACGGTGGTAATGACTGTCTTTAAAGGTAATCTAGAGTTTTATAGGAATAATTAAACGGTGGTCCAAAAAGTTCATGTTTATTTAATTGGCTAGGGTTTCATATAATAATGGATCATTAAAGTGTCAACAACCTATTGGTTTTTAATATTTAACTTCCGAGCGTGAATCAAATGAAAATAATAATTAAAATGATAAGGATAAGAAGTAACTTCAACTAAAAGATTGTATACGATCATTGTTTTAACTTCCCATTTCTTATATATATCGTTCCAAATTATATTTACAACAGCTTCAACATTTGCTAGATAGGCCAAAATCACCCGATACTAACACATCTTTATATCTATTTGAAGTAACAAATTTCCAATAATGTGAGTTACATCTTTATATCTATTTGATTTAGTAACAAATTTCCAATAATGTGAGTTTTATTCTAAGTTATGAGAGCACTAGGTGGGTTGACACTAGATTATTCAATAACTCAGTGTCACGTCAGCTTTAACTTTTTCACAATAACTCACTAAAAAACACCATTTACCTTAACTTACCTATAACTCACAATAACTCAACTTTTATTCAAATATTTTCAAATGCAACCCTTAAACTAAAACAAATACTACATTTATTAAAAAACTTAACATTCATTCATTCTTAAAACACATATATTTTACAATATGGACTTAAAAAAAATTACAACGAAATAGAAAGAAAAAATAAATAAATAAATAAATAACATTACGAATTAAAAAAAATATATAAATAAAAAAACCTACATAATGGAATAAAAGACATACGAAACATTAGAGACTTATTCATCGTCTTCGGAATATATTCTTCTTCTTCTTCTTCTTGACGTTGTAGAAATTGTCTGCGGCTCATACGAAATCTTCTTCGAAAATTACGCTCCGTATACTTGCAACCTTGATAGAAATAGTCGCTACGCAGGCGTTTTTCGACAACCTCACGTTCACGGTAGATATTAGTACGCTGCAAAGGAGCTTGTGATGATTCTGCTTGTTCCAATTGTTGGTGATATTTGTACGCAGCCACCATAAACTCAATGTCGGTTGCATCATCTACATCGGACCAGCTCATTTGTTCCAAGTTAAATTGTTTCGGATCCATTGTGAATAAACAAGTGTATTTTTTTTGTTATGGAGAATGTGTATAAATGTTGTATAAATGTAGAGAATAGTTTGTTGTGGAAGCGTGAAAAAAAAGTGGGAAGTAAAATGGGTATTTATAGTGTTATAAAAGTGATTTTTTTTTACTTGCCGTTTTATAACGTTGGAGGGGGGGGGGGGGGGGGGGGGAGGGGTAAAATGATTTTTTTTTTTTTTAACCCAACGGCTAATATTAACGTTGGAGGGGGTAAAATGATTTTTTTTTAGACCGTGATAACGCTACGTTGTTCCCACAACGCAGCGCGTTAACGCACGAATAACGCCGGACGATGGTACCTTAACGTGGCCAATAACGCAGCATTCCGAGCCAATAACGTGGGATGGAGGGCAACGTACCTAGTGCTCTGAAAGTGGAGGGTGCGGATTCAATTTTAGTGGCAAGGCAAGCAATTTTGTGGCTTTCTAAGAGAGAAAGGTGTCGAACACCTCTTCTCCTTTTGCCTAACGACAAACAACCGAAACACACCATTTTAAAATTTTGAGCATTTGTAGTGTGTGTATGTGTGCATTGAGTTTTTTTTAATATACAAAAAATAAATAAATAAATAAAATAAAATTTAAATAGAAAAGAGAGAATGTGTTGCAAATAATGTCAATACAAGACAAATGAATAACGTCAACATGTCGCTTAAGTGAACATTTAGCAAACGTATCAACAAATGAACCACGCCTTCCAACATTAACTATGCGAGATAAATTGTAGTAGAGACGATGAGGAACTAGTCATCTGTCCCGTCCATGAACAAATATTTGTAGGGTAACTTTTTTAACAGTATAAAGTGTTGGTATTTTTTTTTTTTTTTTTTTTAACTTGTGACTTTAGACATATTTTGGTCATTAAATGTTTCATTGCAAGTTTCAAGAATATCAAGAGCATTAAATGTTTCTAAACAAGTTAGAAAATACCTAAAAATATTTGATGTTTTATTATGTTGAAGGATAAATTTTTAGCATATGTGTAAATATAACAGGCACTTTACTAGTTTTTTTTTTTTTTTTTTGAACATTGGCACTTTACTAGTTTACTATCTAGTGGAGTGTAGTTTCTTACTGGATATTTTTTTCTGTTTATACTCAATAAACTCCATGATCTCACACTTGTTTCATATGAGATTTGAATCACAATTTTTTTTTGTTGAATCATTTACATGAGTATTGCTAGACCAAAGTTTATTTGCCTACAAAACTTTACTTGTTTCTTCGAATTATAATTTATATGATTTTCGGTTATAATGTTCTAAGAAAAAAAATAATAATAAAAAGGTAAAAAATAAAAAAATCTTTTACTTGTTAAACACAATGAAATGATATACTATAAAGTAATGAGATTTAACAAGATATATACAATACTCGTAGTATCCATATCGATAAAGATACAAAATAGCAGATCAATATTGCGTACAAGTAACATATCTTTAAATACTCGTAATATCGTAACTTTTATTTTATTTATTTATCAAAGCATTTACACGAGTATTGTTGGACCAAAGTTTCTTTGCTAACAACTATTCAATTGTTTCTTCAAAGTTACTCCATCTACATTTTTTTAAGATATCTCAATTTAATTTTTCTCTATTAAATCTAGATAAAAAAGTTTAATCAAGTTTACCTTATTACCATTGATTAAAATTCTTAATACAAATTTTAAAGAAAAAATTAATTAATCAGTTATGGTTAAAAGTTAAAACTATCATTCTATAAAAAGTAAGAAAAAGTAAAAACAATATTAATTACAGTATATTTTTTGTAAACCGTGTTTTTTTTTTTTTTTTTTTTTTTTTTTTTTTTTTTTTTGTCAAAAGACAATTATTTTGAGAGGAATAGATCCAAATTTTGTAATTATATAATTTATGTACCGCATACGTAGTATTAAATAAAATAAAATACCACTAATAGTACTTAAGTAAAGTGGTAACAAGCGTCTCAGGTACTTCGGTAAAGTGATAACACTAGTCTTAAGGGTTGTTTTTTTACACTTAATAAGTGAGCTTAAAATTTTATTTTCTCTTATTAAAAAGGTACATAAAACTTCTCTATCAATTAAAAGACTAAAATAGATATATCTCTCAAATAACTAAATATTCGAAACATCCCTTTTTCTTATAAAGCTTGCACAAATCGCATAAAAGGTATGATGCGGAGCGGTGTTGAGTTTTTAAAAGGATGGGCGGTGAGCAATGAACATTTTAAATTTTAGTGGTCGTTTGACAAAAAAAAAAAAAAACGGTGAACTATGCTAAATTTTAGGAAAACTAATTTTTCCAATAGGTTGTTTAGGAAGAGGTGAGCGATGAACTGTGACTACTGCTTACAGCTCACGGCTACTACTCACTATTACTATTCATTGCTAATTTTAACAAACACACTTTCAAAAAAACTACACACATACTTGTGTCAAATGAGCTGTAACAGTTAATTTTTTTTTATCAACCTTCATAATTAAGTGACATACTGAATTTTCTGTCAAAAATATCTCATTTGGATTTTATTTATTTTTGTTTTATAATGCTGTAAAGAAAAAGAATAATACGGTATTTTTTACTGATTGAAATGAAATAAACTAATAATCATGATAAACTAATAAGATTAACAAGATATACACATACATAGTTTATACAATATCAAAATCAATAAAGATATACACATAACTGGTAATTATCAAAAAAACGTTACACACCATATTATAAAACCCCATTTTTTATTAAAAAAAAAGTAGTAAAGTAAAAAAGCGTATCCAGCTGGAACACCAACACTATATAACCAACTCCCCCCACTTCTTCTCAAACTCCCCTCCCTCCCAATCCCTTCCAATGGACAACACTCCACGCGCCACCGACCCCCACGCGCCACCCAAACTCCGCCTCCTCTGCAGCTACAACGGCCACATCCTCCCCCGCCCCCACGACAAATCCCTCTGCTACATCGGCGGCGACACTCGTCTCATCACCATCCCCCACCCCACCTCCTTATCCAACCTCGTTAAAAAAATCCTCAAAACGACGTCGTTTAACGCTAACACGACTTCGTTCACGATGAAGTACCAGTTGCCGTCAGAGGATCTGGACTCGCTGATATCGCTTGCGAGCGATGAGGATTTGGAGCACATGATTGAGGAGTGTAACGGGATAAGTGATAACAGTAAGATTCGGTTGTTTTTGTTTCCGAGAAACTCGGAGTGTGTGAGGGGGGAGTTTGTTGAGTCGGTTAAGACGATTGGATCGGTGCTTCTGGAAGGGTCGGAGAAGAGTAATGAGGTTTTTGTGAAAGGGTTGAATGGGAGGTTGACGTCTTGTTTGTCGTTTTGTTCGGATAATTCTTTGGTAGAGATGGTTGATGAGGTGGAGGAGGTGGAGGAGAAGGTGCAGGATGTGCAGTCGGTGAGGCCGGAGAGTCCGGAGTTTGGATCGGTGCCGGATTCGCCTGTCAAAGTTAAGGAGGAGGTGAATTATGTTGCGGTAAAGGATGTGAAGGTTTCGGGGAATGGATTAGGGCCGAGAGTTTCGTCAGGGTTTGATATGGCTTCACCGGATTCGGTTTCGAGGTATAATTTTTTTTTGGTTAGAAGTTTTGATTTAGTTATGTTATTATGTGTTTTAGGTTAGATATAAAATTATAGCCGTGAAAGTAGATTAGTGTGTCTAGATATGATATTAGGAGCACTAGGTTTCGTGATGTGAACCACACCGGAAACTAGGGGTATGTCTGGTAGCAAGCGTTTAGGAGAGTTATGGAGAAACTAGGAACTAGCGGTTAGCATTTTGCACTAAATGCTTGTTTGGAAACAAATGAAAATGAGAAGTAGCATTTACTAGCGACTAGCGTTTCCACGTACTAATTAAGACTATCCAGCTATGTTACCAAGCACTTCATCAAAACAAACAGCTACTGCCTTCTGCTACTTGCTACCGCTATCTTCGCCGAACACACCCTATGCCACATCATTACCACACTAGAACTGCATTTACCCAAACACTAAAATACATATACACTAAAGAGCGTGGTATTTACCACATTGAAAAACCGGGTTGATCATCACATTGAGTGGGGTGTGTCATCACCTCAATGTGGTGAAAAACAGCATTGCCATGCCTCATACGGAGTGTGTGTCAGTATGATATTTGAGAATTTGGTACATTTTTAAGTTCATGTAAAAGTACAAGGGACATTGATGAAAGTAACGACTATTTTATGGCCTCTTTAGTTTAATACTTTAGTGTCAAATAAGCACTTTAAAATAAGAATTTGCTTTGAGAAACTGTTTATTTTGCTCCACATTAGACAGATAACAAAAACAGTTTGATGATCCAATACTTCAGAATGTTGAAAAGCGTGAGTGAAAATTGTGTGATTTAGAGGTTTAGACTAATGAAGTGTATGTTCTCATGAACTGCAGTGATGGTAGTCTAACGAACCCATTATCAAGACGAAACCCGTCTGTTATATATCAAGATGCAGCTACACAAACCCAATATTCTAATAACAACAATGGAGTTACCAATGATCAAAACACTAGAATTCAGATGCAACAGCAACAAATTCATGATTCTGCTTATTCAATGTCAACTAGTACCGCTGCTGTTACTACTACTACTCCAACTGATCTACAACATCCTCAAGTGCATCAGCAACATCAGTTTATTCAGAATGGAGTTACCAATGATCAAAACACTAGAATTCATATGCAACAGCAACAAATTCATGATCAAAACAATGGAGCTACTACTCAAACTAATAACAACAACAATGGAGTTACCAATGATCAAACCACTAGAATTCAGATGCAGCAGCAACAAAATCACGATTCTGTTTATTCAATGTCAACTAGTACTGCTGCTGTTACTACGCCTACTCAAACTGATCTACAACATCCTCAAGTGCATCAGCAACATCAGTTTATTCATACGGCTGTTCCACCACCACAATATATCCATCACCACCCATCTGGGGCTGTTCCCATGGCTTCGTACTACCCAATATACCCGCCCCAGAGCCAGCATCATGTTCCGGTTTCAGCTCTTGACCAGCGCAAATTTGTGTATTACGTGCCTGCTATATCTGCTCCTCCTAATAGTCAAGTACCGACTCCTTCTAGTTTGTTTACCACACCCCGAACTGTCCAACCCGCAAGTAAACCTGAGTCACCAGTGTATAGAACAAATAGTTCTGGTTCATCAGGTCCTCAACTTGTTCAGGTTCCATCTAGTCAACATCAACATCAGCCGCAGCCTCAATATGTCGCTTACTCACACATTCAACAACCGTCTCAAGCAGTTGCGTCTTCTGGTGGCAGTGGTGGTAATTACGCCTACGAGTTTGCTGATCTATCACAACAAGGACAACATTTATACTATGCTGCTCAGCCTATGCCACCTCAATCTGCTGCACAGTATCAAACGATGACCTCAACTTTGCCTGTCGAAGGTGGTTCTCATATTCAGACGGAAAATAGTATGAATCAGCAAGTGAAAACATCAAAGCCTTGAAAGGTGAGTTTCCAGTGAAAATTTTGCAGTGAAGTGTGTCTATTTTTTAAAATCTTTTTGTTCTATTTTTTATATCATTTTTACTTATTTTACTTTTAAATTGTCTATTGGCTTGCGGTATGTGTTTGTGACTGAAAATAAACTCACCTGGTAAAAACGTTTATATTTTTTTATTCTAGCATATGTGAATGCGATATATACTATTGGTTATTGAATGAAAATAGGAGTTCTTGTCAACCTTGGTTTTGTATATATCGTCAACTGATAATGAACTATGATTTGGCAAGTGGTTTAGTTCAAAGATTACTTTGTGTGGCTGTATATTTTGAAGATATCTTATATTCCAATCTAGCAAGTGGTATGGTCTTTGTTCTTTTAAAATGGGCACCTCTCAATCAGCATCATAGAGAAAATGGTATCTTTATAGCGTAGACTTTAGATGGTTAAAATAGCAGCCCTGCATTATGCTACAAGTGGAAAGCGCAAAAAGGTTATTGTCGATTGAAGTCAGCATGTCAAATTTCTAGATTCTCTATATGTAGACAGTTTGAAATATTAACATTAACATATTAAAAATCACTGGTTTTAGCACCAAGTTTACATATTTACCATCTTTTGGTGTACGATATTTATAAGTTGGTAAAGGGGTAAGTCTTGATTTATACATCACTTGAAAATCACAAATTTTAGTCAAACAGGACAGCCTCTTTACGAAAATCTAAATGGAAGACTGTGTTCAAAGATTTTGTATCCAAACCAATGGTTAGAAGCCATAAAGAGGTTAGTTTGGAATTTAGATGATTGCAGTCACTGGTGTCATGTTTTTTCCCCACCATTCTGTTTTAATGTCCTTGAGTCACATGGTCACCATGCAAAAAAATAAGTCCTACTGAATGAAACATGTTGGGCCCTTGTGATATTTGCAGAAACCAGATATGAAAGCTATAACACATACAAATCTACTTGAGCACTATTTAGGCACCTGGAAAGTTGATTTAGAGTTTGCCAGTGATTAGTGTTTTATTATGTGGGTGGGCTTGTGTGGGGTTTTGATATATGTGCGTAACAACGGTCATTGTCGAGCAGGCAAATGCTAATGATATAAAAGGTTTGCGCTACAAATATCTTGTCAGGGGTCAAATTATATAGTTTTAAAAAATCTTACACTTGCCCCATGGTATATTCCTCTCTGATCATGTGTCGCATCGCGATCCAATCCAAGTTTGCAAGGGGGTGTTTGGGATTACGTATTTCAAACTAGTAAAATAAGCGAATAAGTGGATAATACCAAACACCCTCTAGAGTCCTCTAAAGTAAAGTGAAACACTAATGGATTCTGGATAACATGTTAGTGAAGTTGCATCAAACAGGGTAAAGTACAGATCATGGTAACACATCACACATGAAGTAACAAAAATAAACCAAAGGAGTGAAACCTGGTTTAGACCCCACAAAAAAGAGTGGGGTGCAGATTACTACTGCAAGTTGGCATCCACAATACCTGCTTTCACTAACCCAAGATTGTGGTGCTCTATTTACTTTTCATTTTTCCTGTTTCATGTTGTAGTTAATTGGTTACCTCTGTTTCTGTTCCTTGTAAAGGGGAATCATGTCATAGTGGGGAAATGTCATTTCGTTCCCCATTTACGTGTATATTAGAGCTCTAGGTATGGTGATATCGAAAATTTTATCATCCGCTCCATGTCATATGACATCGTGAATAACACCGAATCATATCATATACCCATCCTCATAACATAGGAAACTAGACCCGCTGAAACACACATGAAATACACCCAAACACACTAAAAAGCAAGTTAGTTCAAATGTTGTTGCCTATAACGCAGACTATGACACTGATGTGGGGTATGGGATGACATTTGGTGTCATCTAATAACGTTGTTTAACACTATTGCCAGCCCCGCGGGAAATCTTTTTAAAGTTCAAAAATAAAAAGAAAAAAAATGCTTTTGGGTTTGGTCAACGTTGCATCAATTACTAGCCAGTCTTTTCTTTTTTAAGGACATCACAAAACACAAATTGATATGATGCTGCTCGAAAAGAGCAAGCCTGGGCTGCCTGGCAGCTTGCAAATTAAAACCCAAATAACAGCTGGATCAACCTTGGAAAATTATGAATGCCAAAAGAAGGCAGACATGATAGGTGGCCCAAAAATAGTCACAAATAAATTCCTTTACATAGACTTCAATGCTTGTACTAGGCAGATACAGTCATTAATCTATGTATGGGGATATTTTCTATGTATGGGGATATTCATTGGAGAATTGTACATACAATGAGAAACACAGCTGCTGATGTACAATTTTTTGTAAGTCGACATTAAAATTGGAGAAATATTTGCTACACCAGTACCCCGATTTGTATTTCGTATAATGTTAAACAAAAATTACTACGAGTGTTTCATATCACTTTGATGAACTCGCTTTACAGTTCCACTGAAGGTTTTGAATGAAGAATTTAAGACATACAAGCAGGTTGGGTATGCATTGATCATTAGTTCACTCTTAACATGGCTTTCGTAACTAAACTGTCCAATGCATAAATGATTTACATGGAAATGCGACCTAACGTTTCTTCTTTAGTTTATGATCGAGGGTTTCTACTGACATGCGGCATCTCGTGGTGAATTTGATGGGTTGGCACCAAAATTGAAATATGTCCTTTCACACTACTAGAAATCATGCCAGTACCAACGGCCGATATTCGTTGGTAAACACCCGAATCTGGTTGGTAAAAGGTGTTACCAACGACTTTACCAACAAATCGAGGTTGTGGAAAAAAGGCTTGTCGCTAAATTAAAAATACCCACCACATTCTTTATTCGTTGGTAAATTACCAACGAATATCGATGTTGTTGCTAAATTTCACGAACATGTCAAGTCGTTGGTAAATATTAAATACCCACAAACTGTTTTCGGTTGGTAACATTAAAAATTGCATAAATAAGAGTTGTTGGTAATTTCACAAAAATAGCAACAACACTAGATTGCTTTCGACTTGTTGCTAAAATGAATTTTACCAACAATATAAATTGTTGCCATGCTAATATCAACCGATCATTTTCCGGTGCACGCCACAACTAGTAAATGTAAACAATACCACGATTAACACAAGCTCTACGTCAATTGCACAAAGTAATGATACAAGTCAATACATAGTTGGATAGTCCATAATCTTTCCAAAATAACCAATCAAATAAAGGTAGCTAGAGTTAGGAATTAACAACGTCATCGACTTTTGTGGTCGAAGGAAATTATTACATCATACACCCCGTCACCATGGCTGAGTGTTAAGACACTTGACTTCCTCACAAGAGGTCAAGAATTCAAACCACTGCGGATCCAGGAAATTTAGTTATGTGTGGCACAAACTTTTTTTTTTTTACCCAAACTCCAACTAATATAGCGTAAAAAGCATGACATTTTACATAAAGCATATACAAGTTGCCAAAGTTACTTAGAATACCTTTCAACTAATTGTCTCTTCGGTATTTCATGGTCTATAAGCGATTCATCACATAATAATGTCGTTACCAAACAAGCACAACAATCTGACTAACACTCATTCAAAATAATAATAATAATAATAATAATAATAATAATAATAACTTTAATTTGTTTTGGTTCTGTTTATATGCGTTACATATTTGTGCATTGATCATTTGGGCCACATTTGTTTTTTATTCAAATAAATGGGCTTACTTGCTTACTTTATTATTGGGCCTTGAAGTTTCTGTCTGTTGAATACTTGAATGAGGAAATACATAAATAGCGCAAAAAAGAAGTAAAATAAAGAAGAAATTAGAAGATAGAATTTTGAAGGAAAAATAATTATAGCTCACATGCCTAATCCATATATGGCACGCGCCATATGTAGCTCAAGCACAGATTCATCTCTGCGAAATACCAAGAAAGGGTTATAAACGGTCAACAATACTCCAATTAGGCCGCATACATTTGAGTTAAAATACTCGCCCTTTTCAAATAACTTAAACAGAAAGAAAGCTTATCCGTTTACGCATATACCCTTTATTTGTTATTATTAGACATATCACACGTAACTATCAATAAACTACGATAACATAACAATCTAGAGAAATTTAAGAAGTAGGTATCCATATCCAGGGCAGATCTTTTGAGAGAGCAGGAAGGGTGCGGCCCCCTGTACCTTGATTAGTAGTTTAACTTTCTTTAATATTATTGTGACATTTTCTATATAAATTAGATACATGACCCTCCCAAATGATGTCAACCTAGTACCTGGTCCTCCCAAAGTATACAACAAAAATTCCTCCCTAAAACTTCTAATTTGTTGCACAGGACACCCAATATATTTGCATGACTATGAAAGTTTGGTTTTTTATGCTTTTGTTTTTTGTAATGTGTTTTATGCCTTGTCCTTTTAGTGCTGAGAATAAAGTTTGCTTTTTCAAATTTCTAATTCTTTCATGTTCATGGAGTTTTGGCATTAATTAACTAAATTTTGATTGGTATTTGAAGTTATTGTAAGGTTTTAAAATGTTTCGTGATTTATTCATCAAACCGTATAATACATATATAGCATCTAAACCCTAATAAGTGATACTCTGGCCTTAGCCCATACAAACTACACTTGGGCTCTATACGGTTTGATGAATAAATCACGAAATACTTTAAAACCTTACAGTTATTAATTATCATAGTTTTGTGTTTTAAAATTTTATGTTTGATTTCATGTTTTGGAACTCCGGTTGGCATTTATCGAATTTTTAGAGCCTCGTATTAGTTTTCCGGTTTCGTTTGGAATTTCTAGTATGTTTCATGTTTGGGCATCATAGAGACTAGAGGGTTAACGGCATTCATCCTTAAACCCTGAGATTTTTAGTACCTCGGGGCATGCCTTGACTTGCATGCATTCATCCTTGAAGCGCTCCATATAGGCGCTTGTGGATTCCCCTTGGCGCTGTTTTACTCTGGCTAGTTCCACAGGTTTCTTTGCGCACTTCTTTCGTTGCGTGAAATTAAGGCGGAATGCTTTCCGCAGCTCTTCAAACCCATTTATGCTTCATCATGGAAGCTTGCTGAACCATGTTCGCGCATTCCCCACTAAGGTAGAGTTGAACATATGGCACCATACAGGTTGTGGCCAGTTTTCGATAGCAGCCGCTGACTCGAAAATTTTTAGGTGATCATCAGGGTCACCCGTGCCATCGTATGTTTTAACATTGGTGGGCATGCGCCTTTTCTTGTCATTTGAGAAATCGCTTATGCGTCGCGTGAACGCATCAACCTTTTGGCGACGCCAAGGAAGGGAAATATCCTCGTACTCATCGTATCGGCGTCGGTTCTTAGATTTCCAATGTCCCGTCTCTCTATCCTCGTTGTCCGAGGAACTGCTTGAGGGGGAGTTGTTTCTCCTGTGGCGCTTGCGCCGTTTTTCCTCGGAGTCCAAATTTGAAGGACTTGTACTTGGGGAATAGTGTTTCCCCAGTCTATCTTGGATTCTTCTGCTTCCTAACCTTGAGGTGCTTACGCTTGGTGAGCGTTGTCGTCCAAGTCTATCTTGTATCCTGCGGCTACCAAGCCTAGCATGGACAGTGGTGTGCCTCACATTGTCTTCGTAATCCTCCGAGTATTGAGAGTTAGATGTTGTACCAAGTCTATCATGGACGTTGGTGCGCCTTTCACTGTTTATGCGCTCATGGTGGCGCGGTGGAGATTTTTCTTGGTTAAAGTTTAGCCGATTTTGCAGGTTACGGCTTGACCTTTTTCTTGCCTCCTCTTGCATGAGACTAGTTAAAGTCTCATAATGTTGGGACACGAAATCGTTTAATGTCACCTCAGGTGCATCCTCTTCTACTGCGAGGATGTCCGTCTCTGCATGAGGTTCCCTCTCTCTATTAGGTGCTCCTGGTGGCACAGTGTTGTCCACTATGGATGCCACCTGGTGGGGAGTGGTAAAGAGAGTGCGCTGAATGTCCTCAGCGCTTGAGAATACGGTAGTAGTTCGGGTTGTCCCCAAGGGCAATTCTACCGTGGTTGGGATTGGAGTTACATTCAACTCACGATGACTAGGCGCACTGGTTGTTCCAGAGGTCGGTTTAGGAGTCGAATCTTGATGCTTCTTCCTATGTGAATCATCACGTGTCTTCTCCGGCTGCGGAGTCCGCTGGCCTGAGTTCTTGTTTTTCGGCATTCTGGTCTTGAGTTCTTAGTGTAGGGTCCCACGGATGGCGCCACTTGTTGATACAAAAGTTGGGCCTACCTTGTTTGGACTCCTGCTCTCGTACCAATTAGAACTTTAGTGCTTGTGAAACCTGCGCACTAAGAAAGCAAACAACACCGTTAGGCTTATCGTGGGATTGTCTCCCACGATTAGACTCCGGCGTGAGAGTAAGTAATCGGTTTTAGGTTTTAGTTGAAGAGTTAGGGATTATGTAAATCGTACCTTTTAATGTGAATATGTAATTCTATATATAGGGCGTAGAAACCGTGTAGGTATCTTGCTCCTTACTCTTCGCACTCGTGGTGCTTATCCGGGGTAAGGATATCTATTCCGTAAATAAGAGATCCTTATCCTTTAACCGTGCATTTAGGTTGGGCTTTGGGCTTCGTGAGCCCAAGCCGTTGGTATTTATGGCCCAAATCATTTGTCATGATGACCCACTCGTGATGGGTTTGGGCTTAGTAATGTCTATAGTTTGGGCTCGTGGCCCAACTATAGGCTATACGTCATCAGTCTTAAAGGTCGTCATGTGGGGTTCTATTTTTTCTTTATCGTATCGTTTTTATCCCTCTTCATACTAACGTGTATGGTTCTTTTTATGATTTACATATCAAACATTCAAACCTTTAATAATTTCGGCCCATAGAAAAAATTTTGAAGCTCTATATACATAGCAAACTTGACTACAAGTTTTTTACACGAGATGTGTCTAATAGTAATTAACAAATCTATTATGATTAATATATGGACAAGTTGAAAGGCCAATCGATCTGTGAATCTGTCTTATTATAAAAGGACAACAAAACCAAACGATTTTGTTTTAAGATTCTCAAGTTGGATAGACAAATATAAACATTTAAACCAGCCAAGCTATTCACAATAGTCCAATACTTCAACTGACATGGCCAAATGAGGAGAACGGGTCGTGTACATGGCAGCAATCGGCTATCAGTATAATGGAGTCGTATGTGAGTTCAATTTCGAGCTCGAGTTGATTAGAAAGCATGAAGCTTGAAATATCTTTTTTTGTTTTGAACCGAGCTTGAAACTTTTTTTGAACAAAGCTTGAAACTTGATTCAAGCTTAATCAAACATTTTATTCATGCAGGAACTTGGCTCGATTAATTAAGGAATACTTTCGATATCAAGCAAGATCATTAACATTTCACATACAACGCTATTGAACAATTACAATAGTATTAAACTACTTGTTGGCGTATGTGTCCGGATGATGACGTATGTACCCTCCGGATACACACCGTACAAGGATATATCCTCCGGATACGTATCAGGTAAAATGCACTCAGATGTGTTCAAATAATACGGGCCAATATCCGAAGGGTTACGAATGTCCGCATGACCTCAGCCGTCCGGAGATAACAAACCTTTCGGACAAGCCCACAAGTACCTAGACCAAGGTACAAACAAGTACACCAAAGTATATGGTAATGGAGTTTAAACTAGCGAACATTATGGGCTAAGTACGAAACAGCCTGGCACTCCATGTAGAGAGTCTATAAATAGAGAGGAAATCTTCATTTAAGGTTAACTAATTTTTCACTACTCTCTAGTTTTATTTATACTTTCTCTCACTAAGAACATATACTCACTCTCACGCCGGAGGTTGGTCCTGGGATACATTCCCGGGGCGAGTCTAACGGACGTATTTGTTTTGCAGATATCCGAAGCAGTATACCATAAGCAAGAGTCACCTTGAATCCGAATGACTCACTCTAGTCCGAAGGATTCACCTCGCTTGTCTGAAGTAGAAACGAACTTTTACTTCAACAAATTGGCGCCATCCGTGGGACCCGTCATTCACTCTACCTAAGCTAAGAGATGACAGGTCCTATCCCAGCAACACCTAAAGGAAGTGGAAGTCGCCCGGATAACAATACCCAAACCAGTAACATGGAACAAATTCAAAACCACATTGCCACCCTAAAAGCTCTCATCCAACAGTACAATACTTCGGGTGAAACGCCAATCGAACCTATCCATCTCGACTTCGAAGCCGCCCAATCTCATGACGTCGAAGCACAGAAAACAGAAGAGGAAGTGATGGACGATCTGTCCAAGCCTTTCAAAGCAGCATCCAAGAGCCCGTTCACCCGAAGGATAATTGATTTCACCGGACCTAAAAATGCAAAATACTCAATGCCCTCCCACATAAAATTATATGACGGATCCGCCGATCCGGACAAACACATCACAAGGTTCGAAGGGGCTGCCAACCAAGGTGCTTGGCCTATGCCCATATGGTGTATGATGTTTCAGCAAACTCTGGATGATGCGGCTAGAGGATGGTTCGACAACCTTCCCCGAGGAAGCATCGACAACTGGGACACTTTGTGTGAACAATTCGTGCATAGGTTTGCCCTGCGAAGAAAATGTATCCGAGACCCTATGGAAATAACTAAGATCGTCCGAAAAGCTAACGAAGCCCTGTCTGAGTTCAAGGAACGTTGGACCGATGAAGCTAGCCGCATTTCTGGAGTTCCGGAGGTGATGCAAATATCTTCTTTCATGGACGGCTGCAAATGTCCAGAGCTGGCAAAGAGGTTCTCAGAGAAAATTCCCCGGACGGTAACCGAAATGATGATGAGGGTAGACGATGTCATTCGTTCTGAGAGAGCATACCGGTTGACCGAGGTGCCAAGGGGAGAACGAGCAGATAATTACAGAAAAGATTACAATTCCAACTCATACAACCGGAATGACCAGAATACGCAACGATCCTCATTCCGAGGTAATCGTAGGCGAGATACCCATCGGGAAGAATTCCGACCCCGGCGAAATGATCACTATGTACCTTATAGGCAAACCAGGAACGAAAATCCAAACAGGAATGAGTACGGAGCAGATTACCGCCGCAATGACGCAAATCGGAGAGAGGTCCGGCCCTTAGACCTAAACGTACTCTCGAAAGCTCCCAAAGAAATCCTTGCAACTGAACACCATCTTAGACTTCCGGCACCACCTCCGTTGAGGGGAAGACCTGCCAGAGAAAACATGGACAAATATTGTGACTATCATGGGGAAAAGGGTCACCTCACTAACGACTGTCACAATCTAAAGGAACAACTCAAAAAAGCTATGGAGACGGGCAAACTAGACCACTTGATCAAAGATGTTCGGCAAAGGGAGAGAGCACCTCAGAGAAATAACAATAACACCAACCAAGGACGAATTATCAACATGATTCGATATCCGGAAAGAAAGTATAAGCGGAAAAACATGGATCGGGAAGAGGATTGGATGAACACTCCCATAAGTTTCCCCCCCATACTCCCTGGGGATGTTTCAGAAGAACCATTGATAGTGGAAGCGGAGATCGAAGGGTATACTGTACGTAGGATATACGTAGACCAAGGCGCTTCAATAGAAGTGATGTATGAGCATTGCTTTCTCAACCTTGATCCCTCTATCCAGTCCCGAATGACAAAAACGAACACACCGCTAGTCGGGTTTGCCGGAGAAGCAATAAGTCCGTTGGGGAAGTTAGAGCTGGAGGTGTGCTTCGGAAACGAAGGACTATATCGCCGGACGACTATGGTATTCGCAATAGTAAGATCCCCCTCACCCTATAATATAATACTGGGACGTTCAGGAATGAAGAAATTGAGAGCTATCCCTTCCACGATACATGCCATGATGAAATTCCCAACACCAAGAGGCATAGCCACTTTAGTCACCCGGTCCGTTATCATATCGGAATGCAGGAAGCTAGAAGAAAAATTCTTGATGGAAAAAGAAATGAAGTGTGAAGGCCTTCCGGAATCCGTGACAGAAGAAAGAATAACGGAGACAGAAGAAATACTGGTTCATCCGGCTTACCCGGAGCAGCTGGTGACAATAGGAAAAAATTTCTCAAAAGAAGGAAGAAGGCAGCTAATTACGTTGCTCAAAAATAGCCAAGACGTTTTTGCATGGGAACCTTCGGACATGACTGGTGTCCCCAGATGGGCAGCGGAACACAAACTCAATGTGAATATCCAAGACAAGCCTGTTGCTCAAAAGAAGAGGTTCTTTTCGGAAGAAAAGAACCAAGCTATAAATGAGGATATAGAAGAATGGTTAAAAGCAAAGCCGGACGGAAGTTGGAGGATGTGCATCGATTTCAAAAATCTCAATTCGTCGTGCCGAAAGGATTACTATCCGTTGCCGGAGATAGATTGGAAGATTGAATCAGTAATGGGTTTCCGATATAAGTGTTTCCTAGATGCCTACAAAGGCTATCACCAAGTACAAATGGCAAAGG
The DNA here is from genome assembly GCA_030686995.1 of Artemisia argyi. Lineage (NCBI taxonomy): Eukaryota > Viridiplantae > Streptophyta > Magnoliopsida > Asterales > Asteraceae > Artemisia > Artemisia argyi. The sequence continues at coordinate 42,103,637 of CM060680.1, forward strand.
AAGATGAAGAAAAAACAGCCTTCTATACTAATCATGGGACATATTGCTACGTCAAAATGCCGTTCGGATTGAAAAACGCCGGAGCCACCTATCAGAAGCTAGTAGACTCCGCCTTCCGGAAGCAAATTGGCAGGAATTTGGAAGTATATGTAGATGACATGGTCATTAAAAGTCAATCGGAGAAAGAGCTCCTGGCCGACATCGCAGAAACGTTCAATAACCTCCGGGAAATTAATATGAAATTAAACCCCAAGAAATGTTCGTTCGGAGTGGAAGAAGGTAAGTTTCTCGGATACATGATAACTTCCGAAGGAATTAGAGCAAATCCTAAAAAAACCCGAGCAATTGCCGATATGCAATCTCCAAAAACACTAAAGGAAATGCAAAGTTTAAGTGGCAAGTTAGCTGCACTAAACCGCTTCTTATCAAAATCCGCTGAAAGATCATTGCCCTTCTTTGAAACTTTGAAGAACATTACCAAGGAGAACAAAGAAAGATATCAATGGACGGAGGAAGCCGAAAAAGCTTTTCAAGAAATGAAGAAGATGATCCTAGAACTACCATGCCTAACAACACCAAAACCAAAGGAAGACATGTATCTATACTTATCGGCAGCAACGGAGGCAATAAGCGGAGTAATGATGGTTGAAAGAGAAGGACGACAAATTCCCGTTCACTACGTAAGTCGGACGCTGCACGATGCCGAAAGAAGATATGCTCCGGTTGAAAAACTGGCCTTAACGCTGCTACATCTGTCTAGAAGGCTAAGGCGATATTTCGAAGCTCACCCTATCAAGGTCATAACGGATTACCCCATCAAGCAAGTACTGAACAGAGCTGAATCTTCCGGACGATTGGCTAAATACACGGTGGAATTAGGAGCTTATAACATCACCTATGTGCTCAGAAATGCCGTCAAAGGACAAGTGTTGGCCGATTTCATCAATGAAATACCCATCGGAACCGTCCATTCGGATCCAAGAAGGAGGGGCAAGGAAATATGCAATATCTCCCAAACCGAAGAATGGATCTTGTATACCGATGGAGCTTCCAGTAAAAATGGTTCCGGAGCGGGGTTAGTACTGATCATCCCGGATAAAGAAGAATATACTTATGCCCTCCGAATGAATTTTAATGCCACTAACAACAGAGCAGAATACGAAGCACTCCTTGCCGGACTACGAATTGCAAAGAAAATGCACATAGAAGCGCTGGACGTAAGGGTGGACTCGAACTTGGTGGCAAGTCAAATTAACGGAGAGTTCACTGCATACACGGAGAGCATGACTAAATACCTCGCTAAGGCTAAAGAATACATTGCTTGCTTCAAACGTTTTAAAATAAAGAACATTCCAAGGGCACAGAACCAGAAAGCAGACGTACTAAGCAAATTAGCATCCGTAGCATTCAATCACTTAACGAAAGAAATTTTAGTGGAGGTATTGGAGAAACCGTCCAGCGAGGAAGAGATAATCAGTACAATAGTAGAAGAAAAAGAAGAAAATTGGATGTCACCCATACTCCGATGCTTAAAAGAAGGAATATGGTCGGAGGACCTAAATGAAGCACGAAACCTTCGTATGAAAATAAGCCACTACACACTGGTCGACGAAGTACTATTCAGGAAATCCTATCTAGGGCCAATGCTACGGTGTGTAGGACCTCTGATGAGTGTCTAAATACTCATCATTTTATATCAATCTGAGCTGCCAAAACATACAAAAACACTCAAATATGTATCAAAATACTTAAAATATCTTAAAAGTGTGTTTTATATGTTTCAAATGCAAAACAAGCAAAAACAGATGAAAAACGTACAAAGTTTGCATAATTGGTAGTTTCAGTCCCTCAAGTTTCATAAATTGGCAAAACTAGTCCCTGGTCACTCAAAACTTGTTCAAATATCATAAAAGGTCCTTGGGATTCATAAGTTGTTAGGAAAAGTCCTTTGAAGTTAAAAATCATAAATTTACAACTTTGGTCCCTCAACTTTGGAAAATTGTCAAAATTAGTCCCTAAGGTTTTAAAAATAAGAAAATAATCAAAATAAACCTTATACTATTCATAAATGACAAAATTGGTCCTTTTTGTTAACTGTTTGATATTTACAGGTTTAACCCTTCAAAATCAGAAAATGACATAATTGGTCCCTGAAGTTTGGTGAATTGGCAAAAATAGTCCCCGGTATTTAAAAAATGAAAAACATAAAAAATACCCTTATACTATTCATCCTTGTCAAGTTTGGTCCCTGTGAGAACTTTGGAAAACTTACAAAATCAGACCCTCAACTTTAAATGAATTACATTTTTGGTCCTTGTTAGTTACAATATAAACCGGACCCTTAATAAATCATTAAACCCAACACCAAAGCCCACCCACTATCCTAATTTCCAGCCCACTCCATCCCTAGCCCAGTCCAATCCCCAAGTCAAACCCGGTCAACACAAAACCAAAACCACCCCGTACCCCCCTTTTCCCTCCTTCTCCATACCACCATCCCTGCTAAACCATACCACCTTCCACCTCAACCCCCACCTGTCAAACTTGATCCCCACTCCTCTCCTACCTCTCCTCCACCTCACACAACATTCCAAACTTCCCTAAAAACCCTCACACGCAACACACTGACACCATTGGAAATTGGCGCCAAAAAGACAATTTGAATGGCCTGGATTGCTTAGACCTTATCAATGGTCCACAATTGGTGGGAAATCACCCTGTGGGTCCCACAAGCTCAGAAGAGGGCTACAAAATGGAAAGAAAGCAGAAAAGAGAGATTATTAGATTAGGTTTAGTTAAATTAGGTCGTAGGTAGTATAAACTTCAATATCAATTGTAATTTTCAATTAAAGTAAGCTTGTATCAGTAATCTCATGTGTTTAAATCTTTAATTCAAGTTAATTTTAAGTTTCAGCTCAGTATCTCAGTTTTTGAATTTCTCAATTTCTCAAAAATCACCATAAGCTTGTAAGCTGTTAGTTGTTGTTATTCTTGAATTCATAAGCTCATTTGAGCTTTGACAAAGCTCAAATAAGCTTAGGAAAACATCATTTAGCTGGTTAGTTCATAGAAGCAAAAAATAAGAAAAATATCTAAGAAAATATAAAGAAAATAAAAAAATAGGGTCTGATGAAGAATTGAGCTGAGCAAAGTGTGTTTTGGACTATTTCTGGGTTAGTAGTCTTGTGGAAGACTGTTAGGAAAGTTCTTGGTTGTGGTTCTTTGTTTTCTCAGTTTGAACCATTTGTAAGTCTAATAGCTTGATTTTTCATATTATTATTATTGTTGTTATTAGTAGTAACTTTGTGATCATTTAACTTCCATTTGGTATACTTAATCTATTGCAAACATAAAACCAGTATAGTTAGTTTTAAAATCAACAGTTATAGTATTATATAGCAGTTATAGGGGTGTTTGGTTTAGACTAATTCACCTTGTCTCAGTAGTTATTGTTGTCTAATATTGCTTCATACATGTTAGTTTGGGTCTAATACAGTCAAAGAAGCAAAGAAATCAGGGTCTAGATAAGTAAAAGTCAAAATCCATCTCCAAACTCCTTGACAGTTAACTGTCAAGGATTTGTGACTCACAAACCCACAATTTAGCTTATAAGATATAGCTTTAGTTTAATTTAAGTTAATAATATCTTAATATAACATATATAGTTAGTAGTGAGTGTTAGAAATTCAAATAAGTCAAACTAGCAAGTTTTATACAAAAGTCAAAATTACATTCCTCAGGTTTTGACAAAACTTCAAGGAATTGTGTAGATTTTTGTAGTAGGATTTAAGCCTTGAGCTTTTTAGTTTTAGCACTCTACCATCTCAACTTTGAAATCCTACTCAGCTTATATTTTTAAGATTTTTCTTGTGGGCCCCACAAAGTCACAAAGTGACTTGCAGGGCACACCCCTGCTCTGTCTCAGCAGCTGCACAACCAAACACCACCCTTTGGTGGTGTTTTGTGACCACCACAGTGGGCCCCAGTAGCTCTAGTTAGGTTCCCTCAACCCCCCTCCTATCAGACTCTTTAGTTTGACCTTTTGTTTGACCTATATCACTGTGGACCCCACCTAGATTAACCATTGAAATCTGTCCCCATTCTGTGTTGCATTTTAGGTTTTGGATTAGCTTATTATGGCTTAACAGCTTTTATACTAAGCTTATTTGGCCAATTTAAGCTTTGACAAGTTCAAACAACCTATTAGAACCAGATTCATCCAAGGTGGGTCCCACATAAGCTCATTTGAGCTTATTTGCTCATTAAGTCAACTAAAGTCAACTGTCTAGGATTTTAGCTTTTTCTCAGCTTATTTTTAAGTTCTAAAATTATTGTTTTTACAAAAGTTAGTTATATTTAGGTATAATATAGTTTGGAAAAAGAAAATTCAAGAAAAAACAAAATAATAGTAAGTGATAGTTTCTATTTAATTTAATTAAATTTTAATTTTCATTTTTAGATTTTAATTAAGTAATTTGTGTTTTTATATTTTTATTAATTTCCTTATATATTAAAGTATTTTAAATAATTTTCTTAGATTTTTATATTGTCATTTGATATTTATTAGATTTAATAATAGTTTTATTAGTAATTAATTAATAAATAAGTTTTAAATAGCATAATTAATTTTTATATAGCAACACCTAGTTTTTATATTTTTTATAGCTTTTATAAGTCATAATATAATTTTAGTAATTTTTCTAGAATTTTTACTGTTCATTTAATAGTTTTCATAATTTAAATAGTTTAATTAGATATTAATTAATAAATAGAATAATAATTAGTTTACTAGTTTAAAAATATATAAAATAAAGTTTTTATAATTTTTTAGGATTCCCATGATGGTTAAATAGTTTTATAAATTTTTTCATAATTTTCTAAGTTAGTTTAATATTATTTGTAATTTAAAATAGTTTAATTAGTATAAATAATATAAATAGTCTTTAATTAATAGAAAATTCATAAAAAGACAAAAATATTTTATTTTATTTTTTATACTTTCTTCAAGTTCTATTTTAGGTTTAGAAAATATTTTTATAAGTTTTTAGTTTAATTTGTAGTGTTTATCATTTTTAGTTTTTATTTAAGTTAGTTTTAATTAAATAGTTAAATAGTTTTTATTTAAATAATTAATAATAAATAATATAATAATCTAAAAAATAGTTTTCTTTTTAATTAAATTTTATTTTAAGTATAAGTTTATAGAATTTTCATTTTTAACCCCTTTAGTTTATTTTTCTTAAAACTCACCTTTTTCTCAGTACGCAGTCGCGTCTGATTTTAATTTGGTGTACGTTTTTAAATTCCTAGCTTTCACGTAATCATTCTAATAGTTATTTTAAATCATAAACCCTAGTCTAATCACACACACACACTTTTATACATTCCCTGTTCAGATTCACTAATCACAGACTCGTTTTAAATCATCACAACCTCGTTGGGACATTACGACCCGGGAAAACACTGTATTCCTCGGAAGCATTTGCCTCGGCTGTTTGACTATTACAGTTGGCCATTCACAAGTGGCTGATCAATAATTATCTGACCGTTTGAGGCGAATCAACCTCTCCAGGCTAATTATGTCATCCGCGAGGTACACGAAGGGGCATGCGGCATGCATTCCGGACCACGATCTGTTGTAGCCAAACTAATGAGACAAGGCTACTATTGGCCAACCATGCACCGGGACGCCAGGGAGATTATCCAGAAATGTGACTCATGCCAGATACACGCTCCGGTTCCTAAGCTGCCAAAAATGGTATTAACCTCCGTCACGGCGCCATGGCCTTTCTTCCAATGGGCAATTGACATTTTGGGACCATTGCCCGAAGCTCCAGGAAAAGTTAAATATGTTATCGTGGCAATAGACTATTTTACAAAATGGATGGAAGCGAAACCGTTGGCTAAAACAACCGGTAAGGAAGTCAAAAAGTTTGTGTGGGATAACATTGTCTGTAGGTTCGGATTACCCAAGATAATCGTCACGGACAACGGAAGTAACTTCGTGGGAGATCCGTTCAAAAGTTGGTGCGAGAGGTTGAATATTACACAAATCAACACGGCTGTAGCTCATCCTCAGGCCAACGGATTGGTCGAAAGAGCCAACAAAAGTCTGATGAAGGGATTTAAGTCCCGGCTTGGAAGAGAAAGAGCCGGATGGGTAGATGAATTACCAAACGTGTTATGGGCTTTCCGGACCACCTTGAAAACTAGCAACGGAGAAACTCCTTTCAGTCTAACCTACGGAAGTGAGGCAGTCATCCCGGCGGAAATCGGTATGCCTACCTTCCGGACCATGATGGCAAATCCGGAGAACAATGACGATGAAATTAATCTGAATCTAAATTTGTTAGAAGAACGGCGAGAAATGGCAGCCATAAGGGAAGCGAAATACAAAAAGAAAGTGGAGCAGTATTACAATCGAAGGGTCAAACCCGAAGCTTTCAAAGTGGGAGATTTCGTATACCGGAAGAACGAAGCTAGCAGGGTGGAAGATCAAGGAAAACTGGGACCTAATTGGGAAGGCCCGTACCGGATAACGGAGGCTTATCAGCACGGCACGTACAAGCTCCAAACCATGGAAGACGTGGAAGTACCTCGAACCTGGCATGCAATTAACCTAAAGAAATGTTTTATGTAACCAATTATGTACTTTGTTATTTCAGAATTTATTGTAAGGCACGAGCCATTTTCACGACAATGAAACATCCGATGCATTCGAACCACATATATAATAATAAAAAAAATGCTTCCATTAGGGCACAAGTTGTCCAAGGGAATAAAACCCCAAGTGGGTATAACTTTAGGCCAGGTGCCGAAGGGTACAGGTTACCCCGTCAAATAAAACCCCAAGTGGGTATAACTTTAGGCCAAATGCCGAAGGGTACAGGTTACCCCGTCAAATAAAACCCCAAGTGGGTATAACTTTAGGCCAAATGCCGAAGGGTACAGGTTACCCCGTCAAATAAAACCCCAAGTGGGTATAACTTTAGGCCAAATACCGAAGGGTACAGGTTACCCCGTCAAATAAAACCCCAAGCGGGTATAACTTTAGGCCAAGAGCCGTAGGACACAAGTTGTCCAAAGACTAAGACCCCAAGAGGGTATTATCTAAGGCCAAGAGCCGTAGGACACAAATCGTACAAAGAACAAAACCCCAGGAGGGTGTAATCTAAGGCCAAGAGCCGTAGGACACAAGTTGTCCAAAGACTAAGACCCCAAGAGGGTACAACCTAAGGCCAAGATCCGTAGGGCACAAGTTGTCCGGAGAAACAAAACCCCAAGTGGGTAAAACCCAAGACCCAGATCCGCAAGGCACAAGTTGCCCAGAAAATAAAACCCGAGGAGGGTATAAGCTATGGCCAAGAGCCGTAAGGCATATGTTGTTCGATGAAGTAAAACCCCACGAATATATAATTAAAGGCCAAGTTTCATAAGTTACATACTGTCCAGAAAAACACACATGTAGCTTAAAGACTAAGTATAAATAACAAAAGAAAGTGATGTATTCATATGATCAAAAAATCGGTTACAACGAATGTTCCGGAATAACGGAATAACAAAAGATGAAATTTCGAACCTATTCTATTACATAGTTGTTCCGAGGAACCCATTCTACAGAATAACGGAGCGTCAAAAACCTATTACATCAATTGATAAAAGCTTCACAGGGAATCCGGAATACCTGAATCCATAGTCAAAATGGAGGTATCCGGACCCCAATATACACCTCTCAAACAAAGTAGATAAACAGCTTCAAAAAGAATCCGCAACACCTATACCCATAGTCAAAATGGAGGTGTACAGACCCTTAAGACATCATTTCAAACAAAGACCGAAGTATCGGGGCCTGAAGACTGGTTGGCAGAAGGGTTTTCGACATGGTTTTCAACTTCTGGTGCTTCAGTTTCCGGAGCAGGATCAGGAACCAGGGCATTAAGTTCATCATATTTGCGGTAGACGGTCTGGCGAATCTTCAGGATGAATGGATAGTCCTGAGAGAGGGCCTGATCATATAACGGGCCATATTTAGCCCCGGCTTCCATGTCTATCCCCTCAACCTCCCCCAACAGCTTGGCCGCTTTCTCCGGCTCTTCGAATAAACCAGCCTCATCAATCAGCCCAGAAAGGTAAAATAAGTTGAATGGTTCTGCCAAGGCTGTCCGGAATTCATGACTTCCGAGAAAACGGTGGATAGCCTCTGGAATGAACTCATTTATGATACGGTTCCTCTCTACCTCGGCATTCCCAGCGGCTACAGCAATATCCACCTTCTCTTGATAAAGCTCTTTATAAGCTTTTTCTTCGTCATTCAGCTTCAACCTGGCATCAGACAACTCCCCCTCCAACAATTTGATCCGATTGTTCTGCTCAGCGGAAACTTTTCTCCATTCTTCTTTCTCTATTTCCAGCTCAGAAACACGACCCTCCAAACTAACATTTTCAGCACGAAGCTTCCTCAACCCTTCCGGATTCACCTCCACACACTCTTTGTGAGCATCCTTAAGTTTCTGAAACTCACCAGACATCTACTGAAACATCTTCCAATTGTCGTCAAGAGTCTTGTCGCAGATCTTATGAGCCTCGGACAATTTTTTGTGCTCATCCAAAAGAGACTCAAAACGGAAGATAACGTCCGCTTGAGCCGTGACACATTTGCCCAGCAATAGCCACGACCTGCGGACAGCCTCTCCATCATCCTGGTCGTCCAGATATTTCTCTTCGTTGGGAGTTGCCAAATTAATCAACATGTCTCGGCAAGCAGTGGCAGTGTTCATACGAGTCCCCTTCGTCACGGTCCACGCAGGTACGTAGGTGACATCATCCTCACCATCCCCCTCTATATCAACCTCCGTATCCTCCTCATCCATAAGAGTTTCTTTCCCCGGATGCCGGGATGCACCCTCCGAACCCCCTAACAGCAAAAGGATCTCCGTCAACAAATGATAAAAAATGATAAAAAAAAGGGGGGAGCAACCATAAAAAATCATCCGAACATACCAGATGTCAAATCTTCCGGGTGCACAGAACGGATAGGCTCTGGCCTCTCCACGGCCTCTCCAGTGTCCAAATCAATAACAGTATCACCAGCGGAAATCTTGCTTCTCTTATGAAGACGAGAAGAGACACTCCCTGCTCCAGTTCTCTTCAACGGAGGTTTCTTCAAACCCGTCTTCACAGCTTGCTCCTTCTTCTTCTCCTTCGCAGCTATAACCTTGTCATCCGGGACTTCAACGCTCTTTAGCTCATCGGTCTTCTCAGGCACCTCAGCATTAGAAGCCAGGGGGGGTAACGTGCATCTGGCGCGCCTGACCTTCCGGAATCGGGTCCCCTGGAATAATCTTCGTCGTCCTTCGCAATGGAGGCTTCTTCAAATAGCTTGACATGGTTATACCTGCGGATAAACAAAATCCATCGTTAAAAACAAGAAAAGATGCACAATTTAAAAATGCACATTTATAACAAAGGCTATACCCCTTCCCTGCTCATTCCTCAAAGCCGGACGGAAACCAGGAAACTCCCAGTGATCCGATAAACCCAAGGCATACAAGAATGCTTGCGGAATCTGGCAAGGTTCAACAATTGTCTCAGCAAGCCTTTCGGCATGAGTAACGTCATACTCAGCTGCCTTAGGGAACGGATCTGACACATCCGAATCAGAATGCCTCCATGACATAGCAAACGGGATAGCTCGTCTGTCGATCAAGAAAAAGTTCATCTTCCAACCCTTCAGACAGGAAGGAAAATCCCCAAAGCATACTTTCCTATCCCTATGAATACGTTTCTCGAAGGAAAACCAATCACCCTGTTTGCTAAGTTTATAAAAGACACGAAACAAGGGGGTAGTAGGAGGAATGTGCATGCTGCGGCAATACACCTCAAAAAGAGTAGCACGATGCATACCCAACGGAACTAACTGAGAAATATGAACCTTAAAGTACCTAATAACGTCTAAAAGAAAGGTAGAAAAAGGAACAGCAAGACCGCCTTCGAAGAAATATTCTGCGTATAAACCTATGGCATCCGCAGGTAATCGATCCATCGTCATGCCCGTAGGAGGTACCCTCGGATGTAAATCCTCCGGTAACCTAAAAGCTTTTACCACAGCGTACACATCAGCCTCGTCCATCGCGGAAACTCTCACATGTACATCCTTCTTAACGTGAGAACCCTCCGGCATGGACACGTCTTCGTACTCAAACGAGGCGGTAGATTCCGACATAACGAATCCGAACAAGAAAGGGTATAGCCAAACAACAAAAATAACTTAACGGACTGAGACGTACCTTAAAGACGACGAAATTTATTGTTCGGAATACGGAAGGTATAAAACGTGTCAGAAGTATGTGTATGCAGAGGAAAAATAACAGTGGAGTAAATGAGAAAAAAGAGACTATTTATAGGCGGTAAAAAATGGGCGGGAAAGGGACACGTCACCTGTAGGGCTAACGTGTCAGCCATCCACACCGTGTCTCTCACAAAGTGCATACGTGTTCCAATCCAAGCGACGCGGTAAAAAACGACGGCACACCTTAAACGACACATTAATTACTTTTGGCATTTTATACGCAACACTAACAAACGACGAAGCTACAACATACCATCCGAAAAATCGCAAAAAATAAACTTAGTATCACACCATTGGCACAACCAATACTATGATACGGGGGGGGGGGGGACATGATGACGTATGTACCCTCCGGATACACACCGTACAAGGATATATCCTCCGGATACGTATCAGGTAAAATGCACTCAGATGTGTTCAAATAATACGGGCCAATATCCGAAGGGTTACGAATGTCCGCATGACCTCAGCCGTCCGGAGATAACAAACCCTTCGGACAAGCCCACAAGTACCTAGACCAAGGTACAAACAAGTACACCAAAGTATATGGTAATGGAGTTTAAACTAGCGAACATTATGGGCTAAGTACGAAACAGCCTGGCACTCCATGTAGAGAGTCTATAAATAGAGAGGAAATCTTCATTTAAGGTTAACTAATTTTTCACTACTCTCTAGTTTTATTTATACTTTCTCTCACTAAGAACATATACTCACTCTCACGCCGGAGGTTGGTCATGGGATACATTCCCGGGGCGAGTCTAACGGACGTATTTGTTTTGCAGATATCCGAAGCAGTATACCATAAGCAAGAGTCACCTTGAATCCGAAGGACTCACTCTAGTCCGAAGGATTCACCTCGCTTGTCTGAAGTAGAAACGAACTTTTACTTCAACACCGGATGACATATCTGTCTGGAACTACATCCACCTCCGGATGCCACGAACCAAAGGGACTAGCCGAAGAGTACACACGATACAACCTTTTATCCAGAAACCATGCTTTATCCCATGGACAATCAAACGGACCGCCGCCATGCCGCCAACCCAGATTTTGCGGGATCGTATCCGCTCGTGACCTGACAACTAGCAACTAGACTAGGCTACAGGTAACGAGGTACGGGTAGTATAAATACCCTTACCTCATTTATGATTTCAATTAACACACACATATTGCATTTACTCACATTTATTTCCCTACCCTTCGTATCATCATATGCTTACTCTCACACAGGAGTTTGGTCTTGGGATAACCCCAAGATGAGCCTAACGTGTGTTTCTTGTGTGTAGGAATCTACATCTATCCGGAGGACTCATTCCGAAGGATCTTCTCGAAGTAGGACCTATCAGCAAGGTTTTGCTTTAACACTACTAATCATCATATTATATTGGGGCATTTACATATATATCCTTGGAAATTTCAAAAATTACACATGTATTCTTTTGATGCATTAAAAGCATTGTACTTTATGCATTAAAAACTAGTAAAAAGAATATATATGTAATTTTTGAAAATTTCAATGATATACATGTAATTATGCCTATTATATTTAATCTCAACCTCGTTCGATCGTACAACAATCATGTAAGCATATAATCACAAGACAATAAAAATGTGAAATGTTACAAACTCGATAAAACTAACAATCTCCATTAACCAAGTGCTTTGATACCTCAAGTTTGACTCAATATTTTTTGTAACTCTTGGGTTGTTTCAACTCAATTAAGCTTCTAATAAAAACGGACGAGGGTTGTTTTTTTTCCAAATTGTTTGAGAATTTTAACTTAAATATGTGCTATGACATGTTTGTCACACCAAATTATTAGAAGAGTATGCTTAAATTTTCAAAAGATACGAAACTTAAAATACAAACTTTGTTTAACAGCCATACCTTAAATGGGATTTTAAACATATATTTCATAATCTTTATATATCAAAATAGTACTTTCTCGTAAGTTATTAAAGTTATTACTTTTTCAGCTTTCGCTCATCTCCATTACACCTTAACTTCACTTCTAGTTTTCTCCTTCGGGCTGAGCAAAATCGAAAATTGAATCAAGAAAAAAAAATCGCCAGAAAACCAACTGAAATGAAAAACCGAACTGAACAGACCCTAGTTGGTTCAGTTTTATATATTTATGGTTTTCGTTTCAGTTAGGCTAAAACAGAGAAAAACACACCTAAACCGTATAGAAAAAAAAACAGACAGAGTCATGTCTTTCACAAAATCGGTTTCGGTTCGGCTTAGTTTTGTTAATGATAGTGAGTTAATTATTGTAATGGGATAAGCACGTGGAATAATAATAACGAGATGGGCAACGGTCCGCCGCGTTGCGGCGAGGCTTCAGATAATGGCGTTGAGTATTGAACATTATATTTTTTTTGTATTCTGTGAAATGGATTGGTTGCACATATATGTTATTACTGTACGTTAATACATTGTAATGGCAACACGATAGATAGGTTACTACTAAGAATTTAGGTAACTATATTATTATACAGTGGAAAATTAGCACTAAGAGTCACCGTATCGTTGCTGCTAGTCCTGTAGATTTGCTTCTTGCCACTCGGGCCTGCATCAGTATTTCGTTCATGTTCGAATAGCTGTTTACGGGCTAAACTCTATTGGTGCAGAGGTAGATGTTTGAGTAACTTCTTATGTTAGGGTCATTGACCGCCTTGAAAAAGTAACTGAAAAAAGAATGGAAACCACTGTGATTAATTATTAGCTGCCATGTATATTATTATTATGCTTGTATTGTTTTTTTACTCATGTACTCCTAGGTTGTTTGTGACCCTGATTATTGGCATTATGTCGGACACCTGTAGTAGTACCAATGCCTTTTGGTATCGATCTCCAAGATAGTGGCTACAACCATGAATATTGTACGTGAAAAAAGTAATTAGCGTAAGCACAAATAAGATCGTATACCTTGATTGATAGGATCCTAAATCTGTGACAACAAATCGCTCTTTCTCCATACCTGTTACAACAGTTTGCAAAAACTTAATAGACCTTAAAATAGATCCTAAACTATTTGGCTGCAAATTAATGTGTACCAATATAACTATATGTTGATTTTTTGGTTTTATAGTTAATGCCATTTTGTCTTCTCCCTACATTTAGAATTATTTCTTTAGTCTTCTTTCCTTTTTTTGTTAACCAAGACGATAAATTCCTGCAAATCAGCAAACGTACATCAGCTTGTCATGTTACAAAACTTTATGAAATCGCAATATCGCAACTGATACACCCACAAAGAATGCAAAAGCATTTGCCGTTTGCTTTCCTGAAAAAAAAATCAACCTGTTATGCCACTTTTTTCTTGCGCGAAATGGAATTTTTCAGCCACTTTATGAACATGTAAGAATCCTTATATTTTGCACCCTTTACACGTTTCATCTTTAATGCTTTGCAAGAACCCGTTCCTTTTACACTGACAAAACAAATAAGCAACAATCTAATTACTTCAATATCATACAACAGGTTCGTGTGTGTATGAGAGAGTGAAAGAGATGACCTGGTCAACCCGTCCCTTCACATGAGTTGCAACAAATCCTCCCCCGTCTGCAAAAAAAAAAATGGCATATGATTGCTAAACAACATAATAAGAAACCAAGATCATATAACAGAAACATGTTCTGTTTCAAAAGACATTATATTGATTTTGGGACAGAACGGGTTTTTTTTTATAGCTTAGTTGCTTCTCAGAAATCCCTACTGGTTTTGCTGTAAAAAAAGGCCCAATCCGATACTGGTTTTGCTGTTAAAAAATACACAACATATAGCATTAGTGTTAAGTTATGCATTTTATCTTAAGATTTATCAGACACTTGAAACATATCTGAATGTGTATATATGTACAGATTGTAAAACGAAGTGGCACTGTAATAAGACAATTTCACAAAGAATATGAAAACAAAACTTACTTTGTCGGTGACTTTTGGGATTTGACCAAGAGCGCAAAAAAGAAAGCTTGATTTTCTAGACCCGACACTTCCACAAACAGCCACACGCATCCTGCTTTCTGTAAAACCTTTGATTGGGAAATTTTGTGGCTTCACAATCAATTGAAGAGCAGACTTCTTTGAAGACCAGAACACTTTACCATTACTTTCTTGAAAATGTCTCTGACGTTGACTTCTTTGAGGATAAGCTCATAGATACGAAACGGAGCTGGAAAGCATATAGAACCATTACAAACAATATTTGTTGCTTGATACAAAGATCTCACATTGGTTACAATGATTACAATGATGGAATTTACGGAACACGAAAAAGTCAGGACTTACGTTGAGTCCAAGAAACAAAGTCACCTACGACAACTCAGGCCATGGCATTTATTTAAGCTGCAAAAAAAATTTAAATTCCAGTAACAACTTATTGTATTCTGACTTCCATATACAATAGCCGTATAAAGCTTACGTGCAGCTGGTTTTGCAGCTTCTTTAGCAACTTGTTAAAACTTTGTAACTGACTTCCATATACACTATCTTACACAAACTAACAATATCCAAAATAGTTTTCTCAAATAACATAATTAACCAAACCCTGAAAATCAGATTCTAACATGGATGCAAATTACTAAGCAAACCAAATATACCCCCTAACCACCCAAATAATCAAAGCGTAAAAGCCACAAACTCTAATCTTATGTATAACTTCATACCTGGATTTGCAAAACTCATGTGGAACCAAAACACCTCTTTTCTTTATCGGTTCTCCATTCATACCCCACATCAGCTTCTTATCACAGTTAAACCTGGATTTTGTCAGCGACCCTCTCGCTTTCAGCAATCTGTATCCACGCAAAAAGACACACATAAGCCGAAAAAGGACAACACACAATTACTGAAAAAAGAAACTGAAAAGTAATAATTTTTGTATACCGGTTTAGATTCAAACTAACCCAATTCAGTTATTCTTGAATCCGCCCAATTTCAACCTTAAAATTAAGAAGAAAAAAAAGTATCAACAAAGTGTGAAAGGTAAAATTAATATACTTAGAGCCAAAATCAATATAAACTAAATCTTACATATGTTTATCCAAAACCCCTTTGGCCGTTTCACATGTAAATCTTGTGGAAGATGCTACTGTTGTACTAATGGCCGAAAAAAAAGACCGAGTTGGACTACAAACTCACTGCATCTTGGAATCTAGTTTTGATAAGAGTGAGCATCACCTGAGTCAAGACCATGAGATTTGTTAGAAGGAGAAGAGGATGGTTATGGTGGGAGGTTTCTAGACTTGTCTGGGAATGTTGTAGGTTCATTCGTTTATGTGTGTGTGTTTTTTATTAAAGAAATGAAGCGGGCCAATGAAGCAGGTCGTTCACGGGCCAAAAAAAAAGCGGAGAGCCCAATGCATGACACGACGTCGTATCAAACGACAATCTATTTTATCTAATAAAATAGAGTTTTGTACAACCCTCTTAAGCAATCTTTTGTACAACCCTCTTAAGCCATCTAATTAATTTTTTTCTAATATAACTATTAACAGCAATTTGCCACGTGTACAAACATTTGAAAGAGTTTTTGAAATCGTTGTTTTAACTAGCCTTTGGAACAACTGCATTTTCTTATGGAACAGCTATGTCATTAATTGCATGCAATGGTTAATACTAGCAATGCAGTAAATGCTTTTTTTTAACTAATTGTATAAAAGCATTAAAAATACGCATTATATTATAATTATAATTATAATTATATTATAACATACATACATTTATCGGGCTATTATGCACACCCTTTTTTTGCATTTCTTGCTTACTGTAGCTCCTCTCACATAAGTTACTGTAGAAACCA
Source organism: Artemisia argyi (assembly GCA_030686995.1). NCBI lineage: Eukaryota > Viridiplantae > Streptophyta > Magnoliopsida > Asterales > Asteraceae > Artemisia > Artemisia argyi. The sequence goes on from CM060680.1 coordinate 42,119,788, forward strand.
TTTAGGGTGGGTCGGGTTTAGAAAAATACCCGGGCATATCTCCCCTCATTTTCTACGGTGTGCGAAACACAAACATAAACACTCACAAACACACACATACCAGAATAAGAAGATGAGGCCTGATGATTAGGGCTCCGTTGATTTGGGCCTTTTGTTGATTTGTTTTCGCCTGATCATGTTCGCAGCAAAGCCTTTTAAGGTGCAAAGAAGCAGGTTCTTTGATTGGAATACATTTTATTAATTAAATTATTTCATTCATTTTTTTTTTTTTTTTAAATTAGGGTTGTGTGAATTTGGGGGTATAATCTGAAACACATCTTCTGTATTTTTTTTTTCAAACGAGGGTTCTGTGAATTTGGGATATAAATCGAAGGGTATGTTAAATTGAATTAATATAATCTGAAACACATTTATTTATTTATTTTAGTATCGCGTTTAGGGTAGCCGGATTGTGGTGGGTCAAATCGGCCCGTATCTTGGCGGGGCAGCACGTCATTGTGCTTGCAGCCATGGCAGGTCGCATACCATTTTATCCCCTCTCACAACTGCTATGATGTTTTGTTTATTGATGCTTTAATCGCATTCATTGTGGTGGTGGAAAGATTGAATGTTTTGTATCTCTGAGTGACTGGAAAAAGGAATTTGGGGGGTGGCAATTCGCTGTTAGTGTTCCTGTGTGGCCAAACACAGCCAACTGTAGTTGGAATGTTGGATCTACCAAGTGTGGAGGCAATAATTTGGGGATACTAATCCCAACAAACGTTAGTATGATATAAAATAATCTTACTAATTGGCCTAATTTGGGTAGCCTTATTTTAAGAGCTTAATGGCTTATTTTACTTTCGGAAAGAAATTAAGCACTTTGGATGTGTTTCGTAAATCTTATGTCACGGCAGTGTTTGTAGTTTAATATTTGTGAGGTTGGCATGTAATTCAGAAAAAAAATATCTTAAGTGCTTAATAGCGTACTCAGCAAAAAAGTAATTCTTACAAATGTTTGTGTGTTTTCCAGGTTTTCAGGTGACGCCATGGCGGACAGGCTTGATGAGCTTGCAGCCATGCCAATGATATCTGTACTTATTTCGACAAAAATAGGATAAGGCTTGATGAGGTTGCAGCCATGGCTTGATGTCATGTTTGCAGCCATGGGCGGTTGGGTGCCATTTTGGCTGTGTACCTTTGGTTTGCTCATTCTGCCATGCAAAATGCATAAATTGACGTATCATTTTCGTTTCGCAATCTACTTATTGCGTCCTCAGTGGATTTAATGCCATAAGAATGAGGGCGATATTGAATACAAGAGGCTATGATAAGTCTACGGGGTAAGGGATTAAAGGTGAGATGGTCCACATCTTGGCGGGGCAGGTTACTATACTTGCAGCCATGGTGGGCGTATCCTCTTTTTTCAATCCTTACCAGACTTATTTGGTCTTTGTGGTAACCAGTTTTATTTGCATTATTTTGGTCGAAAACGCCTTTTGTTGCTTCATCCTAGGGCTATGATGATTAACCGCTCTTTTCTGAGACAAATGAAGCGGGTTGTCGAAGATTGGATTCGTAACTTGGCGGGGCAAGGACCGGAAGGCATGATTATGCAACCGTGTTTCTTTGCAGCCATGGCGGACTCTATATCTTTTTTACCCTGTTTGGTTTAAAAATCTGAGCCTAATAAAGAAATGATACAGCGGGTTGAAGCAACCTCAATCAAATTTTGTTAATCACGGTTTTTTTAGTTAGTCTAGATCTTGAGGTGCTTGGATAATGTTTGTGTGTTCACGGGATTTGTTCGCAGGGTGTGTTCAGCTGGTGGGTGCGAGCAACCATCAATTAACATACCTGTTGTTAAGTAGGTATGCCTCTGACTTTAGTCAATCATTCACTCGGATTGGAAGCCTTGCAAGCTTAAGTCATACCATGATTCACGTATTGTCTTGACGAGACTTTTTAGATGCCAGCGAATCCACATGTAAGTTAATTGTGTTTTTACGTATCGACGTTTTTAATATTTTTATTGATACAATGTACTCTTATAATATGTAACTAATGTTGTTGATGCTGCTGGAAAATGTTTATTTTGACCCGATATCAAGTCTTAAGATCTTTGCTAAGATAAGCTGTACTAGATGCTATATTGACTTACTGATTGGTAATTCAGCATTCAGTAGTTAAGATGCATTACAGACCCAAAAAGGCCCAGAACAGATTTTTTTAAAACCTTTTTATGCATCTATTTGTTATCTAAACAGCCCATCAGAAGGGTATGTCCAAATAACTCCATACCAGAAATTTAAAGCGTTTTTTCTGCAGTTGTATTATGTCCAAACAGCCGGACAAAACCCAACGTTTGTGGCATGGCCAGGAGGGCCCGTGAGTTGTTGTTGTTGTTGTTGTTTTTTTTTTTTTTTTTTTTTTTTTTTTTTTTTTTTTTTTTTTTTCCTGTTTATATGTACATATTACAAGTGGTGGTTTGATTTTTACCCATTTTACTTATAAATCTAGCGATTGGGTTTTTAGGACCATGCATTTTTTCATATTTTAACTTTTACGTCACCAACCTGCTGAATTTTAACTGGTCCTATTTGATATGATTTCAGGTCGGCTTTTAAGTGGTTTAATATGTGCATACTTGGATTGGACACAGCTCAACACACACACACACACACTTAAAAGTCTATTTGGCCGAGCGGCGAGTGTCGTTCATTGATAAGTTAGTTATTTACCATCTTAATCATGGCCATATTCGTGTTTTTTTCAAACCATTTGTTCAATTTTATTTATTTATTTATTTTTAATTGAAATAAATCTGCCAGTGCAGCAAAAGGATGCTTGAAAAGCAGAGTTAAGGGGCTTCAGTAATAAGAACGGATATGATATAAACGGGAATGGAGATAGCAGTCTGTTGCTTTTGGATGTACTTGAAGGTTTCTTGAAATTCGAGGTTAGGTACTTTCTTTCTCGCTGGGTAGTCAGCCAAAATTGAAGGCCGTTTTAGAATGGAACTAAATGATTTGTGCAATGATACATATAAATAATAAAGCAACGAAGTAAGAGTGATACTATAAACATGCTGTGAATAAAAACAAAGAAATCAAGTAAAAAAAAAGGTTAGAATCTATTCTACTATTAACTGGACGTATGCTTTTTCATTCTTTTTGTAGGCGTGCTTATTTGTGAGGTATGTAAAAGTGTGTAAACAAATAACAGCTGTTACAAGTACCAGTTTTCCACTTCTTTCGGGTAAAAAAAGGCAACCGCAACAGTCATTATCAGGGTCGTGTTCGCACACTCAGTCCACGAAGCAGAATATCCGTCCACGGGTTGCCAGGTAAATACGCAGCAATTCTAGATGATGAATCTCTGAGGCTTAAGACTTAATAGCAATAGATAACAACAAATGTGATATTGGGGTTCTTAATAATGAATGTAATATTGCTGAGTAGGATAGCGGGGTTCTTAACAACGGATGTGATATAGCTCAGTTGGAGAGCTTTCTCCCTTCTTAATAACCAGCAGCCTTAACTAGCCTTCTTAGAAGCGAAATTCTCTTTGCATGGTTTATAAAAAACGTTTATGTCTATTTCCCCCATTCTCTTCACGGTAACATTAATAAGTATAAAGCATGTCATGTTACTGAATACTCCATAGTTACAAGAAACGATTTTAAGGATTTAAAGCTTATTACAATTTACTGTTGAGTTATTCCTGATTAGTATTGCTATCACTTAAAAGCATTTATACTTTCTGAATTCTTTTCAGTTTATTGCTTATGATGAGAGGATAAAAGGCATAAGGGAAAATGACCGTGGCCTTCACAATTGAGTAGACAAAACCTGATGTGGCAATGATTTAGATGGTTTATTCAACAGGTATTACTCTTTCTCTAAAATTAAGAGTATGCAAATTGATTTTCAGATGGTGGTGTAACTTTTGAGGTATGGAGAATCTATCAATTTGAAATTTTCTAGGTGGTGTCGCGGGATTCGTTGGTGCCAATGTTGTAACTACCCAACAATTTTTTTGTTGCCCGTTCGCAAACAGAACTACCTACTGGTACTTTATTGAGACACGACAGGCCTGAACATGTGGGATCAATCTGAGTTGAAAACTAAAGGTGAATAACATTCTTTCATTTTCTTATTTATATTTGATTTTCTCCATCAATAAAATCACGAAATGTTTTACATGTTCTTACATATGTAATAACGTTATAATCTTTGGTTTTGCAGGTACTAAATTTGACATCCTGTGGCTTTATTTGCTCAAACCATTCATGCAACAACAGGTGCTCATTTGATTTACTTATATATAATGACAAGATTTGCATATAACATGTTCAGGTGAATGCGACAAACTGGAATACCATATTGTTCACTTAGTACGTAAGCTATTTAACTATCGAATTCTTGAGTTTGGTACATGGGCAACGCTACCCGATGGAACATTATATGCCTTAATTCTGCCTGTTTTGGTTACTTTTAATGGTTTTTTTAACTGTGAATTTGTAGGGCCCGTGGCGAATTGGAGCCTGTTTGTCATCAAGAAGACCAACAACAGGCTCTAGCAAATGTGATTATGCAAGGTAAGTTTTTTTCTTTATACTTTGAATTCACTTTTTTCCTTTCTATTTTTCGTATGAAATAGAGGTGGAACCTTCTACTCATTTACTTATATATTGGTCGATTTAGGATATGTTCAATCTCTAATAGCTCAAATGGGTAAAATTAAAAGTAAAACAAAATGAAGGGTCGGATGGATCAAAAGTTGACCCTTTTGTATATTTAATGGGTTAAGACACCCTTTAATCACTTTTCAGACCAATATATAATTATTGAAATAACAAAAAAAAATTTATGATCATATTTACAGTTAACACACTACTTATTTAGCAGCCTTAAACAAGCAGACACAAAAAATCTGTTACTCAACCCAACGCATTACCCGACATGCCCATCTGACACTTAGATTAAGAAGCTATTATTCATCGTTTGAATTGCTATGTGTTGGATGTTAGCAAAAAAGGTAGATACTTTGACAGACGGTATGTGTTAAGGCCAAAAAAAAAATGAAAAGACAGGTTGCGTATATGGAAAAAGAGGTGGCTGCTCAAAACTAATTTATCGTGGAAAAAGCGTGTGAACAAATGAAGGATAGTGGTTTGAAATGTGATGTAATGTGTTACAGTGCCATGATTGTCGGGTTTTAGGAAACAGGGGATGTTAATGAAGCTGAGAAAAGCTGTTCATGGATCTGTAGAAAATAATTATTGATGTAAAGCTTTGTTAATTGCTTTAATATAACTTAAATTGTAGCGATCTGTGAAAGGTGTTTAATATTGTGTTTTTTTAATGATCGCAGGTACAAAAAGATAGCTAATGAAGCCTGTCATTAATGAAGCTGATATGGATTTTAATGATCTGATCATTTCGTTGTAAACAAACATCAGTAGGTAAAATTGGTTACTATAAGCCTATTTTTCCATCTTCTTATTATAAGGAAATCCAAACAATCACCTTTGGTTTATGAGCTTATTTGTCGTAACCCATAAGCTACTTATTGAACATTAGCTTATTTCAAATAAGACTTTTTGCTTGAAAGCTGAGATGTTAAAAACTCGGGTCATCATATTGAAAGGTTTCTTATACATGCAACTTGAGATTAAATTGCAAGTTAGAGCTGATATCTTACATTTTTTTAGAATTTTGTTGTGGACAAAATTATTATAAAAAGGTTGTTGACCTGCTGACCGTATTTGCAGAAAAGTGGTTTCAAAATAATGTTTGGTTTTGTGGTGAAAATTTTTTAAAGAGTTGATTTGTTGCTAAAATTTTGACCATAAAAAATTAACTTCATAAGTTGAGTACTTGAGTTTACATATGTGCAAATGAATGAGATGTGTACATGTGGGAAACTGGAAGCAAACATGCTTTTGGTTTTTATCCACTTTCATTACTTTACCATGTGGGATCGACTCAACTCTGATTTTTGAATGTTTCAATGTACACTTCTTCAGGCTACAATAGGCACATGACTACAGAACTTTTCACCTAAATATAATGTGTCTCAATAGTTTCTGGCTGCAACAGAGAAGAAACCAGATCAGGTTCTTGCTTGAAAGCTGAGGTTTCAAAACCTCGAGTCGCCATATTCAAAGGTTAGTTACACCTGCAACTTAAGATTAAACTGCATGTTTTGGACCTTTTTATTGTATGCAAAATTCAAGAATCTACGTTGAACGCTATATATGAGAAAACCTCATGCTGTGCTTTTAATATTTATAAGGATTTGTACAACTTTAAGGCTGGTAAATTTACCAACCGAGTTTTGAACATGTTATGATGTTACAGCAACATCATGCATAAGGATTTTCGCTATGTCATAGTTGTTATCATGTCCGAATTTACATTACATTTGTAAAGATACCAACAAAAAGAATTGCTTCAGCCTTTGATTTGTAGTAACCTATAGTTATTCAATTAGCATAGGTTTTACCGCGGATGGACGAATGGGTACCACGTCGCGGAACATCTCTTGCTTTTGTACATTCTTGACTTGAGTGTGCCTAAGTATAACAAATGGTGCTGAAGAGTAGAGACTTTGGACGCATGTTTTCCTACTTCTTTAAGGATAACAATTCTCTTTGCTGTAAAGAACTTTACTTGAAAGTTTAAGTTTGTATTCTTGAGGATTAAAGTGGCGGTATTTCAAAATAGTGTATAAGAAACTTAGTGTATAAAGAAACTTATACAAAAACCCCGCGGCAACGCGCGGGTTCAACACCTCGTTTGAACTACTACATGGCTTAAACTTGGAAACAAGCTATCCAAAATTAATGCCGTTTGAATTTCTTTGCCATTTTGAATATTAAGTTACAGTTTTTAATTTAGAACATAAAAATGTGGAACAAGTCAAAAACGTTTTCTAAAATACAATTAAAAAAAAGGGTTTTGTTAAACACAACCCTATGGGTTGTGTATAAGCCTTCTATAAATATATAATTAACATTTAATGAACACTTAATGAACTCTAAACATTCCATAATTAATATTACTTACCTCTTTTATAATTATTAAAAATATATAAGTATGGACTATATGAGTTCATTAATTGTCATTTGTATAAGTTTGGAATGCTTACACACAAGTCATGGGGTTGTGTTTAACCAAACCAAAAAAAAAAAAAAAAAAAAAAAAAAAAAAAAAGCCCTTGAAATCATTTATAGAATACATTTAATTGTATAACGTTTCCTGGAATAGCTCAACCTAATTTTGAAACATATTCCAAAAAATCATCTCGTGCGTGATAATCTCTTTTCAAATTACGATTCATACTGAAACAATGGATACACATCATGGGTGCCTATAATAAGAACCTCCACTTCTCCGCCAAAAGCACCATTTCCATCTCCGGCGACCCCCTAATAATCTATTTATTTTCTGGAAGATGTCTACTCTCGGCCGTTGATCAACCTTTTGCAGTTGAGCATCTTGACTTGACTTTCCAAGAATATAGGATATGTTGTGACGTATCATTACACTAATGATGTTGAGTAGGACATTTTATGTCTTCAAGTAAAAAATAAATATTTTTAAGCTTTTAATTTTATTTTTTGTATTTCATAGATTGTACAGTTCAAAACTTTGAAGCAAATCTATTTATTTAAACTTCCAACGCTACAACAGTTAAATTATGATCAATCGTCTATCCATGCGTTTATAAATATTCATGGCCATGTATACAAGTTACAAATAATGAATCGGTTAGAACAAAATATTCTTATTCTACATCATGTATTTTTGTGTTCTTGGTTTGTGTACGTTTCATAAGTCATAGATTAGTAAGTTGATTAGTGTTTACATTTCAATAGATTCAATAATCAAACGGTATTTGCTTTGAGTTGCGTATGAAGACAATTAGGAAAATGTGTCTTGGAAAAGCAGGAACTCTTTGATGGAGGAAAGTTAAATTCTTTGCTCTAGAGTTATTGATAGAGTGTATATCTCTCCAACATGTTCTCATGTTGATGAAAATCCTATGGTATACCAAAAGGAATTATGTTCAAAATTTTAACGTCTTTCATATTATGACTTATGTTTTCAACATCTTAACTTTGTGTAATTTTCTTACATATACGGGTGTGTTCGTCAACAAGTTTATACAAGCTTACAAAAGCTCGAGCTTTTAAAGTAAGCTATTTTATAAATCAAGTTTTGTTTAATAAACACGATTATGAAAGCGTTGATAAACTATAACTTTCTATAACTTGGCTCAAACAATTTTGTAAGTCACTTTAAAATTGGAGCTTTCATATCACATATTACAAATGTTAAAGGGGTGCTTTTCTACTTCAGATGTTCATATCATTACCCAATTGTCACATATAAGTTGAGCATTTGAAAGTCACGGTCCTTCACAATTATGTGTAAGGGATTATATTAGCGAAATTCAAGGGGAATTTTGTATTTGTGACATTTAAGAAACTACTTATTTAAATAAAAAGAGTTTTACCTTTCATTTTACTCTATTCACAATCTACATGACCTCGAGTTTAGTAGTGATATTCATGACCACCTAAGAAAATAACTTGATTTTGGGTATGTTATAGTTCTTAACATTCTATTAGCTCCACATTTTTTGGTTGAAAATGAGAAGTATATTAGTCTTCACATTTTTTTGTTGAAAATGTGAAGTATATATATATATATATTAATCTTTATATTTTCAATGAGTATTTTGAGTATTTGCTCGACATAATATTCTTAAGATTATGAGTTTTGAACTTTTGATAAACACATTTACTTAAAAAAATGTTTATATGAATTTTACATGTCAAGTCCTACTTAACTGAAAGTATTTCTTTTGACTATGAGATGAGTTTGTTAGTTTTGCATTTTAATCCTTAATAGGGTAGTATATACAAGTCCTAGTCAACCAAATAACAAAGAACCCAAGACCTCTAGAATTTTCCAAGCTAATCATATTTGTTAACATTCTCTAATTATCAGATGAGTTTTGATCTTTGTATGTAGTTTCTTTCATTACCATTATCAGGAGTTTAATAGTATAAAGTATACATAATAATGAATCCGATATAATCAACGAAGGCCATTTTGGAAAACGCATGCTTATTGCAACGAGGAAAGTCTCACCATGTGATAAACGGCTGCCGTTAAAGATAGTAAGGAAGCAATTTCATGTGTCCATTTCTTTCCTTATGACGATCAATAAATACAAGGGTCAATCTCTCTAGCCACTCTAAGTTTTCACACATGGTTATTTTTATGTGCATTTGTCACACGTTAGGAGCAAAAAATGATTGAAGATGGTAGTTTGTAGCCAAGAAAGCTAAAAATGTGTTTAACTGTCGACTTTCTGAATCTTTCGATTGTCTACATATAATTGATTAAAAAATGATTGAAGATGGTAGTTTGTAGCCAAGAAAGCTAAAAATGTGTTTAACTGTCGACTTTCTGAATCTTTCGATTGTCTACATATAATTGATTATTAAAGATCAACAAGATAAACATCCACTAATAAAAGTAGAAGCAACAAGACGCCCACAACAATTTCGAGAGCATCAAGAAAACCTAGAATATGTCATTATGCAACTTTTTGTGATTTTCCGGTTTTCTAATCAATGTGTTTGATATTATACATGTTTCATTACTAACAACTATATATTTTGCAATTGCTTATACTAATGTGGTTCTATTTATCGCCTAACTTCGTATTAACCAAGTCAAAAACTATTTTTTGAAGTATCATTAAAATACCCGTGAATTTCACGGGTCTTAAAAATTCAGACTTTTACTTACTAATTATGGAAATAACCACCCCTAACAATCACCCCCAACAATTTATAACCACTTTAACAACCCCCAAACAATTTATAACCACCTCAACAACCACCTCCGACAATTTATAACCACCTCAATAACCACTTTCCACCACCCTACCTCCCTCCTCTTCACCCCAACAATCCGCCCGCGCAATCTTTCTAGTATATTAATAATAATAACATGAGTAATTGAATCCAATCTGTCATCAGTCATCTTCAACTTTACTACCGCCACAACTACCCATTGACTCCATCACACGCAACCAACAAATACTAATTTTCACATTTTCCAAAAATAGAAACACACGTTTCTCCAAAATGACAATACTAAAACCACCACCACCAACAACAATCACTAATCACCACCGTCAATCACAACACAACAAAAACAACACCGTCATTATGTCCTCAACCACCGTCCTCCGCCTCCTCCTCCCCTTGCGCCGGTTACAATCACTCCGTTTAACCTCCTCCGTTATCGTTAGGGCTTATTCTACAGACGAAACGCCGTTAAAAGTTAACGGAATTAAAGTGAAGGGTGAGAAAGTGGTGAATAAGCCTCCGATATGTACGGCTGATGAGTTGCATTATGTGAATGTTAAGACTTCCGATTGGCGGCTTGCCTTGTGGCGATACCATCCTTCACCTAAGGTATTATTATTATACTTTTTTTTTTTTTTTTTTTATTTCGACTTCTTTCAAATACGCGCGGTAGTTAGGATCAAACGAGAAATAAAACTATACAATGAGAAAGGAGAGAAGAAAACACAAACACATTTTCAAATGCATCTACAAAAATAGATTAGATTCGTCTTCACTTAAATTTCTCTCTCTTATATAAAATACGTGGCTAGAAATCTCACAAACCAATAAAAAAAAACTATTGTGCACATAATTAGGCATGTTTTTAGGCATTTATATCATTTCTCATTCGAATTATATCCAATACAGTTTGATCATATATTTGTTTATCTGTAAAAATAACATCGAAAAGGTGTCTTAGTTACGCAATATAAACGAATCATGATTAATTTAGCAGTATTAACGGTGAATTAGTAGTGTTCAAAAAAAAAAAAAAATAACGGTGAATTAGTAGTTAATAAGTTTGAATTGCCAGTTATACGTGTTAGTTAGTAATAATATATGTAGATCATGATTAGAAAGGCTTAAAATTCAGGCTTTTACTACTATATAATGCATTTGAGACTATTCTATAATTTGAAAGGCTTAAAATTCAGACTTTTACTTGCTTATTATGGAAGGATTTCAAAATTAATTGGTTAGGAAGTTGGTTACGAATCAAGTTGGTAAGAAAGTTTGTTAGGAAGGAGGTTGGTTGTTCAACTAAAATTATTTGGCTTAACCATCTCTACCATCTCTACCATCTCTACTTATAAAACATAAAGACAACTAAATGTGTAACCGAATAACGCAAAATATAGTCGCAGGTACCCGCCGCCGCATTGCGCGGGTACCATTCTAGTCTATTTAAATGGACAGTTATGCTTCTTACTTGCGATAAATAATCGGATCATATGATCAGATGACTAGTTAAACTGTAGAGATTAATTTCGAATTGTTCAAATTGACAGTTATATGTCTTGCTTACTGATTATAATCAGAGCATGATCAGATTAGTACTTAGCGTTGCTGGTATCAACATTTCGCAAATAAAATAGTATTCTACTGTAAAAGTTAGCTGTGAAATAGTGTTTAATCTGTTTACGGAATATAAGCAGATCATGATTAAATAAGTATGTAACTATATAGGTTAGTGGAGATTATAAAATAGTATTGATTCTGTTACATAGGCAGTTATACCTTTTACTTACAGAATATAATCCAGTCATGATAAATTTAGTGCTTAACTGTAATACTGTATAGATTAGTGGAAATGATAAAATAGTGTTTGATATACTTAATTTTGACAGTTATGTATTTCTGTTTTGTAATGTGATCAGTTTAGATTGACTGTACATATTAACTGTAAAATAGTATTTGTTCTAATATAATCGGAGCATGATCGAGTTAGTAGTTTAGTACTCAGTGTTGCCGGTTATTAACATTGGGATAATAGATTACTACTTAACTTAGAATTTAGAACTATAAACTAATTTGTGTACATCGACAGTTATACCATACGGATCAGTCATGAACAAATTAGTTCTTAACTATATAGATTAGTGGAATTTACTGAATAGTATTTGATATGTTAACATTGACAATCGTGTACTTTTCTTTTCACAATGTGATCGGTTTAAATTGACTTTATTGTTCTTACTTTTAAATGTTTAGTTAGGTACTTTGATCATAGTTAAAGTAGTATGTGACGGATAAGGCTAAATGGAAATTATGAAAATAGCATTGGACTGACTAGGTGAAATAGAGTTTTAAGACCTAATTGCTTTTAGAACATAGCATCATGACAAAATAGTATTGTATGAGTTAATATTAATGTAGAATCGGTTGTCTTCGTATTAAAATTGGGTGAGGCCAAAACTTAATGGTTTATTTTAGTATAGTATAGATAATATAGATATGTGAATTTATGTGATTTATATTGTTTGCTGGAAATGACTAATTACAGGCGACACCGAGAAAGCATCCGCTGCTGTTGTTATCAGGTGTGGGAACAAATGCGATCGGATACGATCTCTCACCTGAGGTGCGTTTGTTTGTGTTCATTGCTTTTTTGTCATTGGCTGAATGATTAGGTTGTGGTTGGTAAGGGTAGATATTATACTACTGTATTTGTTTGTGGGAAACAGGGTGACTAGTGTGTGAGTTGTTGAAAGATGTAATGAGGATATCAGTGATATGTTATATATGCATTGCATAAACGGGTAAATAGAAGAGGTTTTCCTGTTAAGGTTACCCGGGGAGAGCGAGTCTTTGATTTAGATGTATGCGGCCTAACCGGGGTATCCTTGTGATTGTTTCCGACCTTTTCTCGGCCACCCCTAAGTGTGTACATAGTGAGGTTTGAATCCTAGACCCTTTCATATGCATTGCATGTACGTGCTAATCTTATTTTCTGTTGTACCAGTGTTTGTAGTAAAAGCATTTACACGGATTGTGAGCTAATCAATCAAACAAAGCTATAAATTGATCAAGTACAAAGACCATAACAATAGGCTATCCAACAGGATTGAAAACATAGGAAATCAAACCCATCATCTGAAACAACTTTATGCTTTGAAAAAAGTAATGATTTTTTAATAAAAGATGAACAGTTTTGTGAATAAAGTAATTCAGGTGAATTGACATTCTGGGTTCTATGGACTTTTAATTTTATAAATTAAAGAGTAAGAATACATAATTTTTGTGACACTGAATGTCAGGTGTATGTATCTAGCAGTGTAGACGTGATACTTCTACAAACTTGAGTATCCAACGACCAACAATCCATTTAGAAGTTTTAAGAAACCCTTATATATCAACGTCCTAGACGAGTCTTTATAATTTTGATAAGTCTGAATCAAATCAATCAGACTTGACCAGCTTAATGAGTTTATGCGTTAGTTTCAGTTTTCATATTATAACAGGCCAGTGCAAGAAACACCAACTTTGACTTTGCTGGAGCAAGAATCCAGATTTTAGCGAAGTAGCATTATACGCCTTATTCCCTTGGTCACCGTTTCATGTAGTGTTTCTAATATTCCATGTTTATATAGGGGAGAAGATTCTCCAATTATAATTATAATCTGCTCCAAGGAAACCTGTAATCTTCAAGAGACTTTAATATGTGTTCACATTCTCTTTCAAAGCATTGTTCCTCTCTTGAACGCATGGTGATATTATTTTTACAGAAGATGTTTGTATATAAGGTCTTACGTGAAATGTTATCTCTAAAACAAGTAATACCCTCTAAGATACAGGTTGTTATAAGTCATGTTTTACCTGTCCGATAAATCATTTTTTAAACGCATATCTGTCTCTAGGATTTGTGTATTGTTTACATGTGATTTACAAATGAATATTCTATTTCGGACACCAATAAGATTTACTTATGTTACGAAGAGTACATTAATAATTGATTACCTTGTTTCTTTGCAGGCTTCATTTGCTCGTTACATGTGTGAACAAGGATTTGACACATGGATTCTTGAGGTTCGAGGAGCTGGATTAAGCTTGCATGAATCAAATCCTAAAGAGATTGAACAGTCCGCACATGCAATATCTGAGCAAATGGAAGCTGGTGCTGCATCTGCAGCAGAAACTGCTCGGTTATCTTCAGAGTCTTTAAATCGTAATGAAAGTGCCTCAACTGAATCGAGGTTTGCGATACTTAACAAAGACCCGGCGGAATTACCAACTGTATTTGAGGAATCGGTACTTGTCACCAAATTGACCGAGACTTTCATAACCCTGTCAAATAGAGTATCTGGCTTTCTTAGTGAAGGTCAATCGAGGCTAATATCTACTAAATTATTTGACCAATTCGCAAAGCTAGTGGGGGATTCTTTTCTAGCAGAGCGTTTTAATGAGATAAAGAAAAACCTTTTAGCCTTATTGGAAGTGAAGCAAGAGAATGGTGTTACAAGCCAAATAAGGGACCTTAGTCAAAAGCTGATCAATGTCATTGCAGAAGGTCAACGGTCGGTTTCACCACCACTGTCCAATCTGCATGAGCGTTTGACCTCAACCATGGAAGATTTCCAGAAGCAATTGGAATTGATTGTCATATATGATTGGGATTTTGATCACTACCTTGAAGAGGATGTCCCTTCTGCGGTGAGGTGACATGTTCCTGCTGCAGATATTTTACTAATTTAGTCCATTTCTTATTTTTGTATAGATCATTAAATAAAACATATAATAATATACTTTATAACAACAGATAGAGTATATAAAGGCTCATACTGAACCGGAGGATGGTAAATTGGTTGCTGTTGGACACTCCATGGGGGGCATTCTGCTATATTCGATGCTTGCACGGTTTGGTAATAATATTCTATTGATTTCAACATTAAATTTTAATCAAACTTTCGTGCTTCAGCCTGAATTATCTTGTTTTAGTCTTAACAATTGTATTTGGTTTTCTGGTAAAGAAGGTTCCTAAATTTTGTAATTGTCTAATTATCAAGGTTCTGAAGGAAGGGACCCAGGGTTGGCGGCGGTTGTTACTTTGGCATCTTCACTTAACTACACATCCTCAAAATCAACACTCAAATTACTCTTGCCACTTGTAAGAAAATGTTTCTTGGCCTCTCATGTTTAATGAATATTCTGCGGGACTATATCTTATAACTTGAGTACTATAATTACTCTATTGTGTACAGGCTGATCCTGCACAGGCCCTGAATGTGCCTATCGTTCCTTTAGGAGCAATGCTAACAGCTGTTTATCCTCTTACATCTAGTCCTCCTTATGTTTTGGCCTGGCTTAATCATATGATATCAGCACAAGACATGATGGATCCAGACCTATTGAAAAAACTCGTCTTGAATAACTTCTGTAAGTACAGAATTTATTCTCTACGTTTAGTTACCAATAATTTCCAATATGGATCGTCAATATATGTTTGACGAGTTGAAACGTTCTGGATGCAGGTACCATTCCTGCTAAACTGTTGCTCCAGCTGGCATCAGCCTTTAAAGAGCGTGGCCTATCTGACCGAAGTGGGACATTCTTCTACCAGGATCATATACACAAAAGCAATGTCCCGATCTTGGCTGTTGCAGGTGACCGAGATGCAATATGCCCCCCTGAAGCTGTACAAGGTATGTGTTGAATTAAAACTCAATATATTATGAAAGTTGTGCTACCTTCTAGAGGTGTGTACAGAAATTTGACAGTATGTTTATCTTTTAATGGTTGAATGAACAGAAACAGCGAAACTGATTCCTGAGAACTTGGTCACGTATAAACTTTTTGGTGAACCAGATGGCCCACATTACGCCCACTATGATTTGGTTGGGGGTCGATTGGTATTCCCTCTTGCCTTCTCTTTCAACCATTTTCCTACTCCGCTATGTATATATAGTTTTGTTTTGGGGCATTGCAAATCATTTCCGATGCTTAAATTCTTTAATGGTCCTGAATGATCTCCTGTTTTATGCAGGCGGTGGATGAGGTGTATCCTTGCGTAGTACAGTTTTTAAGTGGTTATGACCAGAAATAGTTATCAGGGACCTATATTCAGTGATTAGCCATTGCTATTCCTTTGATATTGCTGTCATTGAAGGTGTATGAATGTAGATAGCTTGTGAATTAATGTTATAGGTAGGCGGTGTTGTATCATAATTTATGCCAAAGCGACACTAGGCCATCCGAAAGAAATTTCATCGCATAGACTAAGATGGGGTGTATCAATGGTCTTGTCGGAAGTGCACCAGATGATGAAGTGCAGCAAAGCTCTTTTTGGCAGTGCACCAGTTCTCGATGTTTATGTAATTAGGTCATTGGTGTTAGCCATATTTGCTGTGTATAACCTTACTGTCTATGAATGTGTTGGTAAATTTGTTGATAGAACTTACGTTTTCTAGCTTAAGCAATATTTTCATCTTTCTTATTCCCGTTTGACTCGTTGTTTCCCTTTGTTACAATGATCGACACGTTTGATCAACTACAGCAAGTTTGTAAAATGCGTTAATTGTTAATATCACTTTTGTTACATATTACATATTCACAAAGTTAAATCGTCCATCTTAAAGTATAATGTTACAATGATATAACGCAGAACATTTATTTGCGTTTCTTCTCCTTCACACGTCCTCTTGGTATCTTGTTTAGAACTTCTGCATCAAATCTCTTAAACACCTTTGTTGCGTCTTTGCTCCCTTTGAGTATGAGATGATTGACCTCACTCTCGTATTGTTCATACAGAGCCGGTAAAGTTCCAAGGCATAGAGCACCTACGTGAACAGAGTTCAAAAGTAAGATTGTGTCCCATTTTTGCTGTATAGGATGAAAAGCCTAAAACTGTGACTTACCAAAGAACAAGAGGTTCAGCGAGCTGAAATAGTTTCCAATGACTGAAGTCATCCACAAACCTGCGATCACCTGCAAACAATTATAAGTTATGAACGTATTTTCTTGACGTAACCAGATTAGTATACACCTGTATATATGCTTACCATGAAAAATTCCATGAAGTTTTCCCCGCTTGAGATATCATAAAATCGAAGTAAAACCCGATTTACTTTCCTATACAACCATCTGAATGCAGTTTCTTGTATTGTTATCTCATGGATATCAGGAAGATCCCTGTTAGGGAATCATATTAATGCATATTATTCGAAAAATTTACTTACGTGTCCTTTATGTTTGCTCCTCAATTTGGTATCATTTTAGTCATGTTCTCATCATTTTACTTGTGATTATTTGATGTAAGATATAAATGGGTCAAAATTTCAACCTCTAAGAATAAGGTTAAAAACATTACCAATCGGCAAATTTAGCCACTGTATAGGTGATGAAGACCATCAACATGACAAGGATTGTGATGTGACAGACAAGAGAAACTAAGTTGTATTCAACGACTTCAAAAAGAAACCATATCATTGTAATCGCTGCTAGAACTGCTGCTGACAATGTTTTGTTCCTCCATAGAAGTAAGTTCGCAACTAAAACATAAATGAAACTTCATATCAACAATATCCGAGATAACATTTTATAAGAACCAACTTTGTATTGTTTATAACACAATGTTAATAAGTTATATGATGCAATAGTTGTATAGAATATCGTCATGCAAAAAGTAAGTGAATAACGAGATTTTGTTTCACAGAAGTACCTTGTCCTCCTCCAAGAACGTAATATAAAGGCTTTTCACGACCAAAAAATTTGGCAGATAGAGAGTTAGGATCATGAGAGTCTTCTGATTCAGAAGAAGTGTATATCGGCATGGTTTTTAGGATCGATCGATATTTTATAACAGCTCGTTCGATGCTTATGGTGTGAGGTATTTGGATTTAAAAGAAGATACATGGTTTATATAATCAACATTATGATTCTAAGCTTAGTGTTGGAGAAATCTTTAAAGCTGGAAGAAAAGGATGACTTTGGGATGACTTTAGAGACTTGCATCCTCACAATCACATGAACAAAGTTTACAAATGGAGATTAGCTTTTTAATTTTTTCAATTATTTTAATTATTGAATAATTGAATATCTGTGATAACTAAAATTGCATATACCTCTAGTATGATAGTATCCATTAATAAATAACAAACATGAATGCATCAAACTTTTGCATATTATTTGATATATAGTGTTAGGACTTCGGATCATCTTCGATGCATCATTCTTGTTTAATCTAAGCTTACTCGCTAAGCTTAAACCAATAATGATATAACAAATACCCACTATTAAAGTACCCATCTATTGGTCACTTTCCCCTCACATTTCATTAAAATACCCACTTTATGTAAATATTCCTCACTAAATATCTCACACACAATCACAAAACAAATAAAAAACATTTACTTTTGGAATTGGCCTCACATTTTTCTCATACTTACTATGGTGACCGGCTCACCATACTTTTGCAATTTGACCGTGACATTGGACTTCTGTTTGGTCACTCGTGACTTGGCACTAATGGTGAGTGGCTCACCCACAACTCCGGGTAGTCTTAGATAGTTCACCTTTTCCTATCCCGGATCAACAACTTATATAAGTCAACTGGATTAACTTTAGAAAAGGATGACCCCAAATTTGCGGTTGTAAATATATGAATATATGGTTTATAAATATTTATGGGTATTTTAACCAGCGGCGGACCGAGGTCTATATAAGTGACCATGTTCACAATCTTTTTTTCACAATAATACAATAGGCTGACTAAACAAAACACATGACACAAAATTTGGGGACCATGTTTATTTCGGAAAATCTCGATTTTTGACAAAAATTAACACTACGGGATAAAAATCCACGGGGTTCTTTTAAATCATTGAAAACTCCTTGGACCGACCCTGATTTTAACTTATTTTGACATGAAAATGGAAAATGTCATTTCAAAAAGATAGTAATGTTTTGTATTATGAACCTAGACCCTTTCACCCTTTGATGGGCGAAGACGTGAAGATATGCTAGGATATGAGGACCCATAAATCCCTATGGGGCCAGTATTGCATTTGCATTTGGATTTGGGTTCATTGTCCCTTGTTTTAGAGGCAAGCAAACCACTCATTTTGGACCCAAAGGCCTTTGTCTCAAGTCTCTCAAGTACTCTTTTGGTTATAGCACAAAAGGTCAAAGGATGAATAGTTCTATATCTATCTGTAAATTGGAATCTCAGTTTTATATTTCATTTATCAAGTTTATATAGATTATGTTCACTGACTCATTGTAGCATATATAAGCTTAATAAAGTTTATATAGATTATGTTCACTGACTCATAGAAATTTGTTGCTTAGGTGAGAGTTAGGTTTTTTGAGAATGGAGGTGATTTGATCCAAGAGATTTTGCCTCCTAAAGTGGCTTCATGTGTGTGGTTTGGTGCAACAATGCAACATTCATGAATCATGGTTTATACTTACTCAGCTTGGAGTTTGTGTAGTCAATATCCCCCTTTACAAGTGGATCTTTCGTAAGTAGATCTTTACATGTTTGAAAGAAATTAATTGTAACTTAACACAACAATTGGTGAGTGTATGTCGATGGCTGAATTTATTTTAAACAATGTAAAATATAAATGTAAGTTTTATGAAATAAAAACATGGTACCCAATGAAATCCTGAGAGTGTGTGTAATGGTCACTAGAGCCACCAATGCTACCTCAACATTCACTCTCTTCATCAATCAACCACCAAACAGCTGTAGTGATGATCAAGTCCAAACATATAAAAGTACTCAATTTAAATACAAATATATAACACAAAATAACACACATGCAAAAAAATAAATAAATAAATAAATAAACAAACAAACAAATAAATAAACACGTTTGGTGGTCTGCACTACCAACCCATCTCCAAGAACCCTTATTCACACTTGGCCCTTAGAACGTGTAGTGGTGACCACGAGTGGATATGGTGCTAACTCAGCCCTCGACTTGTGGTGGAACCAACCATTATATATGGTCTAAGTTTCAATGGATTGTTGGCACTCCAAATTTGTGCACAACCAAAAACGGTTTCACAGGCGGAATCGTTTACTCTCAAAATTTTTACAGACGAAACCATTTACTCTCAAAATTTGTACTCCAGAGGAGATAAAGATTTTGATTGTGTATCATTAGCCACATGGTTTTTACATAAGAATAATCATTTTTTTTAACATGTAATCACTTGATGCAAGATTAAGGGGCTGTTTCTTTTTTTTCTTAACTAAGAGTTTAGTGGGTCCTACATGTGTTAATGTCTCTTAATGGAGAGAGTCTTATTTTTTTATCCTTTGTGGATATAGATGAAACAAGAGATTTTAATGGGCTCAATCTTAAAAAGTAATAATATTAAATGAAAAGTGGGTCCAATCCTTCCACTAAGGGAAAAAAGAAACACCCCTAACTCTCTATAACTGTTAATGTGTTACTGTATTAGATGTTATACGATTATTAGATTTTCAAATTTGTCAAAGACCTGACAAGCTATGTGTTTTCTAATTACCCTTGTGAAATGTAAAGCGAATTTAACTTAGCATAAAATACCCATCAACTATTTAAAGTATAATGCAAAAGCTCAATTCTAATGTGATATTTTCTTTCAAGGATCGCTAATCTCTCCTGAAATTCCTGATAATACTATAATCTTGTTGTAGTGGCCTAAGGGGAAGAAGGTTCTTTTTGTTATTTTGTTGTTTATTTTAAAGCAATTAAAACAATGGATTGAGTTGGGGGTTTTAGGCTAATTAAACTAATTAAAGAACGGGTTTTGCTAACAAGTGCTCATTGGGTATAAGTTAGCGTGTAGTTAATAAACACATACTTTTTAATTTAACAAAAAAATGCATTAAATACACATTGAATAAACTCATCAATTATTATATTTGAACATAATTTTCAATTGAACGAACCAAAACATTCTTTTTTATTTACACATTAATACGTGCTCAGTGGGCATACGTTAGCAAAACCCTTAAAAAAAAGGGTTTTGCTAACATGTGTCAGCTGGGCACATGATTAGGCGTATTAAATGAATATATGTTTTCCTTTTATATAAAAAAACGCATTTAATGAACATTTATTATAATTAAAAATTACCTTAATTATATGCATTTTATGACTTAATTAACTTGAACCTTCCTTTTATATGTACTTTAACATGTGCTCACTGGGCACATATTAGCAAAAACAAAAAAAAAAGACAATGAACTAGTCGTTTAAACAACGATGAGGAAAATGTGTTGACCTATACAACACACCCCCTGAAATAGATGATTCAAACACGAAATTAACTAATCTATACTTTTTATAAAATAAAAATGGTCAAAGTGAAAAAGTCAATAAAAGTGAAATGTTGAAAATATGTTTTGCCTATTGTACCTTTGAAATGTTGAAAGTCAATGTGGAAATTAGGATGTTGAAGTTTAAACGCTAGGCTGTACATTTGGTAATAAAATAATGTCGCTATAAATTACAAACTTTGATCAAGTTATAAATTTAGATTAAAATAGTAGTTATATTAAACCCAGTTTCTAAACTCTTTTTCGAATCACCACAAAATGTATACCGTACATCGTCTCCGTTAAATAAAATAAATACTTTTAGTCGATCCATATTCTAGGTTTTGAAAATACATATGTAAGTTATATATATATATATATATATATATAAAAATTAAAATTTTATATGACCTAAAGACTTTTATGGAATGACTTTAAACTTTACTTTTCATATACAATTATCCTTTTAAAATGAATACAAGTCCATAATGACATAAACACATTATATATGGAAACAATTACGTAAACTTAATTCCCAATATCACATTTTTAATGATGATCATGATATCCTATTGAATGCAATTGATTGCTATGCAATAAATTATTAGATTTATATGCGGAACTGATTTAGATTTGCATGTGACAAACATTTCAAATTGTTTCGATGTATAAGTTTCCATATAGAAATGATCCATTAACTTTCATGCAAAATTTTTGTTTTTAAATAATTTTGGATTCAAACTGCAAATCGTTTATTTTTTAAACTAATTTTCATTTTTTTGTTAAACTTTACACATTTGCGCTCGTGTCATTTAATTTATCACATCTCTTTATTATATATACATATATAACATTCCACCATTATATATTTTGTGTATTAAGTATTACGTAAGAAGAATGAAAATACATAAAATGGAGACAAATGTTTTGTTGAACCTCTTGTTCCTAACTCTTTTGAATTCCAAGTTTACTTCTTACACCTCTTTATGTTTTTTGTCAGCTATCATATGTGTTTGCCAGATAATTCTAATATATCTTGTATTACTTGTTAGATTGATTCTGAAATACTTAGCGCTTTTGCTCCGATGGAACGTTTTATGCGACGAATAACGTGCATTGTTAGTTATTATTTCATTATTGATGTAAAGTTTAAGTTTCACTAAATGTTTTTATGTATTCTTTAATACATATTAAGAATTTTTTTTCTTGAGTTGAATTATCGTATGTTACAACCGTTTGCAATAACATTTTGATCTTTTCACGTTATATTTTAAACGTTAAACGAAATACTTACCACAATATCGCCACTAGGAATTTCCGTTGCTATGCACGGGTACTCGTCTAGTGGTTGAAAATGGCTTGGGGAACTGTCACTTCCCCTCGCCTTCTAATTGTGCAAATACAAGGAATGATCTTAAATATGAAGCCCTCGATTTGGGTGATCGAGTCACATGACCTATGGATATAGAATATAATTAAGGGATAAATCAACTAACCTAACCTTTCTAAACACACAATTCGCAGTTCAAGTAAAACCAAGCCTCGGGTATACAGTGGATAACCTAGCGTGAGAACTAAGCCCTAGAAATGCAATTGTCGGCACAATGGGGCACAACTAGCTTAAATTTACAAAAGGTTATTAGCTAAACCTAATTCAACTGCAATTCACTCTTAATTGGATACGTCTGATTTTATGAATGTATAAGTCTTCATCGATTTAAATCCCTAACTTTGGTCCAATCTAGATGCCAAACAAGTGATTAATTGCATGATTAATGGTGTTAATATTCCTAGCAATGTATTTTTTCTAAAAGGCTATTAACGAACATGCTCCAAGAAGGAAAGCAATATATTAGATATTCATACATTGATATTGATTAAAAAAATAGACAAGAGTTACTTCACAATCATTAATCAATAAATTAGATCAACATACATGATAGGGCCTGTCATGATCCTAGCAAACACAAAATAACTCATGAAAACGTGATGAATAATAAGTCAATATATCAAGATTAAAGATAAATCACGTTATGAAGATTAAAGTAATGATCAAACACACAAACCGCGATTAACAAGTGTTATGGAATGGTTATACCATCAAGAACTGACATAAATGACTTTCCAGACCCTATAGTGAAGATACCACGATTACAAAGATATGTTTTTAGGTTTTGGATATATAGGAAATCGATAGCAAACTCCGTTTGGGAAAGTGAAGATGCTGTATGGACCCTAGTAGGTCATGAAGTGGTTTTTGCATAGGATTGTAGCTCTCATCATCTAGTGTATGTAGCCTTTAAAATCAACTCAATCCAAGCTCGTATGAATGAGTTATGATCCAAACAATGTGTGCGATGTCGGTGAGTACTTATAGGTAAATATCAATCAATGACGACGCTAGTGTATTGGAGACGGCGTATAGGATTTGCCGGAGACGATGTCTGAAAAATGGGAGCGACATCTTGCTCATAAGTCTTTTGCCCGTCGCCAAAGTAACGACGACGCATGGTCTGTTATTCAACTTTTGTTGCTCTCTAGAAGGGTCGTTACCAATCTCAAATGACGTCTAGGGGGCGCTTCAACTATTTAGGGCATCGGGAAATGTGAGACGACATCTGGCTTGAGTCTCAAGTCGTATATCTTCCATCTTTTAGCCATTTTAAAGCACAATTACATATTATGTTCCAAACTAATCAACTACCTACAATATTAAAGAAATGGGCAAGTAAACAAGGAAAACTAACTAAAGATAAAAGCAACGATAAAATGCCTCAAAATATAGTGCATCAAGTGTTTTCACGTGTGGAGGTGGTGACCACACGTGAAACACCGTTACATGGAGGTGAAGTTGACACAAGAAAACAAGGGTATCGATGGTGGTGACCACCATTAATTTGAAATTTACTATGCATGTTTGAATGTGGTGTTGGATATCTATGCGTTTAGTTAGAGGTATATAATAACCATTATAGGATAAAGTTTGTATGAAGTGCCGAAATATAATGATGTGACGTGTAATGTCGTATGTATGATAGAGGTGGTGTGGTGATTGACCTCAATGCTAATGGTTATCCCCAAGGTTCAACGAATGAATGAAGCTAACATTTTGTTATGGTGGAGAGTGGGGAGTGAAAACATCAATGCAGCAGAGAACGACCACATGAATCATAATCCGCTTAACTTATTATAATGTGAAACTGATTACCACACTACCATTACATTTTAACCATATTTTCTACAATTTTTACATTCCCCTACTTTTATTTTACCCATTATAAACTTTTAACATTTAAAGTCAAACCATAAGAGAAAATCTCTTTAAAAACGAATCATGAATCTTCAAAGCAATTTCACTTTTCCTACAACTTTATTTCATTTCCTTCCTTAATGGAGTAAAAAGAAAAGAATAAAAAGAAAATAAAAAACCAATAAACTAATCATAGAAAAAATCTTTGTTTTGCTGTCTGGCTGTGTTCCTCATCTGACCTGTGTTTTTCATTTTCTTTTACTTACTATAATACAACTAATAAAATAAATATTTATTTAACTATATATTCACCACCTGTATATATATATACGGGATTACAGCTGATCTTTATAACATTTAAATGATTGATAGAATAGAATTATTAGCTGTCATTTAAACCGCGTTGTTTTTCTTTCTTTCCTTAATTTGTTTATGTTTTTGTTCCTTTTATCCCTAGTATAGTACATTTGTTTTTTTTATAAAAAATATCAGATCTGTATAATTTGTTTTGCATTTTTAGTACTTTTTGCATGTGGGTTTGATTTGTTTTTGATTCTTGTATATTAAAGTTTCAAACTTGATGTGTTTTTTTACATCAAGAAAGTGAATCTTGAATTTGGGTTTTTTTGTTTTTTGATGATTTGTAGTTAATTTTTTTAAAAAAAGTTCAAATTGGGTATAAGGGTTTTTGTTAATTTTGAAGTTTAAGTATTAAAGTTCACATTTTTATGCATTTTTGTATGTGAAATTAAATTTGGAATTAGGGTTTTTGGTCATTTTGAATGTGATGAATTAGAGTTAAATTTTTGGGTTTTTTTAGGTGAATTTAGATTGGTTTTTTTAATTTTTAATTTTTTTTGGTTTGGTTTGTAAGAAAGTATGGGATCAAGGGTAGAGAGGCAACCTGATAACCATGAGCTAGTGCCACTAGCTGCATTAATGAGTAGGGAATTGAAAAGTGAAAAGACGGAGAAGCCATTTGTGAGATATGGTTGTGCTGCTCAGTCGAGAAAAGGCGAAGATTATTTCTTGATGAAGACGGATTGCCAGCGAGTTCATGGGGATCCTTCTTCCACTTTTTCGGTTTTTGGGGTATGTTGTTCTTAGATTTGCTATGGTTTGACTAAATTATGTGTAATTTGTCGTATTATATTTCGTGATTGTGGTTTCCGATTTGATGAACTAAACTAAATTTAGTTAAGATATAAGAAGTAGGATCGTTACAGCATTTAAATGTTGCCTTTTGACACGAGGTTCTAACATCATGTAATGGTTTACACTCGTGATCCATTTAGTTAATATATTACGAATATGAAAATTTTCAAAGTTTCTTAGGATGAAGTGTTTTGAAGCGAAAGATGATTGCTTTACCCATAACTCATTACACAAAGCAATGGTATTATATTGATTGATCCACTCTATCATTTAGGAGTGGTTTAGGCATTCAACCAGCAGTTACGCACTCTTGTTCTCAGTCGAGAATTTATGGAGTAATGGGTATCTATTGTCAATTTTGCAAAATCTTCTTATGTGGCCACTTTTGAAACAACAAAATGAAATATTCGCCAGTCAATCACAACGATGAAATCTCTAATCGTTAATTCATTTAAAATTTCAGGTATTTGATGGTCACAATGGCGATGCTGCAGCAATATATTCACGGGATAATCTGTTAAATCATATATTGGATGCCATACCTATTGGGCTTAAACGCGATGAATGGCTTCAGGCTTTACCTCGAGCCATGGTTGCTGGTTTTGTCAAGACTGATAAACAATTTCAAAGCAAAGGTATGGCTAAATCTATTGGGTAACTAATTTTTTTTGTATATAGACAATTATTTTGGTCTAACGACTAATCTTTTGGTTGACTGTTGGTCAGGTCTAACATCAGGAACAACTGCAACCTTTGTGATTGTTGATAGATGGACTGTGACAGTTGCTTCGGTTGGAGACTCTCGTTGCATTCTTGATACACCAGATGGAGTTGTATCAGTTTTGACCGTTGACCATAGGCTTGAAGAAAACACCGAGGAGTGAGTACTATTTTATCTTCTTAAATTGCCGGGTGTTATTTATTATTATATATATATATATTTTTTGAAATGTTGGTTTGATTTTTAAATGTATATTTTAGAAGGGAACGTGTAACGGCTAGTGGAGGGGAAGTAGGGAGGCTCAATGTTATTGGTGGCCCTGAGGTTTGACTTTTATAAAGTCAAATTTATAAATTTATATGCTTGATTAGTTGATTTTCTTCGTTTGTGATATATCTTGGATCACTTTTGTCACAGATTGGACCGCTTCGCTGCTGGCCTGGAGGGTTATGTCTTTCTAGATCTATTGGTGATATGGATGTTGGTGAATTTATTGTTCCAATTCCTCACGTGAAACAAGTGAAGCTTTCGAAAGGTTGCGGAAGGCTAATAATTGCTTCGGATGGCATTTGGGATGCTTTGACTTCTGAAATTGCTGCTAGCGCTTGTCGTGGCTTGCCATCTGAACTTGCTGCTAGGCAAGTAGTCAAGGTAAATGTTCTATTTACAGTTGATTGTTCTTACACCATCTCATGTTAATGTACGTATTAAATCAAACATCACAAATTAAGGGGTGTTTGTTTTAGCTAATCTGATGGTCTTATGAGCTTTTAATTTTTTTTTTTTTTTTTTTTTTTTTTTTTTTTTTTTTTTTTTGATAAGCTCACAAGCTTATAGTTTATTTAAGTTCATAAGCTCATAAGCCACAAAAATGAGTTTGTGGGAATATTAGATTTTTGATAAGCTCATAAGCATATCAAATAAGCTAAGCCAAACCCCAACCCCCCACCCCCTCTATGAGAAAATTATGTATAGAAGTTTCACAATCACGTGGACAGTTATGGTGTTTGAATGACGAATCTTGAGAACAATTTTCTGATAGAAGATTTATGCAGGAAGCATTAAGGACGAGGGGGCTAAAAGATGATACAACTTGTGTAGTTGTTGATATAGTTCAACCTGATAATAATTTATTGCCGCCACCTTCTCAGCCTCCTAAAACACGTAGTAAGCTTCGATCATTGTTGTTTAAAGCCAAGTTCCGTGGGTCCGCTAGTAAACTGTCCAAGAAATTATCTGCTGTAAATATAGTCGAGGAACTATTTGAAGAAGGTTCAGCAATGCTCGCAGAAAGGTTAGTTTCATCCTCTTTATTTTCACTTACATCGGCATATTTTGATCTTTGGAAGTCATTATGTGATATGAAATTATAAGAACCAAATAATTAGTTGTCGAATGTTTTGCGAATTCTGATTAATGAAGTATTACTTGTAAAACGACTTTGAATATTCAGACTATCAGAATCAATTTACAAAATGCTAATTCGAGGGACTTGAACACTTGATAATCAGTCAGTCACTTTTAAAACATGTTGTGAAAGACACAATACTGTATAAGTTTTTAGTGTTTATTGATTTCGGTTTACCAATAATAAGTTGTCTATTATAGTATTATCTGAGCCGTAAAGTAAATTTAAATATCTCCTTTTCTAGTTTACTCTTAGTAATTCATTTATTCTTTATATAATCAGATTTGCTAATCACTCAGACATATGATTAAAACTTTATTACTAAATTCAGTAGAAGCACTTCAAGGCCTCATCTTTTACTCGTCGTTTAAATATACGTGATTATGTGATTTTGGTTATCTTGTATAAATACTTTCAAAACACAAACCCATTATATATAGCCGTGAACACGATATCAATGATACTATTGCATCAAAGGGGATGAAAAGGTGAACAACTAAAACAATAATCACCAGAACAATAATTAGTTATTGCTTTCACTTTACATATCCGAGAACAATATCTTGGTTACTCTTACCATGAGATATGTGCTAATTCTTATTTTGTTTTAAAACATGTAGATTGGGGAATGACAACACTAGTAACTCAACCAGATCTGGACTCTTCACGTGTGCCGTGTGTCAAGTTGACCTTGCCGCAACTGAAGGTATATCAGCTACGAACTCAAAACCATGGCAAGGTCCTTTCCTTTGTGCTGGTTGTCGTGACAAAAAAGATGCCATGGAAGGAAAACGGCCAAGTGGAATCAAAGTAATTTGACCCCAAATCCCCTTTTCAACCTGAATATTCTTTGGTTCTTTCACTGATCCCAATTTAATTATAGAGTGCAAAAATCAGTAATAATGTTACAGTGAATTCTATTGTGCGATGGGAGCGTTTAAGCCTCGATCACCACTAACTTTGTGGAAATGTGGAATTTAATTGTACTGACTTGAAATATCAAGTTTGTCTTGTGCAATATATCAAAGGTTTATGTGTCTGGTTTCGTTTTCTTGTGTGTGTTTTTTTGTTGTTGTCGTGGATTTTGACAGGGAGATCGAACGTTAATGTTATTACATATGTCCTCATGGTTCCCTCATTGGAGCCACCATTTAGGTGATGGCACCACACTTCATATATACAAACCATAACCATATGTGTTAGGTAACTTTGTGCTGTATTTTTTAAAGAAAATTGTGCGGATTCTCTTAAAGATTGAGATTCTTTTGAGTTCATATGAACATGACCGGTAATGTTTTCTTCAAAAATAACAGTTGGGTTTACTGAGAAACCTAATTTTCTTATCGACCATGAGAGAATATTAACGGTCATGTTCATATGAAATTGAGAGGATCTCAATCCTTGTCATAATCGACTTCTCATTGCACATTTGAATCATAATCACAAAGTTCTACGAACTTGGTCATTCTATCCTCAGCTTATTGGAAGTGGGAGGCCGTGACACCTTTATACTTGATTCTTGGCCAATCTTTCTTTCTTTGACCGTCCTCGCCAAATCTGGAGGAGGAGGACCAATATAAGAGAGCTAATGAGATGATCAAAGCAGAATGTTAGGTCAATGGCTAGTGATGATGAAGCTGATGTGTAAGCTTTCTATTAGTCTATGTGGTTCCTCACCTCCGGCTCCCAAAAGGCGAGGTTGGAAACTTTGAATGACCAAACTATAATAGTTTTGTGGAATAGAAGTAAAACTATGTATACACGAAGATGACCATTGTGTCCAGTCATGTATGATGTGAAACTGAATTAGAGCAAAGGGTGCAGTGGCAAAGCACCCTCGCCAAGTCCACGTGATACGCTCGCCAAGCCAAGCCACTGCATCTGTAGGTGCCTTTGCCAAGTTGCTCGCCAATTTTTGGCGCTCGCTAGATGAGAGAAACTTGCATTTTTTTCGACCATTTTTCACTCTACATAAACCCCTTTTATAAAACCATTTCTACACACTATATACACAATCTTTCACTCTATATAAATCCCTTTTTTGTATTTATTTTGCTTTCGTATTGTAATTTCTATTTTTAATTTAATGAATAAAAATTTAGTTGGTTAGAAAAAAATGGAAAAGAAAACAAAATAGCGGGTTTTAAAAGTGGGATTTTGGCTTAAGTTACCCGGGAGAGTGTTTTTTGATGTGTCAGTGAAAGGTAAGTGAAATGAGGAAAGTTGAGGTGACGTTAAGATTGCAGTTTAACTTAAGCCACTGATGCTCTTGGATTATCAATATACAAGTATAAATTTGTCTGGACAATTTGTAACCTACACTTGAAAATTAGGTGGCAAATGTTTCAATTGATGTACACACAATGCAAAATCACATGGCAAGAAGCACAAAATTAATTCCAATAGTAACCCCACTTTAATTTGGACACCAAAGAAAAGCAAACCATGAAAGCTGCCTATCAATGAAAACCAAACAACATTAAATGTGTAGCTACGTTATTTTGCTAGTCATGTGGCTGTTGGTTTTACAATGACAGCAGGATTGGCTCCATGAGATCCCTCTCACTCTATTCCCAAACTATTGCATATTCAAATATACATTTACAAATAAAAGGTTTGTTATATCAAAATGTAACGAATCTTTGTCAAGTGGAAAGAAAGGTAAGGGCCCTTCTAGCTGCATCTACTAACGGGTCTTACGGCTAACACGGAAGAGTTAAATCGTGTAATACCATGATTAAAAAGACACAAGAACATGATTTGAACTTATGACATCCGCTTTATGCTCTCTAACAATTGGACGACTACTAGACGAGTACCCGTACATAGCGACGAGACTTTATAAAGGCAAATAATTATAGTTAAAATATTTTGGTTAAGTATTTCGGGTAACGTTTATGTATACAACGTAAAATAATTAAAATGTGATTGATTTTTTTTAACATACGATAATTCAGCTGAAAATAAAACATGCCAACAATTAGTTAAAGCATTTATTGTCTTTTGAAAAAAAGATTTATAGTGTTTTCTACAAATGATATGATGTGTTATACATATAGTAAATTTATTAAATGTGATTGATATAGTTTTTATTGATAATTATAAAGCAACATATTAAGAAATAAGTCACTATTTTTTGTGAGAAAGTAATAATTAAAAAGGTATTTTAGCTATAACACGTCGCTTCATGTTTTAAAAAAATTATTCACTTTTTATATGTATTATAGATATAGCAAATGGGTTTTATTTTTTTTATTATTTTATTATTATTATTATTATTATTATTATTATTATTATTATTATTATTATTATTATTTAAATTGATAAACATGTAGAGGTTAACCCATATTAAAAACTTGTTATTTAAAAGGTGACATTCTAAAAGTAATAAAGATTGGTATTGATAGAAACAGTGTGACTTAACTTGTTTTGAAACGGAAATTAAAATGATAAAACTTGCCTTTAAGCATTAAAGTTTAAAGGGTATATATAAAGATTTAGTCACATGTTTTTTTTGTTCATTATTAAGGCCCCAAATTTACTGATAAATGTTAAATATTCAAAATTTGGTCCTCTTATGTTTCTACTTTATAAGCATACAATTTATAGAAAACTATGCCCAATATATCAAGCTCGACAAATAAAATATGCTTTAAATGCACATAATAAAGTTGCACCGAGCCTAAAGCAAAACGTGATTCAATGACTTTAGCTAAATATGAACTAGACGATTTTGAGTTTATGTTGGGATTAGTTATTTAGTATAAAGTGTTGTTTGCAATCAATTCAATTAGTAAAATTTGTAATCAAAAGATACTTGTATTAATGATGCTTAAAGAATTAGAAGGTCTTGTGCTCTTTATAAAAAAAAAACATAAAGATAATAAATTTCAAGATAATTTCATTTTTACTAAAGAAATTGCTAAATAAATGAATGTAGAACCAAAATAAAATAAACTGTAGATCAAGTTATTTCATCACTTGAAAGTAGGTTTGACCAATTTAGCGTGTATGAAGGTATGTCTAATTTTTTATTTTATCATTGAAAATTTATGGAGATTTAGTCACATGTTTTTTTTTTTTTTTTTGTTCGTTATTCTTAGAGGTCTCTGATTACATTAGTACCTAAATTCGTTGATAAATTTAAATAATCAAAAATTTGGCCCCATTATGTTTCTACTCATAAACCTACAAGTTGTAGAAAACTAAGCCCAAAATATCAAGCATCACAAATAAAAGATACTTTAAATGCACATAAGAAAATTTGCACCGAACCTAAAGTAAAACATGATTTAATGACTCTAGCTAAACATGAACTAGGCGATTTTGAATTTCTATTAGAATTGGTTATTTGGTATAAACTGTTGTTTGCAATCAATTCCATTAGTAGAAGTTTGCAATCAAAAGATATTTGTATTAATGATGTTATTATAGAATTAGAAGGTATTGTGCTCTTCTCTAAAAAAAATATAGAGAATGGATTTTGGGATGCTTTCATTTCTGTCAAAGAAATTGCTAAAGAGATGAATGTAGAATAAAAAAAAACCGTAGATCAAACTATTCCATCACTTGAAAGTAGCTTTGACCAATTTAGAGTGTGTGAATGTTGGAAAATTTAGTGCACTTGAGGGATCAATTCACACCTGGTAATGGGTTTGGAGGTATGGAGTATACACCCATTTGGTCACTGAATCCCCTGACTCAATAGTGGTTATGTTGTGAGTATGCTGCTAGTTGATTCAGCTGCTAGTGTGTTTCCACTAATGTGTTAAAGTTACCACTGCAAGGGTTGTTGTTACCACTGCAAGGGTTGTTGTTACCACTGCTAGTGTTAACATTACCACTGCTAGTGATAATGTTTCCACTGATAACCACTGATCCTATAATTATGGAAATTATTATGATATAATTAATGGGCCGTTAATTATACATAATTCCATGGGCTAGGGTTTGAGTAAACTCTATTATAAATAGAGGTCATAACTGATTTGCATGGTAGAGAAGGATACAAACCCTAAACACTAAATACGCATCTGGTTCTTGGTTTGTGCCTAAAGCAAGAACATCACTTGGTCTTATCCCATAGAGATATTCGTGTAACCCAGGTATAGGGTCGAATAGTTTCTATTGGAAAGTGATACCACGATTTCAAGTGAATATCCGGTACCTTCATTGATTATCTTAACCCTAATCTGGAACTGTTTTGCAGCTAAACAACCAACAATCAATAAAAACTATTAGTGATAATCAATGGCTGCTGCTATGAGACAAATGGCTGCTAACTTTTCCAAGTTGGAAAAGTTTGAAGGTGTGGATTTAAGAAGATGGCAAAAGAAGATGCACTTCTTATTGTCAAGTATGAATGTGGTGTATGTTCTCACGACTGAGATTCCAGAAGATCATGGAGATGATGCTACTATGGATCAGATGAGGGCAAGGAGCAAGTGGGAGAATGATGACTACATATGCAGAGGTTTAATTCTCAATGGTATGTCTGATTCTCTATTTGATATTTATCAGAATGTTGAAACTTCTCAAGAACTATGGGATTCCTTGGAAGCCAAGTATATGGCTGAGGATGCATCAAGTAAGAAGTTCCTTGTAAGTAATTTTAACAATTACAAAATGGTTGATTCTAGACCAGTCATGGAACAATACAATGAACTTCTTAGTATACTTGGTCGATTCACACAACACAAGATGAACATGGATGAGGCTATTTCAGTCTCTTGTATCATCGATAAACTACCTCCTTCTTGGAAAGAGTTCAAGCATATGCTTAAGCATAAGAAGGAGGAGTTAACTCTTGTTGAGTTGGGCATTCACTTGCGCATTGAGGATTCACTCAAAGCTCAAGACATTGACAAGCCAAAGAGTAGCACTGCTACTGGTCCATCAGTTGTCAATATGGTGGAGCATAACAACTCTACCAAGTACAATGACAACAAGGGCAAACGTAAGCATCAAGATAACACCAAATCTGATCTTAACAAGAAACCTAAGGTGACTTGTTGGAAGTGTGGGAAACCTGGACACTTCAGAAAAGATTGCAAGGGTGGTAAAGTTGGAAACAAATCCAATGGATCAGGCACAAGTGGAGGGAATGGTAACACCAATTCTCTGAAAGGTCAGAATGTGTTTAATAAGTCTTTTAAGATTTATTATGTTACATATATATCTGACATTTACTTTGTGCAGGATGATGATGTTGCGTGGTGGGTTGACTCTGGAGCAACAATTCATGTGTGTAAAGATAGAAGCTGGTTCAAGACCTACAAGTCAATGAATGATGGTTCTATTCTTCACATGGGAAACGAGTCAACTGCCCTGGTGTATGGAAAAGGATGTGTTGAGTTGAAGTTTAGTTCTGGAAAGAGTGTTTCGTTATTTAATGTTTTACATGTTCCTGATATTAGAAAGAATTTGGTTTCTAGTAGTGTTTTAAATAATTGTGGTTATAAACAGGTTAATGAATCTGATAAGTTTGTTTTATCTAAAAATGGTGTGTTTATTGGTTTTGGTTATTTATGTAATCAAATGTTCAGACTAAATATTGTTCATGATAATATTGATTCTGCTTTTATATCTACATCTAAACTTAATGATTCAAACCTATGGCATGCAAGACTTGGCCATGTACACTTTAAAAGGATGCAAGATATGTCTAAGGATGGGTTAATTCCAGCCTTTGATGTGAACACTGAAAAGTGTAACACTTGTATGTTGAACAAGATAACTAAGAAACCTTTTCAAGGAGTAAAACGTGAAACTAAAGTTTTGGAGTTAATTCACAGTGACCTTTGTGATTTACATGCTACTCCCTCTTTGGGGAATAAGAAATACTTTGTGACTTTTATTGATGATGCTTCTAGGTTTTGTCATGTTTATTTATTACATTCTAAAGATGAAGCATTAGATAAATTTAAAGTATTTAAAACTGAAGTTGAATTGCAACAAAGTTCTTTGATCAAAAGATTAAGGACTGATAGGGGAGGTGAGTACATGGATACTCTGTATTTTCAGTCTGTTGGTATAATCCATGAAACGACTGCCCCTTATACTCCTCAGCAAAATGGTATTTCTGAAAGGAAAAACAGGGTGCTGAAGGAGATAGTTAATTCCATGTTGTCCTATTCAGGGCTAAGTCAAGGATTTTGGGGTGAAGCTATGTTAACAGCTTGCTATTTATTAAATAGGGTTCCCAACAAAAGGAACAAAGTTACCCCTTATGAACTTTGGACTAAAAAGAAACCTAACCTTAATTATCTTAGGATATGGGGTTGTAGGGCTGTTGTAAGACTCCCTGATCCAAAGCAGAAAACTTTGGGTGAAAGAGGCATTGAATGCATCTTTGTTGGATATGCTGAGCATTCCAAGGCATATAGGTTTTATGTTATAGAACCTAATGAATCTGTTTCAATTAACTCAATAATTGAATCAAGGGATGCACTCTTTGATGAGAACAGATTCTCATCTATCCCTAGACCAAGTCAAAGGATTCCTAATGGAACCAATGACAATGGTGTTTCAGAGGTTCCTGCTGATGAGGTTCCTACTGATGAGGTTCCTGCTGATGAGGTTCCTGCTGAGGTTGTGGAACAACAACCTGAACCTGAGCTCAGAAGGAGCAATAGGGTGAGGACTCCAAAGACATTTGGACCTGAGTTTCAATTATACTTAATTGAAGGTACAAAGAGTGAGGTCTCTGACCAATACTCCTATTGCTTCATTGTGGAGGATGATCCCAAAACATTTGAAGAAGCAATGAAGTCCCAGGATGTTGCTTTCTGGAAAGAAGCAATTAATGATGAGATGGACTCCATCATGGGCAATAACACTTATGTGTTG
Source organism: Artemisia argyi (assembly GCA_030686995.1). NCBI lineage: Eukaryota > Viridiplantae > Streptophyta > Magnoliopsida > Asterales > Asteraceae > Artemisia > Artemisia argyi. Next base: position 42,155,337 of record CM060680.1, read on the forward strand.
ACTGATCTACCACCTGGTTGCAAACCTTTAGGTAGCAAATGGATTTTCAAAAAGAAAATGAAGGTAGATGGAACTGTTGAAAAGTTCAAGGCAAGATTAGTTATTCAAGGCTTTAAACAAAAGTCAGGAATAGACTACTTTGATACTTATGCTCCAGTGGCACATATCAGTACCATAAGATTGCTAATTGCTTTGGCATCAATTCACAATCTGATTATTCATCAGATGGATGTGAAGACAGCTTTCTTGAATGGTGATTTAGATGAGGAGGTTTACATGAACCAACCTCAGGGCTTCATCATGCCTGGCAATGAAAACAAGGTGTGTAAATTGATTAAGTCTCTTTATGGACTAAAACAGGCACCTAAGCAATGGCATCAAAAGTTTGATGAAGTGGTTTTGTCTAGTGGTTATTTACTTAATCAAGCTGACAAATGTGTATATAGCAAATTTGATGAATCTGGTAAAGGAGTTATCATTTGTCTATATGTTGATGACATGTTGATCTTTGGCACTGACCAAAATCAAGTTGATCTTACAAAAGAATTTTTGTCATCAAAGTTCTCCATGAAGGATATGGGGGAGGCAGATGTTATCCTTGGCATTAGGATTAAACATGAAAGTAACAAAATTTCTATATCTCAGTCTCATTACATTGAGAAGGTGTTAAAGAAATTTAATTACTTTGATTGTACTCCAGTGAGTACTCCCATGGATACAAGTGAGAAGCTAATGCCTAATACTGGCAAAGCTGTATCTCAACTTGAGTATTCTAGGGTGATTGGCTGCTTGATGTATGCCATGACATGTACAAGGCCTGATATTGCTTTTGCTGTGGGTAAACTGAGCAGGTATACTAGTAATCCTAGTGCTCATCATTGGCAAGCAATTCAGAGGGTCTTTAAGTATTTGAAGAGAACTATGGATTATAGTCTCTCATATACTGGTTATCCTTCAGTATTAGAAGGATATACTGATGCAAGTTGGATCAGTAACACTGAAGACAATTCGTCTACTAGTGGCTGGGTATTCCTACTTGGTGGAGGTGCAATTTCTTGGGCATCCAAGAAACAAACTTGCATTACCAGTTCAACCATGGAATCTGAATTTGTGGCTTTAGCTGCTGCTGGCAAAGAAGCTGAATGGTTGAAAAACTTGCTTCTTGAGATTCCATTGTGGTCTAAACCTATAGCACCTATTTCTATCCGTTGTGATAGTGTTGCTACATTGGCAAAGGCTTATAGCCAGATGTACAATGGGAAGTCTAGACACTTAGGTGTCAGGCATAGCATGATTCGTGAGCTTATCATGAATGGGGTGGTATCTATAGTGTTTGTTAAATCTCAACAAAACTTAGCTGATCACTTGACGAAGGGTTTGGCTAGAGACTTGGTTTTGAAGTCTGCTAAAGGGATGGGTTTAAGTCCAACATAGTCACTGAATGCAAGGATACCCAACTCCCTTCTAAGGAAACTTGGAAGCTGAGTTCAATGTGGAAAGCTGATCATTTAGTGGACTGAAGCACATGTATTACAAACATCCCAAGGTTGTGCTTGTTACCTGCTGAAAGGAGGATGAAGTCTTCACTTCTTAATGGTTAATTTTCTTTGAAAAAGTGCTAAGCAGGAGCATGAATTAAAGATGAACCACCTATGTAAATGTTGAAGTTTTGCCGCTTCAGGAAGCTTTGGACTTTTAGCTTTTACAACATTTATGAATTGGATATGGACACATGGCTTGTATAGTGTCAGGAGTATTTTAGTGTTTGAAAACTTGTGTGTATTTATCATCAGGTATTCAAATGGGTTGAAGGGTTCAATTCTTAGAACACCCTGATTCTCGAATATTTGAAAGTATATGTACTAATGTGGAAATTCAATCCTCAGGATATTTTTATTTATGCACTTGTTTTGGTTTGTGTTTGAATTTTCATGCAAAGGTAGTGAACTAAATTTGGGGAGGATTGTTGGAAAATTTAGTGCACTTGAGGGATCAATTCACACCTGGTAATGGGTTTGGAGGTATGGAGTATACACCCATTTGGTCACTGAATCTCCTGACTCAATAGTGGTTATGTTGTGAGTATGCTGCTAGTTGATTCAGCTGCTAGTGTGTTTCCACTAATGTGTTAAAGTTACCACTGCAAGGGTTGTTGTTACCACTGCTAGTGTTAACATTACCACTGCTAGTGATAATGTTTCCACTGATAACCACTGATCCTATAATTATGGAAATTATTATGATATAATTAATGGGCCGTTAATTATACATAATTCCATGAGCTAGGGTTTGAGTAAACTCTATTATAAATAGAGGTCATAACTGATTTGCATGGTAGAGAAGGATACAAACCCTAAACACTAAATACGCATCTGGTTCTTGGTTTGTGCCTAAAGCAAGAACATCACTTGGTCTTATCCCATAGAGATATTCGTGTAACCCAGGCATAGGGTCGAATAGTTTCTATTGGAAAGTGATACCACGATTTCAAGTGAATATCCGGTACCTTCATTGATTATCTTAACCCTAATCCGGAACTGTTTTGCAGCTAAACAACCAACAGTGAAGGTATCTCTAGTTTTCTATTTTAACATTGAAAATTTAAAGTCACTTAATGATAACAAGCTAATTAAAGATAGTTTTCTTGACTTGAAAGTTCTTTAAGCTATAACAATTGTTCAGATATTCACGATATAGATTTATATTCGGATTTAAGAGTTTTGAGAGAAATTATACATGTAAATATTGAGACACCGATTGATACATATCTATATTAGAAATTTGAACTATTCACTAAAGTTAGCTTAAAATTCTGTTCCGATGACAGTTGCTTATGTGAAAAGAAGTTTTTCAAAACTAAAGTCAACTAAAAGTTAGATGAGATGAAAATGTCCCCAAAAAAGATTAGATGGATTAGCTCATTAATGAAAATTAATTATAATATCATGTTGATTCTATAAACTTAATCAAAGATTTCGCTTCAAAAAATATACAAACGATTTTTCGACAAATAACTTTGATATAAAGGCCCCGCTTTGAAGTTTCGTTTTAGGCCACCATTAAGGTTGAGCCGCCCATGCATGTATACAATGGGTTATTTTGTGCACTTTTTACTTCATGTGAAACTTTTAGTCCCTTACCAATTCATATAAATGATGGACCTCATATGAGTGATAAAATGTTGATATACACATTTACATCTTTACCTGCCATTAAAGATCTTTGCTACATCAAATTGTGAAATATAGTTAATTTTGATGCAATATGGTTAAAACTTCATTGAGAAAAAAGTTACTGATATTTTGAAACGTCCTTTTCTCCTCATAATTATAAAATGGTTCTTATAAATTCAGCTATGAATCGAAAATACAGGATAAAAAGCTACATAATGTATGATGCATATACGCCTTGTATATTTTTCTCTGCTTTTATTATGCCAGTGTCATTGTCATGCCAATTTTTTTTCTTTACCAATTTGTGCATACAAAAATAGGTTACTATAGTCATGCATGTTTAAGGGGTTAATTAGTATGAGTTTTAGAATCTTGAAGCTGACTCCATTTGCTGTAATTATTAAAAACTTTATTAACACATGTAAAGCTAACATAACCTCATGTTTACATCGGATTTATGCATGGTCCAAAAAAGAAACTATAGGTTATACCGGTATTTCAAATTATTTTGGTGCATGCAATGCAACAAACCCAATATATGCTAAAAGCAAAAGATGGATTAAAGATTAGTACGTGATGAGGAAGCTAGAGTCGAATAGAATGTTGTATAAATTCATAAATTGGAAAGCTAAAAATTGTTGGTTTCAAGAATAAAGCTAGTTGGACAAGATACTAAAATAAAAAAAAGGGAAAGAAAAAGAAAAAGATCGTTCAAATACTTGAGAGAGATCATATTTGAATAGATATGTATGATTATTGACTTATACTTTGTTGTATGGTTGATCAACGATCATTTAATTCACAACCTTTGCAACATTAATGTATTGTTTTGTTCTTAAGATATGTGGTTTGCTGAATTCAGTTAGCATTTGGTTTAGAATTAGCCCAATGAGTTAGCTTACTTATCAAGTTATTATGTACTCTCTATATATAACATATTATTAATAATAAACCTAGGCATTTTACATTATCTAATATGGTATCAAAACCTAAATAGTTACCCATTAAAAATACCTTAAATTACATCTAGTCGACATCTTCACCTTGACTGTCGACTTTTTAATTTGTACTTTTCTTTTTTTTGTGTTTTTTGCTTGCTGCCAAGGCATCCACTGTCCTTTACATGTTTTTCAGTTGATAATAAAGAGTTTCATAATTAAGCTAATAATATGTCACATTTACGTACTAGTAAAAAATAATGTTAACTCACACAATATTATCATACCTTAAATTATTGATTCTTAAATTCACTTCATTGCTTATTACAGTTATTAAAACCAAACCCATAAGGCCATTATGGTGTACCATGCAACATAATAAATACATAAAACTTTATAAACTTTTTTTTTTTCCCCAAATAATGAAACAACCTTTGTGAACCAATAAAACACACTATGAAACACATATATCATCAACCATAACATAACCAATCTTCACACCACCACAATGCTATCACATCTCCTCCTACTCCTACTCCATGCAACCCTCATCCATGCTGCAGCACCACCTTTCAACCACCCTGACCTCCCTGCATTACTATCTTTCAAAACAACCTCAGACATATCTAACAACCTTTCCTCATGGAACATGTCATTGGACCCATGTAACAGCTCATTTTTAGGTGTTACATGTCTCCATAATCGAGTCACGGGCCTCGTGCTCCAAGGACTTAATCTACATGGCACGTTCGAGGCGTTAACCGGGCTAGCTAAACTTAGAGTGCTCTCACTTAAGCATAATCAGCTTACTGGCCCATTTCCTGATTTTAGTAATCTTACATCGTTAAAACTTGTTTTTTTATCCGATAATCGGATATCGGGTGAGTTTCCTAGGGTTTTACCGGATTTATTTCGTCTTGATTTGGCGAATAATGATATTTATGGCGAAATTCCTGTCACGGTTAATAAGTTAACTCATTTGTTAACTTTACGGTTAGAGGGAAACCGTGTCTCGGGTTCGATTCATTTTTTGAATATAACAAGTTTACGGGATTTTAATATTTCCGGAAATAACGTGTCTGGTGAAATCCCGGCAAGTTTGTCGGGATTTCCAGGATCTGTATTCGGAAATAACCCGGTTTTATGCGGGTTCCCTCTTTCGGAATGTGCCCCACCGAAAATACCATCATCTATTGTGTCCTCGTCGCCAACTTCCGTGCCTTGGACTGCCGCGGTCCCTAAAAGGCCCGGAAATGGCCACGAGGGTGGTAAAATTAGTACATTAGCCGTTGCGGCGATTATAATTGGGGATGTTTTAGTATTGACATTAGTGTCAGTGCTTCTTTACTGTTACTTCGCGGGTGAAAAAATAAATGGGAAAAATAAAAATAATGTCGAGAGAGAAAAAACGATTTATGTGAACTCGGGGGTGAATTCTTTCGAAAAGGGTAGAATGGTCTTTTTTGATGACGCGAGGAGATTTGAGTTGGAGGATTTGTTAAGGGCGTCTGCTGAAATGTTGGGTAAAGGCGGGTTAGGGACAGCGTATAAGGCCGTGTTGGATGATGGAAATGTGGTGGCTGTTAAACGGTTGAAAGAAGTGGCCGTTGGTGGTAGGCGCGAATTTGAACAACAAATGGAGGTCTTAGGGAGGTTACGACACACGAATGTTGTTAGTTTGAAGGCTTATTACTTTGCGAAAGATGAAAAGTTGATCGTGTGCGATTACATGCCTAACGGCAACTTGTTTTGGCTTCTTCACGGTACGTTTAAACTTAATGTTGAGTTTCATCGTGTATTATAACTATATAAGTATACTAATTTACAAACGTTTAACGTAACTTTCAACAAATTAAAAATCAAATTACTTGTCAATCATGTTATATAAACTAGTAGACGATTGTAACATCATCTTATAGAACAGCTTGCAATTTACATAAAAAAAACGATTATAGTGATGTATATGTTAAAAGGAAAATGCTTGGTTTTTGTCCTTGTTACTTAGTTGTTCATGATAGTGATTTTTTGTTTTTATTTTTGTTGCTACTAAACAAAAAAATATATTTTTTTTTCTTGTTAATTTTATAATTTGGCGTTGAATTAAAGCTTAGGACAAAAGGAAGATGAAATATGCTCAAATGGTCCAAGGTGCAAGTAAGCATGGTCCAAAAAAGTAAAGAGTAACTAAAAGTCAGAAGTAGTTAATAAAAGTAGCTTTACCAAAGAAACGATGAGTTACTATTTGAATTCTTAAATATTAAAATTTTGAATGCCGGGAAGAATAATGTTTAGAGTGTCAGTTAGAGTGTTGCATTAATAACCGTTATTTATATGCCACCTCAATATCCACTTAATAACAATAACTAAAACATAACTTTTAGCTATAATTGTTATAGACGCAATTGGGTCTTATAACACATTACCAAAAATATCACACTTACTCAAAAAAAAAAGAAAAGATAAAAAGAAACCCAACGGCGCTCGTGAATTGCTAGGCGAAGAACCCAACGACGAGTGAATGACACCAGAGGGTGCAGAACGACGCCTTTAAGGAAACAAAAATCCAATAGCGTATTGTTGGTGATGTGCACCGTAAACTTTTATACAATTGTTCATTTTTTTTAAGATGACATATATATATTAGTGTTGGTATGGCCTTACCAAACTTTGTAAGAACAATAATTTGAATAAGTTATTTAAAAACTTAGGTACTAGTTTTGCTACTTACTTATTGACATAGTAAATTTTTATGGTGGTCATATTTATTGGTAACAGTTAAAACCATTAACAGTTTTGGGGGACCCGGTTGCAAATACTGTTGTTTTCTCTTTTATATGCGTCAAGTCCCTTATCTTTGTGCTTTTTGTTTTATATCCCCTTATCTTTTTCTTTTTCCTTTTGTGTCCCACCTTTAATCTTTTGTATTAATAACGACATTAGTGATTTACTACTTTACACTTTTTCATGGCTTCGTGTATTAGGTTTTGTCACTGTTTACTTAACATCGAAATTATTCTGTTTTTATGTAATGAATAATGATATATACCTTACTTAAAAGGTTTGTCGATGGGAACCTTTACCCGTAACCAGTTTTGGTGTCGTCTATGGCCTAGTGAAACTTTTTAAAATTTTTGTATTTATGTATGTGCAACTTCCAATAATGTTTTTGTGCTTTTTTAGTTTTGTTTATGGTTGTTAAAACTTCTTTTTGATGCAAATAAATATTTGTGCAACCCTAATTTAACCCACTTTTAAAAAAATTCACTCCACCCCCGGTGCCGACTAAACTTCACAAAGAACCTAGCCTCATATGTAATGAGCACATGTTTTAGTGACTACTAGTCAGAAGTTGACGAGTAATGTCAATAAATCAACTTATCATTATCTGCTCAACCAAAAAATTTCGAAAAGTAGATGATATCATTAGGGTGTAATGATTGACTCATCGGTAATAATAATATGGATTTGCTAATGGGTGCCTACTGGGTATTTTTTAGAGTGTAAACATATTAAAAGTTTAAGTATATTAAATTGAAAATCACATTTAATAATAATTAATATTACATTTATTTAATGTTCATTAAATGCATTTTTGATTGAAAATGGAAGCTTGAGTGTATTAATTACACGTCGAATACATGTATTTATAATTTAAAACATGTCCAATGAGCACTATTAGCAAATCACATAATAATATATACCTTAGTGTGTAACGAAAGTAGTACATAACTATAATACATGTTCAAGTATATTTAGAATAAAAATGTCTGTTAAGAATGTGGTGGTGTTTCTTTTAAACAAAGCATTCATACAGTATAGTTAAGTTATATGTGGTTTGAATTTTATTAGACTTAAAACATTAAATTCGATCGATACGTCTAGGTCCAAATAAGGTCGGGACCAAAATCCATTATACTATATCTATGATAGTGACTTGACATCTCCTAGACACACATTTGATTATGTATAATCTGTCTTTCAAGAAAAACAAAATAAATAAGTTTTATAAGTTTACCATCCTTTAATAGGGGTGATACTCACTAACTCACAGCAAGTACATCTTTTGAAGTATGCATCACAATTTGTGCATTACAGTATTATACGATACAAACTGTAATACATAATTATGGTGCATGCATCAAAAGATGCGGTGTAGGTATCAATTTCCTTTAATATTAGTTATTTACTCTTTGTTTTATTTTTCTTTTTTTCAATTGGCTGGTATTCATTATGAGCTTATGGCATATAAATCTTCTTATGTCCATGTTGGTTAGAAAAAAAGTGAACTAATTTTACTATAAACTGAAGTTAATCATAACAACATCTCATCAATTCACTTATAAACTGAAAACATATTATTTTGTTATTTAAAACTGAAATAATCAAATAATTAGTTTGCAAACACATTCCCATACATGCATGTTCTTGACAAGTATTTTGTTTGCTATGAAACAGGAAATAGAGGACCAGGAAGAACACCATTAGACTGGTCGACACGGCTAAAGATAGCAGCTGGAGCAGCCCGTGGTCTAGCCTTTATTCACACCTTTGGCAGCCCCCTTAAACTCACACACGGCAACATCAAGTCAACAAACATTCTCCTAGATGATTCCAACAATGCTCGAGTCTCCGATTTTGGCCTTAGCTCCATCACCCCTCAATCCGCAATCCCACGGTCTGCAGGCTACCGTGCACCCGAATTATCATTGTCAAACACCCGTAAACCTACTCAAAAATCTGATGTCTACTCTTTTGGGATATTATTGATGGAGCTTCTCACAGGAAAATGCCCTACGATGGCGGAGAATGGAGAGGTTGTTGATTTGCCACGTTGGGTCCAATCCGTGGTACGAGAAGAATGGACAAAGGAAGTGTTTGATTTGGAACTAATGAGTTATAAAGATATCGAGGGCGAGCTAGTGGGATTGTTGGACATTGCCATATTATGTACATCAGGGGCGCCTGATCAGCGCCCTATGATGGAAAATGTCGTGAAAATGATTCACGACATTAAGGGATATGAGACGTCACTAAGACGTGACGTGGTTGACGTGGTCTCTGATTCGCCCTCGGTTACTGAGGCATGACGAGTCAGTAACTAATATTTTAGAAAACAAATAGGATTTGTTGATTTTATTTCTTGTTTGTGTACCTTTTAAATCATTGTCTATTTGATTTATTGTAAATCTTAGGTAAAAACTATCTTAATTTACGTGTAATATCATATGTTAGAGTGGTTGAATTAGTTATTTGACTATTTCATAATCAATTGTATGTAGTTTAGTTTTCCACATAGTGTCCCATAACCGAAATCAAACTTGTTAATTTGGGCCAACTTAAGTGTATAACTGTTATTTAGGTGTTTAAAAATGAGATTTTATTCGATAGAATATGCCTAAATTCATTAGATAAAATAACATACAGTATTTTGTACATGTTTTAAGCTCAAGGTTTATCAAGTAACATAATACCAAGCAATCTAGCATTGAACTTCAATGTTTTAACTTTAGATTAAGACACTAACCAAAGTTTATCAGGCAAATGTGTAAATAGCTAATGTATACATGTTAAGCCCATGATGCTATTCTTTGCTTTTGGATAGAAAAATATATGGGCTTAATAGTGACTCAATAATACTACTTTGATTCTAACCAACAAAAATGCAAGTGGAAAATATACTTGTCAAGAAATCTGGAAGCACATGGTGTACTGTACGCACATATACACTCACAAGTTTAATGGCTATCTTTGTTGTATTATTTCATGTCATTTTCATTTTGGTATTATCATGATCATTTTTCAACTTTCATCCGATATATAGCTTTTCTTTGTCAAAGATAAAAAGCTACTATTATGCACTAGTTTTTTGTGACCATTAGACATGTCTATACTACTCGATCGACTCCTCTAGTGGTGGGGGACGCCCACTTACGTAATTCTTCTTACGTGATCACGTTGTTGAGTTGACGATAACTAATGTTATATCTTATGGTACTGCAGCACTTCATAATATGGTGAAATTGCATAAGCTTTGGGTCTGTTAGGGTTTTATGATATGTAATACATAAATATTAATCACCAAATATTTATTAATTACATATAATATTGAACCTAACGAATCCAAGGCCACAACTGGGCTTGGTTCACTTATCATCTAATAATTTGTACCAAACACTTGATAGAATTTTTTTACTTGTACACAAGGTTGTCAAAATTGCGAGTAAACTCGTAAAATCTTACGATCTTATATGCTCACTAGTTAAAATCGTGTAGGATCGTATGTAAGGTAGGATCGTGAGTAGGATCGTAGGATCAAACGTAAACTCGTAAGATCGCTAGTCGATCCGAGTTTATTTAAGCCTATATCTATTTTATTTTTTTCTATCTTTTTGCGCATCCATTTGTGCTTAAGCCCAAAAATAAAAGTGATAAGCAACTAAAGAACCCATTTATGTATTAAGGGTAGGTTGATAACCCAAACACTTGATAGAATTTTTGTACCAAACACTTGTCATCTAATAATTTGTACCAAACACTTGATAGAATTTTTTTACTTGTAAATAGCAAGGTTGTCAAAATTGCGAGTAAACTCGTAAAATCTTACGATCTTATATGCTCACTAGTTAAAATCGTGTAGGATCGTATGTAAGGTAGGATCGTGAGTAGGATCGTGGGATCAAACGTAAACTCGTAAGATCGCTAGTCGATCCGAGTTTATTTAAGCCTATATCTATTTTATTTTTTTCTATCTTTTTTCGCATCCATTTGTGCTTAAGCCCAAAAATAAAAGTGATAAGCAACTAAAGAACCCATTTATGTATTAAGGGTAGGTTGATAACCCACAACGGACGATTAGTTTTCTTATTACTTTGGTGTTTGAAATTTGAACTTTAATATTTTCAAGAGGATGTTATATGAATTTATGTTTGATGCTGAGTAGAAACAGTTCGACTCCTTTATTGTTTGTTCACAGAACATGACAAACTGATAGTATCTTACGATCTCGATCTTGCAAAAATAAAAACAATTTCAGGTGGGATCTCGATGTTGACGGCCTTGGTAAATAGCATTCTATATGTTCAGAGTTATGTACTACTCTGATGTTCTAAATACTTCGAATTATATATAGAATCAATACAGTTTATCTCAACGATTATTACAAGAAAGGGGAAGGTTTTACCTGATTTGAGTTTGTTTGGTGGTGGGTATAAATCCAGTGAATTAGTCGGCCAAAAGGTCGGAAACAATGGTTAAAAAAAAATGATTATTACAAGAAGATAGCTCCTCTGGCTGTGATTGTGTTACGTTGTACATGAATTTTTTGAAGATTGAATAGCTAAAGCTAATAAACTATAAGTCATACATGTGGGACTTTTATGCGATGTCTAGAAACATATACATAGTCAATAAAACACGAACTGATATACCATAATTCTTTTAGACTCATCAATTTATAGACAAAAAGAATAAAAAGAACAACTATGTAACAAAAGGAAAAAATGCTTTCCGATTTTGAAGTAGATTCAAAATGTGTATATAAGAATAAAATAATTTCAAGAAAATGACCAAAAATAATGTCTCCAAAATGTTATAAGTCGTTAAACTGCATAAGTTTAGGTGCAATTCTTAACAATCTATCCAAAGAATGAGATGTGAACTTCCTTGCAAACAAGTGACATATTTGGTTTTTCAACCCATTGTACTCGCAACTCATATCGCTTCTCAGCTTCGTTAAGAACTGCTCCGTCACATCGTTTCTGTAGTACCGTGTGGGGTGAGGTCCCCCTCTCGCCCAGTCAACAAAATGCAAAGTCCTGTTAGAATTAGTTTCTCCGAATTTCTTGGTGACAAATGTAGGCAAATAATGCTCGTCCGCATAACACTGACCATCACAAAAGTCATGGAAAACGGAGAAATACTCCTTGTCAGCTATCACCTCAACTGCTAAGTCACGGTCCATCTCAAACCATTGTGACCCTTTACGCCATTCCTCAATGTCAACAGTTGGGGCCATTTTGGGGCTATAGCGCCCACGTCCTACTGGTCCCTCTAGATCATAAGACTCCACAAAGCTATGCTTTGAGTTAGTGAGGTAAGAGTAAACCGTCGAGAAATTGAATAGTGGAATGCACGACTCAGAAAGAAGGACAAATCGTTGGTTTGAGACATCTAGTAACGCGTTTGCTAGTAATCTTCGCTCGGCTTCAATCATGTTAACCTTTCCCCATTCGACATACTGCAAGTCATTTACAAATTGATTTATTAAAATGACCATCACATCATATAACTAATTTCTTAAAAGACACATGCTTAATGACATATCGAATATTATTGACTCATTTTTCTTGTACAAAGCATTTATTATGATTGGATCTTGTCACAAAGGTTCTAAAATCATTTGCCTAATGACCAAACTCACATGCACCGAATAATAAAATAGAGTAAAAGAACAGATTTGCCGGCCTGAATCAATGTCCCCAATATTTTTATAAACATGACTTATAAAAAGAGAAAGGTAATTAAATAGTTTTAAAAATTGAGCATGTATGAATTTAAATACATCAAAGCTTTTGAAAAGAGACTAGCACCATGCTCATATAGTCATATCCAGCTTGGATTCATCATACAAGTTGATGGCTGCTCTTTCATTTTACACCTTTTGCCTTTTGTTTTATTATTTGTTAGTATATGCACATGGACGGAACCAGAACCAAATATGATCGAGTACACAAAAAGTTTTTAACGATAATATAATAGAGTTAAAATCGATTGACCAAACACATTTCGATAGAACGGGTGCATTTTTAAGATGCATTTAAAGAAAATCGATATTTTTTCTAAAAGTTAACACTACATCGAAAAAATCAATGAGATTCCCGGGAACCTCCTGGTTCCGTCCCTTACTATGATATACATTATTACAAACAAATACGGAGTACTATAGTTATTAAGTACAGTATATGTTTTATAAGCATGAAGAATTGAACTAATTAGTTTAGTAATTCAAATAAGTTAGTTGTTATGGATTTAAATCTTGTAGTTGGTATTTCATCATGAGGTGAAAAGCAATCATAACTCTTTCACTATATGCAAAAACTTTGATTCAAGTTTAAGCTTTACGTTTTATTAAATGATGCAATCTTAAAGACAACGAATTTGTTTTGCTTAAGATATAAGGAAAACTAGTTAGCATGATTTCAGACAAATGAGGAAATGACAATATAACACATAGCATTTTTCACACGTTTACAGCTCAAAGAACATAATACAAAGCTGTAAATTAGCAACTACTCCTCAAACAAATATTCTAGAACGTACACTCTCATTGTTTAACACGTATAAACTCTTTATACCTAAGAAACATGTTTTTTTTAATACTTTTTATGTAAACAGAAAATAAACCATGTTATGATTGTAATTTGAATATAATTAATGCCGTTGCTAAAATGTTAATTATGTCACATTACCAAAATTTCAAAATTTCCAGTCCTACATCTTTTTAAGCATAGATCCTATATTATATTTACTTTTCATGCAATACACTTCTTTAATACTAAAATTACTATCAAATCTTGAGCATAATCTTTACCATAATATGCAAGTAACTAACTAACTATAACAAGCAAGATATCATAAAAATTTACATGCAGAATTTTAATAAGTAACATAATCTTTACCTTACTAGGAACCCTCCGACCACGAAACACAGAATCTTCAGCTTCTTCCGAAGCATTAAACTTGGATTCAGAACTATGAACATAAACATTAAAAAGACCTTCATGTCCTTTAAAAAACATATCCCATAACGGCGAAAGGACGACAGGACCTCGAGTCAAAAACATAAATGCAACTTTTGGTGTTCTTTCGAACGGATAGTCCTTAACTTTTGGCACCATTGATGCTCTCCATAGCAGCTCTTCATCACTCATATCATGCATTAGTTCCGGTACTTTTAAATAATCCTCTAGGCCAATTTTCTTGGGCACAATTGGTTGTGATAGTAATTGATCTAGTGTGACATGATCATGATCATTTGTTGTGTTTGTGGAGAGTGAGAATTGTGTGAATTGAAGGTTGAATGATACGTTTTTTAATTGGAATGTGATTATGATACCAAAACATAGCCCGAATGCGAAGAATAGGATTAAGGATAGGAGGTTTGATAAGTGTAATGGTGCATTGAACACTTTGAATAATGAATATATTTGGTTGTTATGGTTGTTGAGATTGTTGTTGTTCTTCATTGTTTTTTGATCACCAGTAGTGTTCAGAATAGGTCGTGTTCGGGTTATGTGTATGTTTTGGCGATGTAAGGGTGAATGAGGGAATTGAAGGGTTTATAAGAAGAGTTGGTTTGCTAATGAGTGAATAAATGAATGAGTCAAAAAGTTAAATAGTCAAACATTAACGTCTTCTTGGTTTCTTCCATATATTTTAAAGGAAAAAGAATATTTCAAATATATTACTAGTATTGAAAGTTCTTTTTCTTACTCGGCATACCAGCAGCCGGTCTTGACAGGTTTATTATTGTATGTCAAATGCATTTATTGGTTTTTGAAAATTGGATCTAGTAAATTTCTTATATTGGGAAGTATTATATATTTCTATGTTTTAATTTAAGATTTTGATAACCTTTTAAAGGAGGCTAGGATTACTTCTACTATATATAACATTTAAAAAATATTAAATATTAGTTCTTTTATGAAAAAAAAAAAAAAAAAAAAAAATCCTCATATAGGGTGACTTTTTAATTGAACATTGTTTTCATAATAAAAAATGAGCATGGATGAGTTATATTGTATCATATCCAACTTTCATTCTTTTTTCTTTCACAAAGGGACAAGCTAAAAAAGACACTGCAAATGATAAAATACAAAATATATTGTTTGCAAGTTACTTTTCTTATCATATTGACAAGAAGCATCTACATTATGGACAAATAAACAAACAAATTAAGCTACTCCAGATTGAAAGATGATAAATTACAGAAAATTATGTAATATTTAAATGAAAAGGTCGTTGCTTTTTTGAAAGCATTGTTTACATAATTAAACTATTTTAAAGTAGTCTTTTTGAACTATTTACTACTGTATTAGCACTAACGAACTAGTTGTCCATTTCGGGTGTTTTTTTTTTTTTTTTTAATTGAAGTAATAAAAGTCATGATTTGACACAAGTCTAGTTCATGACTATTCTAGAAAAATACTTTAAAATGTGATGATCGTTAAAACTGTATCATTTTAATCTTTTACTACATTACCTCTCTAAAAAGATTGGTTTTCATTGTTAATAATGAAATGCAATATTTTATTACCTCTTTTTTACATTTGAAGTTTCTCTTTTAGAATTATTATAATTAGCATTTAATTACTACTGAAGAATTTAATTTATTATACTATCTTTAAAATACTGAAAAAGTCAGAAAATATTACTAGAAAATTCTTAAAATTATGCGTTAAGTGTAGGACTTGGTTTGGTAGATTCCCCGTTAACTTTGAATCAGATACAATTGATATTGAGATCTAAGTTTATAATTTGATATAAACTAAAAAGATGCTCAACAAAATTTAATAATGCTAGAAGTTTTTACTAATTTGGAGTATCCAGATTATCTTGCAAGAATCATAACAGAGACGGACCTACATGGGAGCCAGGTGTGTGATAGGTCACACCTGATTTCAAGTCATGAAATGATTATTTTTTTCTTTTTTTTAAAGTATCGTTTTTTGTTATGTGCAACACCAAATAATATATTTGCGCTACTTTTTTTACGGTGCAACTTTAGTTTAGTCTAAAAATTCTTAATGATGCAAAATTAGTACTTATGATAAAAAAAAAAAAAAAAAAAAAAAAAAAAAAAAAAGAATTGTGCAAGACCTTTTCGAAAAGTTTATGCAACATCTTTTTAAATATTTTATGATTTTAAATAATACGGCTAGGGTGGATAGTCTTAAAAGTTGAATGAAAACGAGGACTATTTGTGGATAGTCTTTTTAAATATTTTATGATTTTAAATAAGATATCAATGTATGTGCCTACAATGAAGGCACTTTGATTAATACTCACAACTTTGCTCAACCCCTCCTTTATTCTATGTGTAATTATTTTAGCAATACATTTGTAAATAACAGTAAAATATATATATATATATATATATATATATATATATATATATATATATATATATATATATATATATATATATATATATATATATCAACCCCTCCTTTATTCTATGTGTAATTATTTTAGCAATACATTTGTAAATAACAGTAAAATATATATATATATATATATATATATATATATATATATATATATATATATATATATATATATATTGTGTGCAAAGGTAAAATATTTTAATAACTTCAAAATTTGTACAATGCTAGCTATATATACTCTGTTTTGGACAGAACCCAGAAATAGAGAACATTCTATCTATTATCACACCTATCTCAGACAACAAGTATATCTAATAGTACGTCATACTAATTGAAAAAAATAAAATAAATAAATAAATAAATAAACTATACATCCTGCATCATACTGAAACAAGTTCATCATTCTCAAGTAAGCATTTTGTTAGCCTTATATAAGATCCACTTTATTATTACACCATAACCATCTAGCTACATTTCCAAGCTCTCTTCACCTTGATCATTCAACCTGCCACTACAATAACCAAGGCAGATAAAGAGCATGGCATCATTAGGCACCAATAACCTCTCTACAGTAAGGGCTATACCAACTATGCTACATTTTCATTTGCTACAATGGCTTCACATAGTTGGGAACACACTCCTTACAGTGAGTACCACCATTACCTCCTTTGGCAGTATATATATATGACCAAGTAGGTTCATCTTTCACTCCTCACTATTCCTATCTTCATACACTGCCCACCAAACTGACTTACCCTAATCTATACTACTTATAATGGAGGAAGGACTCTCTCTCCAAAAATTCTAATGTAAAAAAAATGATGCATAGTTTACAACACTTTAAAGCAAGCAATTTTCATAATTACAACAACCAAAGCATTGTGTACAACAAAAACTAGCATGAATCGAAACTCATACCACTTTCCTTAGAATTCTACATTAATAGCATTAAAAACACCCCTACACCCAATATTACAATCATTTAAACACAATGTACAACCCCCATTCTACATTAATAGCATTAAAAACACCCCCTACATCCAATATTACAATCATTTAAACATAATGTATAACCCTCATTCTATATTAATAGCATTAAAAACACCCTTACACCCAATATTACAATCATTTAAACACAATGTACAAACCTCATTCTACATTAATAGCATTAAAAACACCCATACACCCAATATTACATTCATTTAAACACAATGTACAACCTTCCATCTTAACCTAGACACGAACCTGTGACCAAGACTTGACTCAATAAAACTCGAATCGATACACAAGGTTGTGAGCTCAAGCTCACGGCATCCCTTGTTTTCACGACTCAATAACAACGAAAACAACAAAAAGAAAGAAAATGATACCAAACAATTATTCTGCTTCATATTTATTAATTTTAATCTTTATTTAATCAAAAACTCTTAAAAATTCATGTACTTATCCCCCACCGTCGCTAGAACGACAAAAAGGGTGGTGGGTTTTCCTACCTTCGACCGCCGGTATCAACAAAACAAGAGAGAGATGGTTTTGGTGATGAACTCGAGCTGTGGTGGTGTTAATCGTGGTGTTGGGAGGTGTTTCTAGGCGCGTGATGTACGTCAAAATGATTGGGAGGTTGTAAGGAGTGTAGTGGTGGTGGCGGTGAGTCTAAGTGGCCGGCGGTGGTGTTTGTTTGGCCAGAAAAACAACTGGAGAAGAAGAAGAAGAAATAGGGTGCGGCTGGTTTGAGAGAGAAAGGGTGTCAAACCCTAAGTGAGGGTATAATGAGGTTTATATAGGAAAGTGTTTTGGACCTTGTGTGAACCCTATTGCACCCTTAGGGACTAAGATTGTAAATATATGCTAGGGTGAGAAGTGTAGTTTACCAAATCTTTTAGTATTTCGTTCTCGAGGCAAATTTAGGTGTCGGAATGACTTCCCGTAACATTTTTATTAATTTCATCGGAAGATTTTATTTCAGGGTACTCGCCGCTGCAATGCACGGGTACCCTGCTAGTAACAGTAAAACATTCAATAGGCCTCAAAGTTGATACTCTATTAGGAGTAGGTATTCATCAACATAAGAATAGCAGCTTCTTCTCTTTTGCTTTTCTTATGATTATCTTTATCAACTACATATTGAGCTTCTTTTAATTGCTTCTACAAGTCCTTCGTTCTTTCAAACACATCCTCATTCCTCCAACTCAGCTTATTAAGTGGCTTTTCAATCTTTTAAGCTTATTTACCAATTTAAACATAAATCATCCTTGAACATCCTCATTACCAATTTATCAAAGTTGTTTAAGTTCTTCTAGAGGCTCGGTTCTTGTGAATGGGAGCCCGACATGGGAATTCCAATTTCATAAAGGTCTTAAGCAGGGAGACCCTCTTTCTCCTTTTCTATTTATATTGATTATGGAAAGCCTTCACTTGTCGTTTCAGCAACTTGTTAATGAAGGCTTATTTAAAGGAGTTTGTATTTGATCGTCTTTGACTGTTTCACACTTATTTTATGATGACGACGTCATTTTTATGAGGCAATGGAGTGATTCTAATATCTCTACTATTGTACACGCGTTAGATTGCTTCTTTCATGCTTCTGGTCTTCACATTAACATGCATAAAAGTAAATTGATGGGGATAGCAGTGGATGCTCATAAAGTGAATCAGGCAGCAAAAAAGATAGGATGTTTAACGTTCAATACTCCTTTTTATTATCTTAGTATCAAAGTTGGTAGTTTGATGTCGCATTTTAACTCTTGGGAGGAGATAGTGAATAAATTATTATCTCGCCTATCGAGATGGAAGATGAAGACACTTTGTATAGGTGGAAGATTAACGCTTCTCAAATCAGTGTCAGGATCAAGGCGTATTTACTACATGTCTTTGTTTAAAGTTCCTATACAAGTGCTAAAACGAATGGAATTTATTCGATGTTGCTTCTTTAAAGTTAAAGACCATAAAATAACAACTTACTTTCTCCATTTTACGGAGATTAAACACGTACTTTTTTTTTTTATCAATATTTAAGTCAACGAAACTTGCAAATATTGTTCTAAGGACAACAAAAAGAATGATTATATTAAAAATAATAATTGAAATGACTATATTACCCTTGTCTTCTTAAACTATACCCATCATCTTCTTCCACCTTCTCATTCCACCACCAAACCCCACCCTCACCATCAATAATACCATAATACCAGCTTTATAACACCACCACCAAATCGCCACCTTCACCATCATCAATCCACTACCAAACCCCACCATCGCCATCATCAGTCCGCCATCAAACCTCCAAAAACGCCACTATCAGTCCCCACCAAACCCCCAACCCCGCCATCATCAGTCCCCACGGTGCAATCCCAACTTACAAACACAACTTTATCTTATCTTTCAATCTTCAACTTCAATTCACACACTCATACATAAAAATAAAACATCAATCCCTTTTTTCTTTTTATGCTACAAACCGAATCTCACAAACCCAAAAATCTGAGATGGGGTGGCGGCGACGGGAGGTTTGTTACTGGAATGATGGTGATGGTTAGGGCCGGCAATTTTGACACGAAACCTGTTAACACGACACGACACGACCTATTCTTAACAGGTTTCGTGTTTGACCTTAACAGGTTTCGTGTCTTAACAGGTCAGACCTGTTAATACCTGTTATGACCTATTAATATTATAATATATATATATATATATATATATATATATATATATATATATATATATATATATATATATATATATATATATATATATATATATATATATATATATATATATATATATATATATAAGAGTATAATTAAATACCCTAAAAATCCATCATATCCATCCAAATCCGTTTATCCCTTTTTCCATATTCCAACCGCCTCCAATTCCAATATTCCAAATCCACCAGATCTATTTCTATTCCCTAATCCCTCTCTCAAATCTGTTTATATACAGCTGCTATATCAATTTAAATTATGGCTCAAAACCAGCTCTTGACTGTCTTAGTTACATTGTTGTGTGATTGAATGATGAGAATGATAAGCTATCTAGTTTAATTGCTGTGTTTTTTTATAAGGTGTAGTATAAGAAATATATAGTAGCCTTATTTACAGCAGCCTATACAGGTTCTTAACAGGTTCTAATCCGTACCTGGTGTTAACAAAAACCATTTTCAAATATTTACTCTTTTGACTTTTCAGATTTAAAATGGAAGATACGAGTAAAGGCGTCAAAATTGAAGAGCTCGCTGAAAGATATAATGTCAACAATCCCACTTCGTATTGTTAAGGATTATTATCATTATGTATTTATGTATTAGTTAAGACTTAAGATTTGTGATGTATGTTTCATGTTCTGTGGGTCTTTGAAATTGTATGAACTTTTGCATTATGTATGAACTTTTGCATCTTCAAGAGTTCAAGTGCAGGCTGTGCAGCTGAGCAGCTATTTGAAATTGAAATTGTATGTTTCATGTTCAAGTTCAGGTTCTTAACAGGTTCAGGTTCTTAACAGGTCATATGCATGTTAACAGGTTATTGTATCATTCGATTTGGTCATATGCATGTTAACAGGTTCTTAACAGGTCTTAACAGGTGCACCTGTTTATTTTCGTATCATGTTCGTGTTTGAGAAAAATGACACGATTAGTTAACAGGTCGTGTTCGTGTTTGACCTTAACAGGTTCGTGTCTTAACAAGTTCGTGTCTTAACAGGTTCGTGTAACCTGTTATGCCAGCTCTAGTGATGGTGGTGGTGGTGGGGGTGGATGATGGTGGTTGTTACAGTTGGTATGTACCACTTGTCAACATAGGTCGATGGTTGTTAATTGTGGTGTGGGATCTTATGTAAATGCAATGATGTTCTTCCTCCCTGCTTCATTTTTCAATTGTGGTGTGGGAACGAAAAGTTGGAAGAAAATGAGGGGTATCGTTTAAGAAGACAAGGGTAATATAGTCATTTCAATTATTATTTTTAATATAATCAGTCTTTTTGTTGACCTTAGAACAATATTTGCAAGTTTCGTTGGCTTAAATGTTGATAAAAAGTACGTGTTTCATTTTGGTAAAATGGAGAAAGTAAGTTGTCGTTTTATGGTCTTTACCCCTTCTTTAATGGGATAGAGCATAATGAAAAGAAAATGATGTGGGTGAAGTGGAGTAGTGTTTTGGCTTCTAAAGAGAAAGGAGATCTAGGTGTATCTAGTTTCTTTGCTTTTAATAGAGCTCTTATATTTAAGTGGGTGTGGCGTTTTAGAAATGATAGTTGTTTTTTGTGGGCTAGGGTTATAAAGGTTGTTCATGGAGTAGATGGTAGTCTTTGTAATCCGTTCAAGTCTACTCATCCGTCAACATGGTTGGATATAGTTCGTGAGTTGGCTAAGCTTAAGAGTCATGGGATTGATCTTCTTGGTTTTATCAAGAAAAAGGTGGGTAACGGCGAGAACACTTTGTTTTGGGAGGAAGTATGGAAGGGAGACACTGCTTTTAAATATCGATTTCCTAGAGTTTTTGCGTTGGAATCGAATAAGAATATTACGGTTGCTTCGAAATTGGCTTGTAAGAATTTGGGATGTTCAAATGGCGCATTCCAAGAGATGGAGCTGAGAATACTCAGTTTTTAGACTTGGTGACTTTTTTGAACGATTTCAAGCTTCCTGTGATGCAAGACAGATGGACTTGGTCGTTAGAGGGCTCAGGAGTCTTTTCAGTTACTTTGGTAAGGAGGTTTGTTGATGACATTATGTTATCAAGTGTTTCATCCAAAACTCGTTGGGTAAAAGTTGTTCCTATTAAAGTTAATGTTCTTGCTTGAAAAGTTAGTTTAGATTGCATACCAACTCGGCTTAATATTTCTCGTAGAGGAATGGATATCCGTCTATTATGTGCCCTACATGTGGTAGCGCAGTCGAGTCTACCAATCACATTTTCTTTGCATGTTCTATGGCGAGAGGTCTTAGTCGTAAGATCTTTACATGGTGGGATATTAATCCTTCGGAGATTTCTTCGTACGAGGAGTGGCTAAATTGGGTCTCAAGTATTGAGCTTTCTTCTAATCGTAAAGAATTTTTGGAAGGTGTTTTCTATGTCATGTGGTGGCTTGTATCGAGTTTTTGAAATACATCTATTTTTTGCTCGAAGAATCCTTCCAAAGCGGTCCTTTTTAATGACACAGTGGCTCGTTCGTTTTATTGGTGTATATATAGAAGCAAGGCGAATTTAAGTTGGGTAGATTGGTTAAAAAAATCCTTATCTTGTAACCCTATGATTTTTATTTATTTTTTTTTTGTCTAGCATCTTACTAGTATCTTTATAAAATTCCGTCGTTCCAAAAAAAAAAAAAAAAAAAAAAAAATCATCCTCTTTCCATTCTATTTCTACTATTTGCATAAAATCATGCTTATCAGCAACAAAGTTTGTTGGTCCCGAGATTTAGTTACCCATTTAACAACTAATAATACTATTAATACTTTTTAATGTTTATAATTTTTATTGGAAATTAATCGAAGAATTACAAGACATAGTTGTGGAACATTATCCCAATTGAATGACAAATGAAACTCTCATTTTACATGAATGAAAGCTTGCTAGCTTAGCTTATGATTTAAGGAAAGGGTGACCTTATCACTATAATACATTTGTATTATTTTTTTGTGTGTCGAATCTCTAACTATCTCTCTAGACAAACTCACATATATATAAGATGATAAAATGAAGTCACATATGTAGTAAGTTAGGTGTAGCTTCAACTTTCAATGTACTTCAGTAAATAGTTAATTTAATTATTCACTTTTTTATTATCTACTTTTTTATTTGTTTGCCTTATATACAAAAGTGTTTCCTTTTGCTTTTGTGAAGTTCCCGTCTATGTTTCAAGTTTGTTCCGTAGATAGAAAATTCAAAGTTACGGAGACTTTGTTAGATCTCAGTAACTCTTATGTTGTTTTTAACTCAAATACTTTACTCACTGATAATGTATCAATGAGGATTCAGTTGGTTTTTTTAGTCTCTCAAACATGTTGTTGATCGAGCTTTATACGAGACTCTCAGATTTTTATATTAGATAGTAATTTATCATAGTCTATCTTATGTTTAAATACTATACAAGACAATTGGACAAACTTTTGACCCAACAAAGTTAGTAAATCTAAATGATTTAGGATTATTTAGTTAGTTTATGCATAAATTTCTTTATGCAAATTGGACGATTCACCGTAATGTTGTTCCATGTTAACCATCCTTCACACTAATGATTTGATAAAAGTTTGATAAGAGTATGACACATAATTGGACAGTGAAGATGCAAACATATAACGAATGAAGATTTTTCTACAATCATATGCACATGGAGTCATTACATCATATCCTCTCATTCTTTGTTGTATGATTCAATTGAATCTCATTTTATATTTCATCCACTTATTCCATCCAACCCCCTTTTCCACTTATTCCCATTGAATACCTTTTCTTTTGTATACTTTAGTGGCACTCCATCAATAATCCATCTTTCACATTAATATAAAGTTATATATGGTATAATTATTTTTAGGATATCGATTGATAAATGAAACTTTCCTTTTTGGCATTAGAATTTTAAATATACAAATTATTGGAACATTATTTGTAAGGCCACAAAAGTGATCTATACTTGTCCTTTTTTTTTTTTTTTTTTTTTTTTTTCTTTCTTTTTTCCTTTAACATAATACAAGCAAGTTTGATACTTAGAACTCGAACACTAAGAGCTAAACCCGAACAACCTTGAAGCGAACTTTAGCAATGGCTCTAAAGTGCTTGGATGAAACTTCCTAGCGAATAAGAAGCAAATCGAGCTATTGCCACCATTGTAAGTACAATTGGACTCGTCATATCTAACGTGATGTAGAAATGCTTCTGTAATATCGTTTTTCCTAAACGTAGCAGGGTGAGAGCCACCACTAGACCAGTCGGTCCATGTCACAGTTGTATTTGTGGTTAAATCAGGACGAACCTTGTTCACGAGTGTAGGTAAGTAATGTTCATCCATATAACAAGGTGGCAAGCAATGGTTTCGAAATATGTTATAATACATTTTGTCCGAGATTATTTCAATGGCAAGCTCTCTGTTAACTTCAAACCATTGAGACCCTTTACGCCAATCTTGTAACGTTATTGTGGGACTCATTCGCTTGTTGTATCTACCTCGTCCTATTTTCCTTGGATCATCAAATGAACTAAGGAAACTTTGGTTGGCTTTCATAAGGTAGTGATAGATTGTTGTGAAATTGAATAGAGGAATGCATGTTTCCGAAAGCAATATGAACCTTTGATTATGCAAATCGAGTAGTGCATTGGCTAGAAGGCGTCTCTCGGCATCAATCATGCTTGGCTTCCCCCATTGAACATGCTGTAAACAAAAAGAGAAAAGTGTAACGCGTATCAAATTTATGCTTTACTATTATTAACCAGTCGATTTTAATATAGTAAAGTCGTTACATGTATAATCTTTTTTTGCATATAATACCTTGCTTGGGATTCTTCGTTTATAAAACACTGATGAGTTTGGAGGTTCATAGTCGAAATCAGGAGATGTATGAAGATAAATCGAGTAAAGACCTTCATGTCCTTTAAAAAACTTTTCCCAAAATAAGCCTAAGGGTAAACTTCCCCTTGTCAAGAACATGAATGCCAATTTCCCTGGATACCCCGCGACGCGTGGAACCCTCATGGCTTTCTCCATGAGCTCGTCGTCATTCATTGAGTGCCAAAGATCTACTAAACCATTTGAATCAGTAAATTCCACAGCCCGAGCTAGTGAAGAAGGCGAAGATTTTTGACAAAACCAGATTGAAGAAGTATGAGTTTTTGTAACAATGGTGTATTGAGGGAAATATAGGTCTTTCGGGACTACAACTGTCTTGTATCGGTCAGTGATGAATGTACCGAGAACAAGCACAATAAGTGTCATGACCACGCACATCGTTATAACTGAGGCAACATGGAGCCCTTCACTTAGCTCTTGTTTCAATTGTCTCGCATTGGTTTTGGCAAACATTTTTCTTGTACAATTTTCATTGATCTACCGATTCTTTATATAACATAAGCTAAGGAAAAATATGAAAGTACAAGATTAGGGCTTTTTCTTGGCTTGTAGGAATGGTGTGATTACTACTATACACATGATATCGCACGGACATTCACACTAATTTTAATGTTATGATGCTTGATATTGCTTCTAAAACTTTAGTTTGTGTAACTTTTAACCTTAAGAGTGTGTCGCAAGAATCATGAGTGTTGCGGGATCAAATGTGTTATGATGATTAATATTGCTTCTTTTACCTTAACTTGTGTAGCTTTCGATCTTTTAGAGTTTGTCGCAAGAATCACGAGTTTACGAATAGTCTTGGGATCAAATGTATTATGCATATGCAGTTGAAGTATTCGTATATACACTTAAGTTTACTTGTATGGTTGTCTAAATTGTGCCTTAAATAGCCACATAAAGTGATAAAGTATTCATGAGATCAAAAATCCTCACTATAAAACACACTTTGTGTATACTTACCTTGTTTTGTGATGGATTGATGGCTTTATAGAAAGAGCCCATGAGTTTCTTCCATCTATCTTTATTTAAAAAAAAAAAAAAAAAAAAAAAAAAAA
This sequence comes from Artemisia argyi, assembly GCA_030686995.1. NCBI lineage: Eukaryota > Viridiplantae > Streptophyta > Magnoliopsida > Asterales > Asteraceae > Artemisia > Artemisia argyi. The sequence goes on from CM060680.1 coordinate 42,181,232, forward strand.
AAACCCAAAACAAAACAAAAAAAAACCCAAAACAAAACAAAAAACCACAATTACATTTTTTTAAACTCTTATACTCATACAACTTTGTATCTTACACATCGAAGTGCTTATGACCACCAACCAACACCAAGTTACCTTACTTTGACAATTACTTACTAACCATTAGATCAATCTAGGCCAAGTTTGTGTAGTTATAACTCAACGAAGTTTGGGTTCTAGATCTTTTTTATTCTACAAAAATTGTAAATCATTATGGGTTGTTGTGTAAATGACAAAAAGCCCTTCAAAATATGAATTATATGTCCAACTCTTATTATAGTTGAACAATCTTGGCTGCTATGAAATTATAGGTGGTTGGTGAATGTTAAAGGCAAGATCATTTAAGCAAAACTAGTATCTTACAATGAGCTTAAACGAAGTTCGTCGTCCTGTTTTTTGCTAGAACTGCGATTTAGATTGAATACCAAGTTGAACAACACGATAAATTACTGAACACGCTTTCATGAACCAGTAAAAGTAACGATGCTAAAAACCATTCTGGTGATACTCAAGTTTTCTTGTAATCTATAATCATTTTTCACGTAACTTTTGTCAAATATTTGTCACAATGGTGATACCCAAGTAGTTGCACACTCAGGTCCAGTGGACTATGCAAAGCAAAATGTACAAATGGGCCTAGTGAGTATATTGAATTAATGGGCCTGGTATATTTGATTTATTTGAACAAGGATCTCGTGATATATATATATATATATTAGAGCTGGCATAACAGGTCACACGAACCTGTTAAGACACGAACCTGTTAAGGTCAAACACGAACACGACCTGTTAGCTTATCGTGTCATTTTTCTCAAACACGAACACGACACGAAAATAAACAGGTTAACCTGTTAAGGACCTGTTAAGAACCTGTTAAGACTTAACATGCATAGATCCAGATTCAAGAACAACAACAAACATTATTCCAAAAGAAAAAAAAAATCCGTCACAGATTCGGTGTTACATTATTCCAAAAGTTAAATCAAACATTATTCCAAAAGATAAATCAAACATTATTCCAAAAGAAGAAAAAAAATCCGTCACAGATTCAGTGTTACATTATTCCAAAAGATAAATCAAACATTAACATCAAACTAAATATACAAATCAAAAATTAACATTCGGTGTTACATAGATCCAGTAACAAGAACAACAACAAATCCAACAATACTTTTCAACCTACGCATCATCACATTCAACAAGAACAACAACAAATCCAACAAGAACAACTCGTGAGTCGTGACCGAGTCAACTCATACGCATACACGCGTTTTCATACCGTTTCTTCACGCGATCTACATGCTTAAGGTGTTATAATGATGGTGGTGACGGTTTTCAGTAGCGGTGGAGCAAGATGGAGGGTATTGGAGGTCGTCTTTAGGCGCGTGTGGTATATCACAATAAAGAGGGACTCATAAGGAGTCTAATGGTGGTGGTGGTTTAGTTGGGTGACTGGCGGTGGAGTGGTGGCGTGGCCAAAAGAGTGGCGGCGGCTAGATATAGAGAAAAAGATGAGAATATGAGATGGAGGAGAAGACTGCTTGTTGATTTAGTAAGTGGATAAGTGGATTTTAGGGTTATATATTTATATGTATATATATTATAATCTTAACAGGTCACTAACAGGTCTTAACAGGTCTGACCTGTTAAGACACGAAAATTAACAGGTCTTAACAGGTCTGACCTGTTAAGACACGAAACCTGTTAAGGTCAAACACGAAACCTGTTAAGAACAGGTCGTGTCGTGTCGTGTTAACAGGTTTCGTGTCAAAATTGCCGGCCCTAATATATATACTTAAAAAAAATCACATGTTAATGGTGAAATGCAACCAATACAACTTAGGCTACATGTTCAATGTCCCTTCACTCACATTAAAATGGCTCCATGCATTTTTTGATATGTTGGTGACAACTGTAGGTCTGTAGTGCTCTAAATTTAGAACTGAATTCAGTAACTTTGATTTTCAAAAAGTGGTTAGCATCATCATAAGTTATGTCGATAAGAAGTGAAGACGAGAATCCCGACATCACGAATCATGTCAAAAGACAAAATGTTACGACACTTTGGTTAGGAACTAGCAAACACATTTGATTTATGTGTTTACCATGAACATGTTACATAAACTTCATATGAAAGAATACCATACTTAAATTTGTTAATAAGATCCTTTGGTCCCAACACTTCATTAAGAGGGTACCCACGACAAAAATTCCAAATCATAAATAATGTATTAAAGGACCATGAAGTTGATGTTAGCAATAACTCACAATAAAATTGTGATTACTTGGTCATTTGGTCTTGAGTGTCAAAACCAAATTCAATTTTACCCAAAATTCACAATTATCATGTTCGCATGCAAAAAAGAAAACGTGAGAAGGACTTTCAACTTTCAAATTGCTTAATGATAAATTATACAAATACTCGTGAAAAGCGATGGTATATAATAACAAATAATTATACTTGCGAACTTGTGATTTTTGTATGACTTTTGATGCAACATTTGCGAATTCAATTTGTAGTCATTTTTTTAATTCTTTATTTTGGTAGGATAAAAAAGCTTCCATTCGAAATTGGTAAACCATGTACTTATGCTTAGAAATTAAAAACATGTCTTATTAAAAAGTTTCTATTCAAAATATAAATCATGTAGGTTTTGTTTTGTTTTTTTTGTTTTTTTTTTTTTTTTTTTTTTTTTTTTTTTTTTTTTTTAATCTAAATTGTTATTTTAGAAGTTGTCATTTAAGATTAAAGTTTAAGAAGCATTAAGGGACATTAATAAACGGTATTTTAAAGAAACCACTGTACTAAGCATAAATACTTTATAAGTAGTATAGATGATATTATCTGATTTAAATATCACGTGAAATTACTTGTTAGGTCCAAGCTCATTTTGCAAGCTTAGTGTTGATTAAAATTTTAGGGGGTGCTTGGTAAGGAGGTTAAGGGGGTTGGGGAATGGGTAAGGAATTCAAAAGGGCCCACCTCACTCAAATTAGGTGCTTGGTTATGGTGTGCAAAGGTATTGATTACCCTGTAGTGGGTAATCAACATTATAGAGTAAATTGAGGGGTAAGGTATTGATTACCCACCTCACTCAATCATTTGCATTCCCTTTTCCTTTTCCTTTACCTTTACCTTTACCTTTCCCCACTTTGAATCAAGCGGACCCTTAAATTATTTTCCAAAAAGTATTTGATCAATACACATAATAATTCATATGAGGTTTCTTTATTAAACATAAACTAGTCACTTAAATTACTTTTATAATATTCATCGTGCATTTCTAATTTTATTTCGATTCAAAAAATGGCCGGTATGACCAAATTTATTGAAAGCAGATCAGTAATTTCGTGGATTAGTCGGCCAAAAGGTCGAAAACCATGGTTGTATTTTTTTAATAAGAAATATCAAATTAAATTCACATAACTTTTAAGTTTTGCATGTCAATCCATTACATTTTAAGGCTATTTAAGTAATTTGACTAACTATAAACACATATAATCTTTCATAAGCTCGCTTCAATTTATTTGACCTTATAAAAGCTTCTATAAACTTTTGATGAAATGTGAAGTATATATTACCATCAAAACTTCTAACTGTTACAAAGATTCAAATGAGGATTAAAGATGAATCCTCAAACAAAGACTACAACATCATATAAACTGAAAAACCAAAACAACTATACTTCACATTTTGTACTATCAACGAAATCTTAATGTTGATCCAGTGTAGAACAACACAAAGCACATTGACAATATGCCTCATGACTGTTTAAGGACTATAACGACAAACTACATTTCCATCATGAAGACAAGCTTACAACATTTCTGCAGCAACCACCTCACAGAAAGATCATAAGCTTGGCATCCATGAGTGGCATCATCCAATGTATAGTCCTTGTTACCTACTGAAAAAGGGCTACATTTCCTTTATGAAGGCAATTTGTAATTCTGATTGTAGCAACCCCTCATAGAAAAATCACAAATTGGCATCCAAAAGAGGCACCACCCTCATATCAGAGGCCAAACCATCTCTATCACTCCTTGTCACCTTAACATTCCAACTTATCTTAATTTCCCTCACTACAGAGGTGACTTTGACAATAAGACTCATCAAAGATGTTCTAAACTGCTCAATAATCAACTGAATAATCACGTCTTCTGTTCTTTTTTTTTTTGAATTGAAAGTTCCTTACATTTCTTTCCTGCCATATCATATAAGTAGTAGCACCAAGAAACAGTCTTTTAGCAATATTTCCAATACTGTTTTTAAACCCTAAACTAATCATAGCAAGAATAAGCAAAGACCACTTATCAGGTAGATTACAATTCATTTTTTGAAGTAAGGTTTGCCACACTTGCTGGAGAATTCACATTGGAAAATTAAGTGATCATGTGAATATAAGCACTTTTCACATAAAGCACATACCAAATCCAAAGCAGGATTCCACTTGGCTATCCTATCTTGTGTCATTAGTCTTCCTTGAATAGCCATCCACATCGTAAAGGAGTGTTTGGGAGTACACATAGAAAACAAGATAAGAGATTTCCAATGGACTTTCTTCTTAGTTATCTACATAACCTCATCTTTTTTGCTTCAATCAGGGTAGGCACAGGAAGCTGGTTTAGCACAAAATACTTTGAACTCCATATTCTTTCCACTTCCAACTGCCATTTTCAATAAGGTTTGTAACACATTTATTTTTACTGAATCTAGCATCATATATATCTCTGTTAGTTACGAACTTATACATAGGACATATATCATGCTATATATGATACCATACAGAAGTTCCCCTCCCATTTCCAATCATATGAATCTTTTCTCTTTGTTTCAACAAATTCCTCCATCCTCAATTATCATTCACATCAGCTTGAACCTCCCACACACTCTTACCTTATGAAGTGATGCGATGGAATTTACACTAGGCGCCCCAGAAAAGAATTTGAAAATTTATATGAGATGGTGTCAGGTACAAAAAGTGCAAGGTCGCCTAGCTTTACACTAACATGAGGCGGCCCAGAAGTTTTATAAAGGGACGACATCAGAAGGTCTCTTGGGCGATACGAAACCCTAAAAGCAGTGACCTGACGGCGTCAGGACTTATAACCCGACGCCGTCAGCCTTGTAAATCTATATATAGTTTTTGCTTTTTCATTCATTAAAAGGGTGGAACTTTGTGTACAAACCCTAGTTCAACTTTTGCAGTAAATTTAGGGGTCCAAACCCTCTTTTCTTCCATGTTTAATTAAATATAAGTTTTCCCTTTAATCATTCAACATGTCTATGTGTTGTTTGATTAATTATTTGTCTTTTCTTTACATTAACATGCTAGCTTAGATTTCCTAGTGTTTGATTAGATCTAATGAAACCTAGTTATTAATTATTTATTGTTGATTGACTAGCGTTATGCTTAAGAAAACTGGCTAATCTCCTATACGGTAACAAGCTTGAACGTCTTAAGAAACGTAATCGGATGTGTACTACGGTTTTATTGGTTGTATTTAATGTATGAGTAACTATTAATGAGGCTATGATAGGATACTAAACGTGTCGTCATAAGAAGAGATAGAAGCTCATAGGGTTGGGGAAGGACGTACACGCCCCCACGAATGGTATTAAGGAATACAATCCTTCATCCAAACAATCGTGACAAATCAACGAATCAGTAGGAGATAACTATGGAGTAGTGAAATCTAAGTAAACACAATTTTCTCTTATAAGTAGTCCACCACATTTATTTTCTTGTTATTTTATTTCATTTTGTTTATTATTAGTTTTTGGGTTAGTTGACTAGCAATATATTCCGCCCAATCTTCAAATACCCAAGTTTTTAATTGCTTTCATAAAAATATAAAAAATACAAAAAGAATCATCCCTCGCCTTTAGACTTAGATGACATAGTTTTCAATCCTAACGACACTATTCCCCTAGAGTACGATCAATCCCCCAGTACTTGCCACTCACTATACTACACCGGTCAGGTACACTGCCTGGAGGATTGCAAGCTTTTCAAGATCCATTGAGAAGTAAAACTTTTGCGAGTTTGTAATCCTGCATCACTAACAAATTATAAAAACTCAAACACTTACAAGCCCTTAATCCTTTATAAACTCGTAGCAAAACACAACCATGTTGTTTGGGATTCAAAGCCTTTGTAAAACCAGTTAAGGGTGTGTTTGGTTGACATATATTGGTATGAAGGAATGGGTGTAAACATATTACTTATCATCTGATATTAATATATGGGTTTGACTAAACCCCCATAAACCCTACAAGATGAGGGTTTGAGGATACCGAGCTATATTAGTGGGTATGTGAAAACCATTCCCCTGGCTCCTAAATAATTTATGCAGGGACCACTGATGGAACAACCTGGGTGATAAAAAGGGACTCACAATTAAACAACTTGAGATGAGATTCTGTGTTTTTATTTATTTATTCAATAACTTACATAATGATAAAGAGGAACCCACTAGATAGCCACTTTTATTGATACCCGTGCCTATTGTGATTGATGAAAACAAACCAAACATACCCTAAGGCTACACACAGTCGTGACCGGGTCATCAGCTATCTCACTCTACTGACCAGACACGACCAAGTTGCCACAGTCGATGACCGAGTTTTTTTGTTTTTTTTTTTTTTTTTTTTTGTTTTTTTTTTTTTTTTTCAAACATTTTAAACAACAAATTTAAAATTCATTAAAAATAAAAAATTACAATGCTAATTCAAATAAACATTAAAACATTACGTAAATTATTCAAATAACATTAAAAAGATCACATGAATTCTTCATCGTCATTGTCACTACCGTCTTCGTCTTCATTCTTTTGATTGACTTGATTTCTACGATTTCTCCAATGTGTTCGATCAATTTAGATTTTAATTGTAGATGAGTTGATGAGTCCATTAGCTCCTGAGTAACTACTAACGATTCTTCATGTGATCTCAAGGGATCGTGATCATGATGGGCCCCATCTTCGAACCATGTAGGATATATCGCTCGCTTGTTGTGTCAAATGATCATATTATGTAATATGATACATGTATAAACAATATCTTGGAGATCCTGTTTATAAAGCCCTCGAGCTGGAACTTTAAGCATTTTCCACTTCTTCTTCAACACACCAAAAGCTCGTTTAACATCTTTTCTTGTTGCTTCGTGCTTCTTCTTGTACAAAATTCTTTTATCGTCACCCATGGGAGGATTTGAAATGGACTTAATAAGAACGACCCATTGTGGATATATCCCGTCAGTAAGATAATATCCCTTTTTATAAGGTACATCATTAGCCTCGAATTCAAGGTCTAGTGCTCTCCCAGATTTGATATCATTGAAAACAGGGGAACGATGTAAAACGTTTACGTCATTATTCATCCTGGAGACACCAAAGAACAGATGCCAAATCCATACATCTTGGGAGGCGACCACTTCCAATAAAATGAATGGATGTGGCTCGTGATCACCCCTGGCATATTGACCTCTCCAACTATTTGGGCAATTCTCCTACGACCAACTTGTACAATCAATGCTTCCCATCATCCCAGGAAACCCATGCTTATGCTTGTGATGAGCATAAAATCTTTTAAGGTCAGAATATGTGGTCTTTCGCAATAACTCAGCACCATATAACTCCATGCTAACCTTGCAAAACTTACGAAGACATTCACGGGATGTTGTTGCAGCCACTGCCAGATTCTCGTTAAGAGAATCAGGAACGGCCGCGTATCCCAATTGACGAATGGCCGCAGTACACTTGACCAATGGGCTAATACCAGGTATGCCCCTAGCATCAAGAGTTTGTTGAAAATAAGGAGAATAATCGGTTACCTCTTGAACAATTTGTGTGAATAGTTCTCGGCTCATTCGGAACCGTCGATAGAATGTTCTTTAGTCGAATTGCGGGTTTTCAGAGAAGTATGCCACCACTAAACGATTATGAGCTCCCTCATGATCCCAACGTATGTACCTTCGTGGAACTTTTTGGCTGTAATGCTTGGTAAGCGTTCCAAGCAAACTCCGTAAACTCACTAATAACTTCATCATCGTTGGAAGGCGAAGAAACAAAAAATAGCTCGTAAGACATAATTAAATGAATGTGTTTGAAGGTATTGATAGAAATGTTGTTTGAAATTGTGTGTTTAGAAGTGTGTTTGAGGTTAGTATTTATAAGGTTGTAAAGTGGTAAAGTGTGTTTTTTTTTTTTTTTTTTTTTTTTTTTTTTAATATCAAACGGATAGTTTTTTCTGGAATATTGTGTGTATACAATCGGTCGAGTTTTAGATCAATACACCCAAAACCAACCAACTCGACTAATCTTCATTTTTTCCCCACACTCGACATGACCGATTTCAATATCGGTCACCCCTTGGGTTCGACCGATTTTTTCGTCCCACTGCGCACAACCTAAGTTTTTATTTTCATAATAGGGCTGAGCAAAACCGATCGAGTCCCGAGTCCAGACACTCGACTGAAACCAATCATGACCGACTAAAACCGAGACTAACCGACTACTACTCGGGTAGGGACTTGGTTTGGATTTCCACCTTGTCGGGACTCAGGTCGGGTCGGGACAAAGAAAACCGAGAAAATACAAAGAAAACCGAGACACCAGACAGAAAACCGACCATTACCGAACCGACCGGAGTAAACCCGAGTAGTTTCGGGTCAGGATTTTGTTTGGTATTTTCATTATCTCAATTTCGGAATGGGTCGGTTTCGGATCGAGACGGGTCGATTCCGGCCGGATGCTCACCCCGTATCGAAAACTTAAAAGTTAAGGCTATGTTTGGCACACAAGATTCTTGGGAGATTGTGCTTATTTTTTTAAAAAAATAAGCTACTTAAAAAATAATTTTTGTTTGGCAGACATAACTTATAAGAGATTCTAAAAAAATAATCTTTCATAATCTCTTAAAACCAAAAGTTACTTCATGTAGCTTATAAAAATAATCTCTTTTTATAATCTCCAGTACCAGCACCATCTCCGGCACCAGCAACAGTTACTTTCGTCAAACATACCCTAAAACACATTGACCCAAACACTCCTTGTACTTGTAGATTTACAACAAGCTTTCAAATGTCAATGTCTTCGTAAGTGGGCTTTGTTCATATTAGCTCAAAGTCTCAAACACAAACATATCTTCCTTCAAAACAATAAAACCAATCCAACATTAAATACCCAAATCAAACTTTCCATTTATATCAATCTTTTTACCAGATCTTAGCTTAAAAATCAAACCTTTATTGTTCTTGGTGTTAAATCCCATCTGGGTCTTTTTTATAATTAGTTTTTGTATTAAAAAAAGATTTTTAATGGTGGGTTCAAAAAGTGATGGTGCCACATCATCATCTTCAACAGCAGCAACAACAGGTGGTTTGGTTGCTAATAGAAGAGACCCTTATGAGGTTTTGAGCGTTTCAAAAGAAGCATCTGATCAAGAGATTAAATCTGCTTATAGAAAACTTGCTCTTAAGTAAGCTGGCCTTTTTTTTTTTTTTTTTTTTTTTTTTTTTTTTTTTTTTTTTTTTTTTTTTTTTTTTTTTAATGTTTGTTGGATTTTTATGTATAAAGTGGTTGGTTTTAAGGTTAAAGTTTGAATCTTTAGTTTTCTTGTGTATGAATTAAGTTATTGATGATGAATTAGTAGTTTTTTAAGACATGCAGGTTAAAGCGTAGGTCATGGGGTCAAAATCTGCCCCCTGTGTCCCGCGAATTATGGTGTTATGGGACCGGTGGGCGGGGTCGCTAGAGGGATTGAATTGGTGTAGTGTTGATGTGGTGGGTATTGTATGAGTTTGTTTTAGTGTTGCATGAGGCTAGTTCCCTTGTAGGCTAGTTCCCTTGTATCTTGTTTGTCGATTTGTTATTTATAAAGTTGCTAAATTTTGTTAGGGTTAATTTGGTTTTCTAAATCTTGTTTAAATGTCGTTTCGTGAATTGTTGGAAGCTAAGGATGAGTAGCAATGGGTATAAATCGGTGTAGGGTTGATAGGATATGAGCTGGATGTGTTTGTTTTAGTATTAGAGTGTTGCATTGGGTTTATATAGATTGTCAAAGCATGACTAATGTGTGTCAATAGTCATCTATTAAGTGCTTAAGTTAATCGTAGAAAAATTGAGTCAACTTTTAGGTCCTTTGTTATGGAAGAAAGATTAATAGATGCCAATTATTGCCGATTAATAGAACAGAATCAGTTTCGAGTATTAGATAGGAACACTCAAAACTGCTAAAACTTATCTGATTATTGCCGATTGATACGCTGCGTATCTGATTATTGCTGGTTGAGGGTTAGACTTAGTACATTAATGTTGTTAATATTGGTTATATGCAGGTATCACCCTGATAAAAATGCCAGTAATCCTGAAGCCTCAGAACTATTCAAGGAGGTTGCATATTCTTACGGCATTTTATCCGATCCAGAAAAAAGAAGGCAATACGACAATGCAGGATTTGAGGTAATCTTCAACCTTCACTATTCTTGTATATGAATGAATTTCATTAGGTTAACATGCATATAATAAGGTTTAGGTATCTGTACTCAAAACGTTTAGATAGGCGGAGAAACCCTGACCCGTGCACTCCTTTTGATTTGAACGGAGGAAGACCTTAGTGTTTATCTTTAATTTACTGAATAATTGATGATTTTTCAGTAATGTTTTCAATCTACTGATGGATCTGATTTAACATTGAAACAAATTACATTTTCCAAATGAATTAGGGCTCGGAATTTGGAGAACTATGAATACATGCAATGTGTTGGAGGTCATGGTAGCGTCAATAACTAAATATACACAATCCTTGTTACAATTAAAGCCTACAGTGTGTACATATGTAACAATCTGACTCGTCAAGTTGGAGCAAATACACATGCACACCAAATTACCGCAAGGTAAATTTATCTAAGGTATCCGTAAGGGTTTTACTAGGATGTTGTCAAGGCCGTAGACTATCCATATGCGAGTTTTGCATGACAGGGCTATTGCTACAATTTAAGTATGCTCCAAATTGCAATTTATCACGATGTACTCATGGAATACTTGGTTCTTTGTTAGTTTGTTATGCTTATGATGATTGATTGTCACTTTTTAGGTAGTGGTCTATACGTTCTTATGTAAAACATCTGCCATAGCATAATGCATCCCTAACAAGAAAGAGAGACCAACCCGTTACTTGCTTTTGTAAGACACTAGGACACATTATTAGCACCAAAAGAACCAAATTCTCTTCTAACACGCAGTGACAGGAACAACACGCAGCCACAAGAAGATTTTGCTGTTGAACTTCTACTATGCAGCTATAAGAGTTTTGTTTAAAGTTTATAGAGTTCTGCTGCCGTAATATATGAAATAGGACACCCGAATGGCTAATGTAAGATGTATCGATGAACCTATGACTATTAATTATACAATGTACACTCGGATTTTCGCCCAAGGTATGCACTAAAATTTACACACTGGAAAACACTACACCTTCCGTATCTGCATGCATACCTGACATGCCACACAACTCCACCTAGGTGTATGACCGATGCAAAGTAATTTAGTCATTGTATTTCTTATAGAAGCTAACAAGTATATACTGTCATTACCTCTATCATTATGTTTTCATAATTCTTAATTTCACTACATTACAGTTTATCACATCTTTTCCTTAATTTACATAATAATGAATGCTAAACATCTTTTGTCAATCGAATAGGCAATTGATGCTGAAGGCATGGACATGGAAATTGATTTATCCAACCTCGGAACCGTGAATACAATGTTTGCAGCATTATTCAGGTACTTCATATAAAAGAATTACGAAGTTCGAATCTACCATGGCTCAAGTACTCATTCTTTTCTTTTCTTCTTTTAAGTAAGCTTGGAGTTCCTATTAAGACAACCATTTCTGCTAATGTTCTTGAAGAAGCCTTAAATGGAACTGTCACAGTCAGACCCCTTCCAATAGGATCGTCAGTTAGTGGAAAGGTGTGCATTTTTTATATTTTTTTGTTACAAGATTATAATTTGATTTTGGCAATATTAGTGCGTTAACTAAGTTAAATTGCAGGTAGAGAAACAATGTGCTCATTTTTTTGGTGTTACGATAAGCGATGAACAAGCTCAATCAGGGATTGTTGTTAGAGTTACTTCAGCCGCACAAAGCAAATTTAAGGTACTGCAAACATTCAGAGTATTATACTGTGTTGATATTTTTATCGTATCATTTATTAGAATGTTAATCTTAATGCTAACATTTCAGCTACTCTATTTTGAGCAAGACAACGGTGGAGGTTATAGCATAGCGTTACAGGTACATCCTTTTATATTATCTTTGGTTGTTTGAGAATTGAAATACATAGTAACTCCCCACTACTTGTAGCAAACATTGCCTCGACATATAGATAGGCAACTAAAACAAGGCTAATAGATTACATAAGTAAAAGAGAACCGGCTGTTAATCATGGCTTGTTACCTTTGCAACATGATTGTTATAATTTTTCCGTGCATGCTTAGCAAACTTTTATTCCGACACTGTATGCATGCAGTGTCCTCCTTCGTGATAAGAGCTACGTGCTCTTGAGCTTTGTGTCGATTTTGTATTTTTATCCATCTATGATTCATGTTTATGTGTAGCCTAGTAGCATACCCTTTTCATTATGTGATTATATGTGCCTGTAAAGGTTACTTCCAACTAGAGTACGTCTACTATGCCATTTAATTTGTAGAGTTATATTTTCTTATCTTTGTTAGCTGACATATTCAGAGTTTCGTAAGCTTTAAATATTAGGGTGCTGTGTCAATGAGAATACCATGCCTTTTTATGAGTTTCGCGTTCAACCTATGGCTTGCAATTAGAGCTTCAAGCAATCTAGTAAGATCTGCGAAGACTTTGAAACCTATGTAGTTACAGGAGATACATGTAGTAACAGTCACACTCATAGTGAGAGTGTAAAAAGGTTTCGTTCTTATAAGTATTCTAATTTCCAAGTGGACCGAATCTTTCTTATGAAGGGTGAATACGCGTAGGTGCAAGAATTATGATAGCCTATATGGTTGAGCAGATTTTGCGTAGTAAAAGTGAGGTGCGTGCCTGGCGAGGTTTAATTTAAGTCTATTAGAGTCTCCTGAACGCCTATAAACCCATTTTAGATGCAAATTTCGTGGTTTTCTAACTTGGACACTTATGGTTGATATATTGACTACAAGGGGTAAATTGTAAGATGTTCGAATCTTGCCCCCACATCAATTTGTTACAAGTGTGCCCTTCAATATTTTTTTTTTCTTTTCAGAAAGAATATATACTAGTCATATACGCTGATAGATGTTATTAGCCTACTTCAAACTATTATTAGAGTGATTATGCCTCGATCCCTGTTTAAATCATACGTTTGCGGTTCTAGTTATCAAGGTGTACTGAAGCGAAGAGATAAGCAAAGCGTTTAGATAAACTAGACCCTGACCTTGAACTAGGAATTGGTCTCTTTTGCTGGCATATGGAGTAAGATTAAGTTTAAAAGGAAAAACACGCATCCTAAGGGCGGTTTGGTTTTATAAACTCAATTTATCATCTTGGACCTTGATTGGTCTTAATATAAAAAGCCATTTATTGATGGAACCCGTGAAGTTTCATGGGACACTTAATGGATATAAAAAGACCTTACTCGGCCCCATTTTAAATTTAAGCAGACTATAAGCAAGTCATTAGGTGCTTTTTTTCTATATAAGATTTTAAGTGGATTTAACTTTCGTGGATTAGAGTTGCCTATGCCTTGAGGTTGTGTGAAAGTTGTTTCCAGGACATATCTATGTCGTGTTTCACTCTTAGTTCCTTTCAATGCCAGACAATGTTTTCTTGATATATAATTCTGAAGGTGAAAACCTAGGAGGGATGGGTAGGTTGTACAAACCTTTTACTACTTTTGTCGATACTTTAAATGCAGATTTTCAAATAGCAAATTAGCAACTTACAAAATACAGAATCTCAATCAGGCGGAAACCTAGAGTTACAAAACAAATCAGAATGTAAATCTATAGCGGCTTGGACACTTTATCCTACATTGACTTTCTCATCAGTGTTGAGAGGCAAGTGGCAGTCACTCAAACTCTGCTGCAGCTATGTGCTATGTTACTACTTGTTACATTAGAGATAAGCTGCCAGCAAGATTGGATGATCAGTATCAGTGGATAGATATTAATCCAGCTTATGCTCAAAGATTAATGTTAATTGCCAGAATATTTATTACAAAGTATATGGCAAAACCTCCCATTATTCTCTTCAAAAATCGTCTCTTAAATAACTTATAAAATAACCCAATACTTGGGTATTTAGCCGACGGAAACTTTCTTATTTGACCCATTATGAACTCGAGATCACTTGAACTTATTTTCATTAATGCACAAGTGGTCCTCGATTTTAGAAGCTTCAACATATATCATCTTTTTGTCATATTTTTGTAATGTCAGATCATGATATGTAGACTTATTTCACTCATCACAACTTGTTTCACTCAGCTGAGTGATCTAGAAGTCACAAACATTTGAAAGACAATTCAGATGAAAACTGAGACTGGTATTCACGCTTACAAGTTCATTTAACTTCTAGGTAAATGGATGAAAAAATGCTGCCCTTGTGTTTTCATTATAATTGGGATCTAGATGTAGCAGATAAAATGTAATAAAATCTGTGATACAACACTTTCTATGAGGGCGTACATAAGCAGTTTTATCCACATTTGTTTTTAAGAAGTAACAAATTTACTTGGCGTTCAAGTGTTAAATTCACACATTGAGAGATGATGTAAAATATTTTTGTTCGGGTCTTGATGCACTTGATATTTAACTGACACATGGAAATTAGTTCTTGATCTTTCATTCTCGCTTTATCTCCTCTTATCTTTTCATACCAAGATTAATTTGAGGTGTATTTATCTGCACATGGTTATGTTTTTATGGAATAATTTCCTAAAGTTATCATTTATGACTTCATCTCGTGCAGGAAGATAGTGAGAAAACCGGTAAAGTGACGTCCGCAGGGATGTACTTCTTGCATTTTCAAGTATATAGAATGGATTCAACTGTTAATGCCGTAAGCACCCATCAGCAACTATAACACTTTCCGGCCCATTTAAATCTTTGTAATTGATTTGGTGATTAAAGCACCCTTGTTATCATTTTGTAGTTGGCAATGGCTAAAGACCCTGAAGCTGCGTTCTTTAAAAGGTTAGAAGGTCTTCAACCGTGCGAAGTCTCGGAATTGAAATCTGGCACTCACATATTTGCTGTCTACGGTTAGAAACCCTACATTTTCTTATTTTATTTCTATTATTTTTGGTTGTATGTTTTTAAAATAAGAAAAAGATTTAATGCAGAGTTGCTAATGTCTTTTCTTGCAGGAGATAATTTTTTCAAAACAGCTTCGTACACAATAGAGGCTATTTGTGCCACAACATACGAGGATACAACTCATAAGCTCAAGGATATTGAGCAGCAGATTTTGAGAAAGAGAACCGAGCTACGCCAGTTTGAGACAGAGTACAGACAGGTATGTTGTCCTCCCGTGTGGCAAAATGGCTAGGGTCAGTTAACATGTTAAAATGAGCGGGTCGGGTGTACCCAAGGAACTTTTTGTTAAAAAAAAGTTCAGTTTTTTTAATAAACAAATCAAGGACAAGCTTATGCATCAAAATATGCTTTTTGGCAACTTTTATGCTCTTATTTATTCACTGATAGTTATTATTTTTAGTGCGTTAAACCTCCAAAATCAATTTAGTTAGAATATACCAAAACTATATTATGCCAATAATAATCAATCCTATTTTAACTAAAATGATATTGGAGGCTCTACACATTAAAATACACTTTTGGGCAACTTTTGACCTGTTTCTTTGGTAGCATACTTTTCCTTTCACCCGCTTGATTTGTGAGTGATAAAATATAATCCCTAAGTAAATGGGTGGCTATTTGATCTTTTGCAGGCTTTGGCACGATTCCAAGAAGTGACCAACAGATACACCCAGGAAAAGCAGAATGTATGTGCTTGTGTGTTATGATATGTTTATTAGAGGGTTAATCACCAAAACGGCATAAATAAAATATTTCAATTTGCAACAAAAACTACCTATTTACCCCTATCTTTACTTAATCCATGGGGTCATTTATTCTACACAAATGCCCTTTTTGTCAATTTATCTTAATGTTTTCTTTTCTTTCAAATAATCAGAATTTGCTGAACATTCAAAGCAACTGATTATTAGATCACTGCAACTTCATACGCCATTTCCAAAAAACTGTCATATATCTGATTCTTAGTATAAAAATGTCACATAATCAAGCATATTTTTTTTATCCGATTATAAGCTTACCATGTTTTATATGATGATAAACTATACAGGTGGACGAGCTTCTTAAACAACGCGACAGTATCCAATCATCGTTCACGGTAGCTAGGTCTGTTGTAGTAGGTAGTGGGAGTAATAATCAAGCTAGTAATGGAGGAGGAACCAGCACCAAAGTTCCCGCTAGTGAAGGTGAAAGCAGCAACAACCCGAATGAAGAAGGAGCCTCTGATAGCAAATCGAAGAAAAAATGGTTCAACCTTAACCTCAAAGGTTCGTCTGATAAAAAATCGGGTTGAATCACATCCTTTGACAATTTCAAACTTGTGGTTTATGATTGATGAATCTGTTTGTGTCATAGATGCGCGCTTGTTAGGTACATTTATTCATGTTCTATTTTTCTGCTATTATACAAGGTTTGTATGTTCATAATGGCTTGTTATTCATCAAATATTAGATTTAAAAAAAAAGGTTATTTGGATCTTTTAGTACCTCCATATGTTAAATCAATTGATTAATTTTTTTAATGAAAGATGGATGGTTTTAGTTATATTTAATTGTTGTTTATACTTATGATTGTTTTGTGCATATGCAATTATGCATGAGTAATATGCCATGTAGAAACAGCATTGGTAGTGTTGTGAAAAGACTTGTATTGGCAGCAACAATATACATCTGAAAGGAGCCTCTCTACCTCAGGTAGGGGTAAGATTGTCTACGTCTTAACCTCCCCATACGCCTTAGAAGACGGTATTGGGACCCATAACCGTGGAAGACAGTATTTGGAGTTACTTTATAAAAGGGTTGGATCAGTTGAAAAACTCTTTGCCTCTCATCCCAGAGTTCAAAGGTTCCATCCTCACTCCCTATTAAAAGGCTGGATGTCCTTTTCTATCTTAAGTAGAACTGGAGGCAGCCTCTCTACCTTAAGTATAGGTAAGGTTGTCTACGTCTCAACTTACCCATACACTATGGAAGACGGTATTGGGACGCATAACCCGTGGAAAATGATATTGGGAGTTACTTTACTTTTTTTGGAATGAAAGAAATATCAGACTATTTTAGAGTAAGAAACAGTCCACTGAATCAGTTAAAGCTGTTATATGTGAGCATATTAGATTGAAGCTTCTAAGTTTAAAGGTCATAAAAACTCTAGCAAACTCTATAGTTGCGAAAAAATTATGCACCGGCTATAATTGGCTCAACTCTTTGTGATCTCAAATTCTAGATGATGCCTCTCAGAGTTCTGTATTCTCTGCTGCCAATGGTGTGAGCCTGTGAGGAAAGGTGGATAACAGCATATTCATATCATGCGTATGCTTTATTCAGTAGAGGAAATGTAGTTTGTATTTGAGATATCCTTAGAGTTGTTCTCTGGTAGAGCTCAAAATGATGATGCCAATCTAAGTTCTAGACCATTTATGTGTGTGAGGATGCAAGCTGCAGGCCTAGTATGGAATAGAATCTAGACCGGCAATGTAGTCATCTTTGGTGAGCTAGCTTTAAGTGATCTCAAGTTTTGATGAGGCCACTGTGCTCTGCATCATCCGTGTGAGGAATGATATTATCTGCACAATGGTCATAAGTCATGTTATCCTTAAATGCTTGGTGAATTTGTTAAATGGAATTTTAGTTTAGAATGTTGTATTTGTTCTATAAGCTTTTCGAAATTAGTTGTTTGAATGTTTTTTTATTCCTAGTTACTGCCATACTAGAAGTTTTAGCAGTTTGTAACTTGTATATAGTAGTTTGGAGTAATATATTTCACATTGTTACTAAAAGAAAGGTTGAAATTGACTTGATTAATTAACACTTTTCCTGATTAAAATAACTAGCAGAATTGAGACATGTTCAACCTTTTTGTCATAAAAATAGCCAAATTTCTAATGAAAAATCACCATAGGAATCAAAAATCATCTTAAGTGAGCCGTTTTAAGTACCTCCATTTTGCACCGAGTAAAATATATATGTTTGTAAGTAGTCTTAGTGACTTGATTTACGCCTTTCTTGATCATAACACATACAGAGCTTCAACAAATATACTCCTAAGTATTACATAACCATGTTCATAATATTATAATTTTCTGTACAATTCGTTGTTTCTCTTAATTATCTTGGGTCATAATGTCCGTATATAAATCAGACTAATCAATACACCTCACTAAATCTAGGCCCAGCCCAACTTCATATTACCACGGTACCACCATATATGTTGCTTTTTTAGTTAAGCACATAACTTTTATATTCGTGACGAATCAACTATCAAAATCAAAATGCATATGCTTCTTATTATAATAACAAAAACTACCATTAGTTTTTAAATCATAAAAAGTTGTAAGAGGCGTAGTTGACTCAAACTGCAACTACCATTTTATTAATTTGACTTGTAAAAGATGAGGGTTTTGAGGATATCACTTATTAGTAAAATCCCCGAATTTAGTGCTAGCTGACTAGAATTTATGTTTAAATAATTGTAATTATTGTCCACTTTTCCAGGTATTACTCTAACTTATACTTTCCTTGAGTAATTATGATTTTAAAAACAATAAAACACCTTTCGTTCTGTTGATAGTGATTGTAACTTTTTTTCAGAGATCTACAAATTCTGTGTATCTTATCTTAAGAGCAAAAACTATTCATAATAAAAATGTTGTATTAGTATCTCTGATCAAACTTGGATAAGAGTAAAATGTTCTAGCAAAAAGATCAAACTCATTATAACTAATGTATAGATCGAGAAAAATATGTTACTCTTTAGGGTTTAGGTCAAAAAATAGTAACAAAATTTTTCCAAAGTTTCGTTTTAGTATTTAAACTTTAAAAAATATAATTAAATGCAACGAACTTTAATAAAATGTTTCAATATACATATTTTGATGTATTTTTATATTAAAAATACTGACACGTGTCAGTTTTTATGGTATGACAACATCAAAATATGCATATTGAACATTTTAAGAGAGTTTGTTGCATTTGAATTTACCTTTTATAGTTCACGTATCAAAACGAGATTTTGAAAAAGGTTCGTCGTTATTTTTTGACCTAAAACCCTTGCTCTTTACATAATGATTAAGATTTATTGTTTAGAAGGATTTCTTTAGCTGTCTATGATCAGAAAGGTCAAAGTGAAAAGATCAAATTAAGTATCATAATTAAATATGACTTTATACTTGCAAGTTGCAAATTGGCAACCACTATTTATACAAATGAATAAAGTACGTATACTACATCATCTCACACTAAAATGATCAGACATACGATTAGCTATGTAAAATAGAGCGTAACCTTTTTGTTTGATAATTTTATTAATAACAAATTCAAAATCTTTTTGAAATATTCTAATAAAGAAAAAACTACTGCTATATAGTTATTTTATGTTATCTAACTTTATATACAACATTTGCTCAAAAATACTTTCATATACAGTATATCTCTATTTTTATGTCTTTGTATGTGGTTATTTGTTTTGAAAATTGACATTCGAACCTTGGAATTAAACGCTAAAATTTGGTGGATTTGTGGTTCTTTTATGGTTGATGAGATGATCAATAGGTTGGAATTGTATACGTTAAAACGAGCTCGAGTTGAAATTACTACTAGAATAATACTCTTACATTTTTTAAAGAAGCGATATAAGATATAAACATATGTGCATTTCTTGTCCTATATATATAAGCATGTTGAGTTTCAACTTAATTTTAGGTTTGATTCTTATAAAGATATTGTTCCTATGGTCATGATTCTAACTAAGCAAGCGCGTACTGATACGTATATCGTACTTTAACAAATATTTTGGAACGTGAATCTTCTTCATATATTTCGTTAGCAACGAAAAATCCTGATATTTTCTGAAAGATACCCTAATTGTATACCTAGGCCTATATGTACAATAATAGTAAAATAACATTATATACTTTATTTATGTTGTAATAAGAAAATAATTTTAAACACCAATAATTTGGACAATATATATCAACAACTTGTAACTAAACTATTAAATAAAAAAATGCCATCTTAGGTTATCTATTACAAGACTTAGCTAGGTTAGACATAAAATAAATTTAAACAATTAGATCACCCGTAATAAGGATGCTAGAACGCGTCTTCGAGCCAAGGAGGACGCGTCCTCCTTTTTACACTCCCCCTTCGACGCGTCTTCAATGGTTAAAATACAAGACTCGGTCTTGCCAATGACCAAGTTGTGGGGAGTGTCTTGGAGCACAAAAACAAGCCAACAGTAAAAAAAAAAAAAAAAAAAGCTAGACGTTATTAAAAAACGAAAAGCAAAAAAAAAAAAAAAAAAAAAAACGCCTACCCGAGACTTTCAAATTGAAACCAACTACAAACATAACATCTTTTATTATGAATATTGGAAACCCATAACAAGGAACTAAACAAGATTCGAGTCATGAATATTGGAAACCCACAACCAGGAACCACAACAAGATTCGAGACTGAAAAAGAAAAAAACAAAACCCCATATACAAAATATGTTCGCAAGGTCTTAAGGGATTGTGATTTCGGTTCATTCTTGGTTTATTTGAAACCCACAACAAAATAAGCTCATTCAGTTTAAACATAGATAAGTGGTTGCAATTTGGTTTGTGGTTGAGAATAGACAAGATAGACGGGTGGCTTATCTTTTATGATAAGTAAGGTAGGGTTGTAAGCATATAAGTATTATTTTTTCTATTTTATTTGAATTATTAATGTAATATATTTTAATTATTAAAAAAAAGTAATTGTAATATTTAGAAAACATAAAAATGAAAAAATAAAAGCTGGTTGTGAAGTTAATTGTCTTATTACATTAAGGCCTTGTTTCTTTTTTTGTTGGGAATAAGTGGATGGAAAAGGATGTGGGCCCATCCTCTGTTATTGCATCTGATTGCGGACATGGAGGTTTTATTTGCCCTTTGGATATAGAGTATTTAAGAGAAGTTAGTGGACAAAAAAAAAAAAAAAAAAAAAAAAAAAAAAAAAAAAAAAAAAAAAAACATTACTATATTAATTGGCCCCACACTTTTAGTGGACAGATAATTTAACATTAAAAAGAAACGCTCCCTAAGTTTGTTGTAAAGAAAATAAAACTGATGTGACGCTAAAATGACGATGATTAAATTGGTTGTGATGCTCTCTTATTAGGGGTAGCCTTGGATCCATAATTTATGTATAAATCATTTGCAATTAAAAAAGGACACAAGTGACCTAATGTCTACACGCACAAGTACCGTGCCTTAAACTAGCTAGGTTATGATTCTTTTATGGGTAACAAGTACATTAAACAACTAAGAACCAATCTTGACTGTTGTTGAATTTGAACAAAAAGTCTTTGGATCTTATGTCTTAAAGATCACCCCATCTAGTTAGATTCTTTATGGGACACATGCTTCCAAGACTTGTATGATTCTTTAATTATAAACCCTTTAAAAACTCCAGTTAGAGACATCATGTAAGAACATGCATGTATGTAGAACTTAAAAGAATTTCATAAACCAAGTTCCCAGAAAGAAAATTAAATGGATGTGTATTATTGGATAGGTATGCTTATATTTTAATCATGCTTTCTAATAGTTTAGACTTTAGACATCTATTTGTTTGGCAACCATAGGTGTCTTCAAAATGTGGTATTATTTGTTTACATGTGGCAGTCTTATGTTGGATCTTATTTGTCTTTTATGAACCAGATATAGAAAAGAAATGTGAAAAGGATCACTAGAGACATAACATGCATGATTCTCACTGAAGTATACCCTTTCGGAGTTTGAAAATGTTGTTGCATGAGGATATGATTTAAAAAACCCTAAAACTATGTCCTGTGTTAGACTTTTTCTCGGTGCATGAGGACGATATACAAAACAAATAACTTTTAGAATCACATGAATTCGTTCTATATTTGGGGATCGATCAAGTGGCCGTTTATGGGACAATTCACGTGTTTTTAAATTACTTCTGGTTTCGTTTTGAAGTTGAAGAGAGATCAATTTAATTAGTATAAATGGAGCATTACAGAGTAAAGTTAATTTACATATATAAAGGTTCATTACAACTCTCACACCATTTGCTTACGTATGCTAGCTAGAAAAAGATTAACTTACACCAGTTGTAATTCGGTCCAACGTTTACCTCACATATATTTGCCTATTTAAAGCTTATAGAAACACGTCAATGTATAAACATGTTAACAACATGAAAACGTCGAATATATTGTGGTGAATTTGAAACTTGGAAGGCCATTCTGTTAATAATTTATACATTTTTTTTCTTTCTATAACATGATTTTTGAGGTGAAACTCCGAACTTTTCACTCATCATGAGAATTTTCAAATGGTATCCTTAAATTGGTATAACAAAAACGATCGAGTAATTAAACAAGGACTCGATCAAGGAGGAGTCTGATTTCTCTGTATATATAAGATGTGTGCGGTTGTTCTTATACCTTAATACAAATAATCGTATAAAAACATTATTTATAGTTCACGAATTTTTTACGTTTTATTAATGACAAATATAAAAACGTATTATGTAAGAGTTTACGTAAACATGTTTTAGACACAATTATCATTTGCCGCAAATAAAACCCTCGAAACTCTCTCTAGCTTGGCGACTTTGTAGATTTGTCGATACCCTAACCTGCTCGATTCATATAATCGAATTCTCCAAAATCATCGAGTGTGGTTGCTCCTTAATTCACTTTCATTATCTATAAACATATAAGATTATGTCCTAAAATTTAAGAGGGAGTATTAATGACACCAATTTTTTGAGGAGCATTGATGACATAGTTTTTAGAAGTGAAAAATGTAGCCATGCAAGAATCAAGATTAATGCCACGTCCATGTCAAGCGTCCATGTTTATGAGGGGCATGCGAAGTATTCATGTATTCATTGAGGCACTTATGATTGTAGAGGTTACATGAAATAAGGCATTTGGAGAGTCTATTTTAAGTATTAGAGTATGCATTACTTGATCTTTAATAGGAAAATTAATTGGGTAACTCTTTCAACTAATGCGAAGTGTTCATGTATTCATTGAGGCACTTATGATTGTAGAGATTACATGGAATAATGCATTTGGAGAGTCTATTTTAATTATTAGAGTATGCATTACTTGATCTTTAATAGGAAAATTAATTGGGTAACTCTTTCAACTACTTCTTTTGAGTATAAATAACAAAATTTAGCAACCCACAACAAATTATTCCACCGCCACATCCACCGGAACTGACCAACATCAATTGTTTCCGCTGCCGACACCACGTTCAACTAAACTCATTTTAGTCATCGTGGCGTGCATGAGTCGTTGATGAAGAAGGTTATTGAAAAATGGTTGTGATGTATATTTATTTATTTGAATTGTTTCTTTTGGTAATGTGATATGATACTAAGTTTAGTTTTGGTTGTTGTCGTGTGTAATGAGCAGCTCCAAAATGATTAATAACATTGGCAAACATGCTAACATATGGGTATTTGTTTGTGATTGTATTGTTAATGATTAATTTTTAGTAATCTTATATGTGTTGTTTTTGCATGATAGATTTGGGTAAGAAGATGGTATAGGAGATGATATCTTCACCAACAACCGTATGTCTTTTTTTTTTTCCCCTTTTACAAAATATATTTATACGCGTAAAATGTATTTAATTTTATACAAAATATATGTGTTGTTAATGATTCATTCATTTCGTTTTCTTAAAAAAAGTATTCGTGGGGGATAAAGTTAGTTCTATTGTTATATGTATTATCGATTTTTCAAATGTCAGGGAATGGATGAAGGAAAAAAAAAGAATTAGAATACAAAGAAGAGGAAGAAAGCAAAACAACTAACTCAACTCGAGTTGCAACAACAAAAATATGACGAAGAGAAACTTAAAGTCCACTTGGAGAAAGAAGAAAAGATTAAACAAGAGACTGATCACTACCGAGAAACAATTATGTTCATGCAAAGCTTTCCTCATAAGAAAGATGCCAACAACAATCGTCTTCGAGCTTAGGAATGTCGAAAACATGCTCAACCAATGGAATGCAAAGATATTCATCGAGGCAAACTCGGTTGGCTGTTCGGTCCTTTAGGTTTCGGTTGTCTACAATATATGAAGCTGAATCATCCTCTAATCAGTCTCATTATCATAAATTTTATTGATGATTCGATTGCGACACTCAATAGTTGGATGGATTTGAATGTTAATATTTTGTTTGCGTTTAATCTTTTTCACTCTTTGATATCCATATATGTATATACTGAATTGTTGGAGGATTAATTAACCTTAGCTTTAATTTTGTAATCTCATGATGTGAAAGTTATATTTTATAACCTTTTTATCATCATGATCATGCTAAAATATAAAATTCAAACTCTATTAAATAAAAAAGTATGAATGAATGTTCGTCATATAATAAACTTCTACGTTATAAGCACATACGCCATGTCATTGTTAGGCAATAATTTTTTATACTCAATCACTTTTTCAAGAAAATCAAAATTCGAACAAAAAATATTAGTTTTGTTATTTGTTTTTGGAATCATTAAAGTACAATGTTATTTGTGTTTATACTGATTTGGAGGGTATTTGGAAGGTGCTTTTAAAGTGATTTTAACAACTAAGAGAAACTTCTAATACAATGAATCATAAGCATGCAATAAAGTATGAAAAAAAATAGCAATCATCTTTGTAATTAAGCTACTCTCAATTTATTGATCAATTACTTGCGAAGTGCAAGTATGTTTATTGAGAGGCAAAATTAAACGCATATTAAACTATGACCAATTAGATAGACGCCGTGTGCTTCATATTACCAAGCACAAAGGCATATTTTTTATCTAATAGACAAGTATCGTAGGGCAATGTAATAGACCAAAAGAAACAAAGGCATATTTTTTATCATTCAATTAAGTAATAGGCAAAAAAAAAAAAAAAACAAAACCATCACAACTTAGTAACTAAAAGCCCATATATAAAATACAACACCACAAAACAAAAACAACATCAAACATTTTTAAAAATTTTATACAACAAAGTTAAAACATTTCATACAACATACTAAACAATACTTAAGTATACACTCGCCAATATACAGAAAGAATACATGATTAACAATTAGATTCTCAGCCCGTGCGTAGCACGGGTTCTGCAATGCTCGTTTTATATTATCCTTAATTGATCTTGCATTAATTGAATGTCAATACGTTAGTGCATATTGCATGATAAATTGACTTTCGTTTGTTAGTGCTTCAAAGTTATATATTGCTCATTATTATTGATCGATTACCTTAATGGCTGGGGGTTAGATTATTGGTGGTGCGCACACACAAAACCTTAACTTTTCAGTTAGGGTTTTCTCTTTTCATGGTCGATTGATTGTTATTGCTATATGTTGTTTGTTTCTGCTTGTTTTTGACGATTGTTTTTGTTAGTGGGTTTAAAGAGAGATGGAAAATGGTTTTTTGAATACTAATAGCGCGAACAAAGGAACGATATCTGTTGGCGAACCTGTTGATAGTGTGACGAGTGGGAGTGGTGGTGTTTATTTGAGTTCTACTTCTAGTTTAGCCGATGATGGTACGTACATGACTATGGACGGTAAACCTATGGTTGTTCCTTGTGATCCGATCTCTGATTTGGAGTACACGAGTATGGTGCAACCTGAACCTACTACCGTGCACGGGTAGGGCTAGCAACAGGGCGGGTTTGGGGCAGGGCGGCCATCCCCATCCCCAAACCCGATTACCAAAGTTCTCCTTAAACCTTCCTCGATCCCCATCGGGGATCAAATCAGGGCGCCATGTCGGGGCGCGATGCTCCCCCAAACTCACCTCGTATTAATCGGGAATCTTATCGGGGTGTCCTCTTTGGGTGCAATTCTCTACCAAAGCCGCACTATTTCACATTTGTATTATTTTTAGACCGATAGCAATAACTTGAATAATTAAGAACCAATTAATAATCAATTACAAACAAGCCTTATTAAGTTTCAACAATAGTATTATACATAAATAATGATATAAACCGAAAATTAAAACTTAAAAATATGACATTAAACGAGTTCCTATAATCACAATTTTGCAAACTTACAAAGATAATTAAAAAAAGCTAACAATATTAGAGTAATGTATTTTTATTACGTAAATACTAAGAAAATACTATATAGGTATAAATATATTTGTATATGTGTATATGTTATTTGGGCAAGGCGGGGCGGGCGAGGATTCCCCGTCCCCCGCCCTAAACCCGATTAAAATCCCTGTTTAAGCCCCAAACCCGCCTCATAACCCGATTAGCATGACCCACCCCACCCTAATTAGTTCGGGTTTTGGATTTCCTCGTCGGGTTCATGTTTTTTTGCCATCCCTATGCATGGGGAGGCTGTTCATGGTCCAAATGTTAGTGGTGTGGGTACAAATAATTCTGGTGTTAATGTGTGCGTCGGTTGCAACTCTAATGTGGAGGGGTTTACTACAAGGGTTAACGAGATGGGGTCTACCTCTTTTGCTAATGTTTTAAGTCGGAACGTGTCATTAGGAAGGTAAATTTTCAACTTTTGGTTAATGTGAATCGTATTGAAAATCATGACACTTTGTTACCAAAAGCCGCTATGGAGAGTGTGTTGAACCGGTATGAAAATACTCTCGTGGGTTTCTTTGTTGGCAAGAATATTTCCTGCCCGATTGTTCATAACTATGTCAATAATACGTGGGGTCAATTTGGTTTGAAGAAAATTAAGAAAAATGACGCGGGTGTTTTCCACTTTAAGTTTGATTCTAAAGAGGGTGTGGAAAATGTGCTTCAGCGAGGCCCTTGGTTAATTCGCAATTCACCTTTGATTCTTAACAAATGGACTCCTGAGTTGTCGCTAACCAAAAGTGGGGTAACCAAAGTTCCTGTGTGGATTAAATTGCATAATGTGCCTTTACTTGCATATTCTAAAGATGGCTTGAGCTTGATAGCTACACAAGTTGGTAAACCGATTATGTTATATGCTTTTACTAGCTCAATGTGTGTTAATTCATGGGGACATATTAACTTTGCTCGTGCTTTAGTGCAATTATCATCGGACTCTGAATTGAAACGCGAAGTTACTATAGCTATTCCCAAAGAGGATGATAGTGGTTTTATTACAGTGTGCATCAAGGTCGAATATGAATGGAAGCCTCCTCATTGTGAGGTGTGCAAAGTGTTTGGCCATGACCGTATCAATTGTCCAAAATTTGCTAAGGATGTGGTTCGTGGTGACATTAATGTGGCACTGGAAGCTTCTACTACCTTGGATACGGATGATGGTTTCATTGGGGTAAACAATCCTAAGAGTAAGGGAAAGAATGTGGCTGCTCCTTCTCGGCCTGTTGGGGGTGTTCAGCTTAATAAGCCTAAACCAAAATTTTGGAGACCTGCCTCAAATAAACCGGTTGCTACTAAGGAGAAAATCACTAATGAGGCAAGTACGAGTGGGAAGGTTATTGCTAAATCTAACCCGTTTGATGCTCTTGATATGGCCGATACTGATGATAATGATATTCCTCGTGCAA
Organism: Artemisia argyi; assembly: GCA_030686995.1. Classification (NCBI taxonomy): domain Eukaryota; kingdom Viridiplantae; phylum Streptophyta; class Magnoliopsida; order Asterales; family Asteraceae; genus Artemisia; species Artemisia argyi. Next base: position 42,209,123 of record CM060680.1, read on the forward strand.
CAAGTGTTTCTCCTAAGAAGGGGCTAATTTGGAGGTTTCTAAGGGTGGAAATGGAAGTACAACTCCTATTGTTGAGAAAATTAGAAAGATTGAAAAGCTAATTATTTAAGGGAAAGTTACTCTTGTGGATGATGATGGTAAACCTCTTAAAAAGATTGCTTCATCAACTATAGGTGGTAACATATTCTCTAAGGTGGGTAATGTGGTAGTTTCTGACTGCGATGATAATGAAGTTTTTGATAATCACATTGGGACATTGTATTCTAGAAGTGGAGGTAAAGAGCAGAGTCTTTATAAGGAATAGAATGTGGATATGGGTGACGACACCAATTATGATGATGATGATGATGATGATTTTGGCCCCTCTCCTGCATAATTAAAAGCTGTTAGAATTCAAAACTTTCGTCTAAACTAGGTTGTTTTATATTTTTTGCATAAAATATTGTGATGTATATTATTTTATGTTGGTTTTGAGTTAGTAGTATGATTGGTTGTAGCTTGTTGTCATGTATGGCCTGTCATAAATGATTTGTAGTTGTATCAAGCAATCGCTTGCGATTAATGTGGTATTTCAGTCACATTCCGTTGTACTTAAACGTTTTTTTGGAGTAATATATTTTACTGGGTGGAATACCCTTTACAAAAAAAAAAAAAAAAATCATTTTCCACAATCAATTAAGGTTTGAACATATGAATTTCAAAAACTAGCTTAATGATCATAGATATTTTTATAAGTGTTGCAAGAAAAGGCTCGGCCACAAAAGCTTTTTTATTTGTGCAAATAACCCAAAAAAACTAGTCACCGACGGTCAAAATTACAAGAAACATGCAAATCTTGCCAGAAGCATGTTAATTCATTCTTAGTCGTTGTTTATATTTTCCTAAAGAAAAAATCTTGCTGAAAATATTTAAAACTCACCGAACATACCAATTCGATTAATCGCTGATTAATCGCCGCCTATACCGATTACAAGTAACAAGAGGTCGACCGACCAACTACAAACTCATGATTTTTGTGACCTCGGTTTTTATCCTACATAACGCATAAAAACACTTGCATCATTAAAGATCAAGGTGGATTAGGCCTTAAAGATCTGTACAAATGGAATGAAGCAACATTAGCAAAACAGATTTGGAATATTGCTATCAAAAAAGACAATTTATGGATTAAATGGGTGCATGTTTTGAAATTGGGAGAGAAGAGTATTTGGGAACTTAGTGAAGTTCATGGTGATAGTTGGGGTTGGAAAAATCTTCTGAGAATCAGAGATAAGGTTAGAGAGAATGTTAAGGAGAAAGTTAACAATGGAAGAAATACTTCAATGCTGTATGATAATTGGTGTTCAATGAGGTCTTTAATACAATATCTCTCACAGAGAGACATTTATGATGCAAGGTTGAATATGAATATGAAAGTGAGTGATATGATTGAAGATGGGAAATGGAAATGGCCTCTGGAATGTTTTGATAAGTTTTCTATTATTACCAGCCTTGAAGATCCTAACTTCAATATTGAAGTTAATGATGATGTGGTATGGCAAAGTAAGAATGGTGATGAAGTGAATTTTTCAGTCAAGAATGCAACTTTGGATTTCTGTACTAATGTCCCTAAAGTACATTGGTGGAGACTGGTCTGGTACTCACAATGTATTCCTAAACATTCTTTTATACTCTGGTTGGCCATTCAAAATAGACTAAGTACTCAAGAGAAGCTGCAAAAATGGGGTATCTATAATGTCAACAGATGTCCTCTCTGTCAAAATGATAATGAAGATTTACAACCCTTATTTTTCAAATGTGAGTATTCAAAGGAGGTTTGGAATAAAGTAAAATAGATTGTTGATTTTAAGTGTGATAAAACATATTGGGATGAATTGATAAAGAATGTTGCTAATGAATGTATTCATAAGAACATTGGATGGGTTGTAAGAAGACTTGTGCTGGCAGCTTGTGTCTACTTCCTTTGGCAAGAAAGGAATGGGAGAATGTTTAAAGAGGTGCATAATAGTAGTAATGAAGTTTATAAGAAAGTGGTGGAAACTGTTAAGTGTAAATTTCTTGGAATTATGGTGAAAGGTAGTAACACTGTTAGATGTGTGGAAAAGAAATGGCAAGTTAAATCTAGAAGAGCAAAGGTTGTATAGTTTTGAGTATTAATGGCGTGTGAGGTAAATGCTGGGCAATGCTTTAAGGGTTGTTTGGCAGAGGTTTTGTAATAGCAGTTGGCTAATACCATAGGGTGAGTCTTGCTCGGGATGGAGTGGATAATATCCATAATGTAGTATCCTGCTTGGTTCCTTGAGATATTGATGTATGCTTGTAAGCATTACATATGACTGACTTGGTATGGTCAGATATGCAGAGGTGATTTGAATCTGCACATCAGCTAATCCAGGTTTCTTATTGCCTAAATTGCCTGAATAATGCTGCTTTTGGCTCATTTCAAATGATGGCTCTGTATCTTAGATATGATTAGATCATTACTGTCTCCTTTATTCTTTTATTGTAGGCCTTTGTTAGGTAACAATGGGATATTTAGGTTTGTGCAGTCAAGGATTTATTCATTTTCCATAAAGTGAGCTTCCATTTGAGTTGGGTAAATGAGCTCGAGAGATAGTGCATAGTACTAGGAATTGTGAGGTGTGTAAGATGAACCTACATGGTCCTAGTGTGCACTGTCTAAGGAGGAATGGTTGGTACTCACTGCATGGTGTGTGTTCCCATCTATGTGAAGCCATTGTAGTAGATGGAAATGTAGCATATGTGGTATAGCCCATGCTGTGGAGAAGTTATGGGTTACTAGTGAGGCCAAAAATCTATCTTGTCATGGTTATTGTGGTGGCAGATTGAATGACCATGATAAGTAGATATGGTGGAAATGTAACTAGATGGTTCTTGGTGCTTTTAAGGTAAATGAGGACTGTAGAAGTTAGCAATCTGATGATAGATGCATGCAGTGTTTTTGTGATCATAAGTTTAGGTCATGAAGAGTGTATTCTACTGATGTATTCTCAAATGTTTATTTTCAATTATGAGCATAGACTTGTCTATTGCTATCATCTGTTGATGTATGAAGTTTGTATAATAATATAAGTTTACCTTTTGCGCAAAAAAAAAAAAAAAAAAAAAAAAAAAAAAAAAAAAAAAAAAATCTTGCATCATTTTATAAACATTCATATCAATTTTATTTAACTCCATTCTAGATAACATGTTTTATAAAACATATTTTACAATAGCTAGAATCATTCATTTTTTTATTGTCTTGCATTTATCTTTATTCATAATAAGTTTCAAACTACTAAATTTTAAAGAGCAAAACCATTCAAACTCCTTCTAAGTTTCTACGTTACCACTTTAACTTTTATTCAAAATCTGATTCTAACATGACTATATGCATAAATAGTTACTCACTCCGTCTCATATTAAGTGTCCACAATAAAATCTTTGGATGTTCTAAATTAAGTGTCCTTATTCTATTTCAACAAAAGTGATGAGACTTTAGTAGATAAAAATGATATTTGATTGGCGGAAAGTGTAGTTAATGGAATTTTCTAAAATTTTGTGCATGATGTAAGTGGACACTTAATATGAGATGGAGGGAGTATAACAAAATGACATCAATTGGTGATACACTAAGGCTGAAAGTAGTGGTGGTGATTCACTCACCGATATCTCAACTTTCTCCCTCCTCTTACTTCCACTCACTTCCACTCATCATATATCCATTTTGGTCACCCTCACTAACCTTTATAAAAATTTACCTCAATAAATACCTCACACACACTCACAATAAAAAACAATTACTCCCTCCGTCCCATATTAAGTGTCCACAATAGAATTTTCGGATGTCCCAAAATTAAGTGTCCACTTGTATCTTTCAACTAATAAGATGAGACTTTAGTGGGTAAAAATAATATTTGATTGGTGGGGAGTTTAATTAGTGGAATCTCCTAAAACTTTATGCATTATGAAAATAGATAATTAATATGTGACGGAGGGAGTACTTTATAAGAGAGGACACACGTTTTTGTGCACCTCACTATGGCGAGTTACTCACCATACGCACCCTATTTGATCGTGACTTTCCATATTTGTTTTGGCAAGTCACTCGTGAGTCACTCACCTTGAGCGTGAGTTGATATCCACTCCCGACAGTCTAAGAGAAGGAGCAAATGCCAAAACTAATTGTACCTTTAAAATATCCAACCACTTTATAACAATGGTTGAAAACTTGAAAATCAACAGACGTGAAGACTTTCACTTGTTCAATTTGGCTTGAAACACTTCGTGTCACTTGGAGAATTTGAACTTGACGTATACTTCAATCCAATAGCTTGACTTGACTGTTGCATTGAACAACTAACTTAACTTTGTACGCACGCGGCATCTTGGTTTAGGGATTGGACAAGTTGAGTTTCTTGAGTTATATTACATTGAAAATATCACGACATCTTACTCTTGAACACACGCACACGACATCAGGTGAAGGTTGCCCGTCGCCTGTCCTTAAGAAAAGTTACATAATCTAAGTTTAATTTGAGAATATATATTTTCTTTTTGAGGTTACTGCTATTCACATGCTTTTATTTTAGTTCAGCAGCTCTTATAATTAGCTTTTCCAAAAAGGTTGAGCTTTTCAAATGTCTAATAAGATTAATAGCCTTGACATATATTAAGCTTTAACTCCATATATTTTGTTACATATTCTTTGAGAAAACTCCAACCCTAATCCAGTTGTATAAGCTCTAAACTTCAACAAATTTTGCTAATCACATTATGTATATAAAAATTATTATCCTGAAAGAATTTATATATGCATGTGACAGGTATATATTGTAATTTGGGTCATGTGCTCTGTCCCCCCCAATTCTACAAGTGATGCGTTATGGTTTACATGTCATGTGGTGTTTATGCAGCCGTCTATGTGTCTACTTTAATGGGGAAAGCCCAAACTCAAACCCACTTTCAATGTGTCTCATTTGCTTGACTTAGTCTACCCAATCCCGTTTATGCTCTTATAATAAGTCTAAATATATATATCACCTTTGTTCATATACAAATATATAATCAACTAACGATTTGAATGAATTATTTTGTGTTTTTTTTCCCCTCCATTACGTTAAAGACGAATATCTTTAATTAAACTATAATAGTCTTGGATCTACTGTATAAAGAATGTCCTTGATTGATATATATTATTAAAGTTTAGCACATTCATGAGTTTCTAGGAAGTACGAGTTCATGAAATTTCAAAAGTTTTCAAATATGGCAACGAGCTTTAAATCCTTAACATCAACATTAGTCATATTTGATTTTTATTTGCTATATGTTTTTATTGATATTTTGTGTTTTTCGCTTGTCCACAATCATAAAACATAGAGTATATTTCATTACGGTTAGCAATATAATAGATTAACAAAATGATTATAGGGACAAACTCGGTCAATACCATCATAGACCCCTTTTTTAAATATATATCAAAGATCGCTAAAATCTTATGTTTTCATGTCATTGTCCTATTGTTTTTAACATCAACTACCACTTCTTAAGCTATGCTACTTTATACTTAATCATCAATCATATAGTCATATACTTAGTAAGTTAGTATACGATTATGGTACATCACTAATTGTAGCTACAGTCTTATAACTTACTAGATCAATACATGCGCAAAGCGACGATTTATAGTGTCCAATAATTATACTTGCGAACTTGTAGTTCTGGTGTGACTCTTTATACAACATTTACGGATTTAATTTGTAGTCATTGCGAGAAAATAGTTTATGGTGTATAAACGAAAAATGATAAAAGTTTGAGGATTAAACAATATATATGTTATTAATTTAGTGATGAATATTATTATTATTTTTTAATCAAAGATATTATAGTTTAGACATTACTCAAATTTAAGGATTTTAAGTTTAAGGAAAAGTTATGCATGCATTATAAGTAGTATAGATAAGTTCTAACACGTCTTTATTTTGATACCATGATATATACTTTAGAAGTATACGTATAAGTTATCTTAATGTTTGATTCTTACATAATTTTTAACCATTTTTGTTTCCTATTGTTTTGATTATAGTTATTGAGGTGAGTTATTTTATAAACTAAGTTTTTGTTACAAATTGAGGGACAAATCCTCACCATTTATTTAATTTGATTTAATGGTGGGGATTAATCTAAGATTTAATAAGACAACCTAAGTCATGTTTTTTTTTTTTTGTCCTTTTTGTCTATCTTATTTATTCATTTTTTTTTTTTTTTTTTCGTTTTTTACGTTTTTTTTTGTTTTTCATACATATTCGTCGGTTTTTTACGTTTTCGTCAGTTTTTTTACGTTTTCGTTCGCTTTCATATATTTTCGTCCGTTTTCATACGTTTTCGTCTGTTTTCTTACGTTTTCGCTCGTTTTCATACGTTTTCGTTTGTTTTCTTACGTTTTCACCCGTTTTCATACGTTTCGTCCATTTTAATACGTTTTCGTCCGTTTTTATACGTTTTCGTCTGCTTTTCTTATGTTTTCATCTGTTTTCGAATTTTTTTCATACGTTTTCATCTGTTTTCTTATGTTTTCACCCGTTTTCATACGTTTTCGTCCGTTTTCATATATATATTCATCCATTTTCTTACGTTTTCATCTGTTTTTGAATTTTTTTCATACGTTTTCGCCCGTTTTCATACGTTTTAGTCCGTTTTCATATATATTCGTCCGTTTTCTTACGTTTTTGTCCATTTTCATACGTTTTCGTCCGTTTTTATACATTTTTGTCCAATTTTATACGTTTTCATATGGTTTCATCTGTTTTCATTAATTTTTGTCCTTTTTCTTATGTTTTCGTTCATTTTTATACATTTTCGTCCGTTTTCATATGTTTTCGTCCGTTTTCATTTATTTTCGTTAGTTTTTAAATGTTTTCAGACGTTTTCATACCTTTCTGGATATCACAAATGATATACTGTGATTATCAGAATATCACTTGTGATATTCAGAATATCGTGAGTGATATTGAATACCACTCGCGATATTCTGAATATCACAAGTGATTTTTAACATTCTGTAACATGAAAATTACAAGTGATATTCAAAATATCGTAAGTGATATTCAAAATATCGCAAGTGATATCTGAATATCGCAAGTGATATTCTGAATATCACAAGTGATTTTCAACAAATGTTCTGTGACATGAAAATCGCAAGTGATATTCTGAATATCGCAAGTGATATTCTGAATATCAAAAGTGATATTCTGAATATCACAAGTGATATTCTGAAAATCACAAGTGATTTTCAACAATTTTTCTGTAACATGAAAATCACAAGTGATATTCAGAATATTACAAGTGATTTCACGCTTTTTTTAATTCACATTTTTTCAAAAGTTATATTCTGAATATCACAAGTGATATTCAGAAAATCACAAGTGATATTCAGAATATTACAAGTGATTTCACGCTTTTTTTAATTCACGTTTTTTCAAAAGTGATATTTTGAATATCACTCTGAATATCACAAGTGATTTTCAACAATTGTTCCATAACATGAAATTCACAAGTGATATTCACAAAATCACAAGTGATATTCTAAATATTACAAGTGATATTCCGAATATCACAAGTGATTTTCAACTAATATTTTGTAACATGAAAATCACAAGTGATATTCTAAAATATCACACATGATTTTCAACTAACATTTTATAACATGAATATCACTTGTAATTTTCTGAATATCACTTGTGATATTCAGATTATCACATGTGATTTTCATGTTACAAAACATTAGTTGAAAATCACAAGTGATATTCAGAAAATCACAAGTGATATTCTGAATATCACAAGTGATGTTCAACTAATGTTTTATAACATGAAAATCACAAGTGATATTCTGAATATCAAAAGTGATATTCAGAAAATTACAAGTGTTATTCAGAATATTATAAGTGATTTTCACATTTTTTTAATTCACGTTTTTTTCTGTTTTTGTTCATTTTCATACGTTTTCTTTTGTTTTCATACGTTTCGGAATATCACAATTGATATTATTAATATCACAAGTGATATTTTGAATATCAAAGAAAATCACTTGTGATATTAAGAATATCAATTGTGATATTCAGAAACGTATGAAAACGGACAAAAACATATGAAAATGAACGAATACATATGAAAGCGTACAAACACGCTTGGAAAGGGACAAAAACGTATGAAAAATTGATGAAAACGGACGAAAACACATTAAAACTGCTGAAAAGTATGAAAACAGACGAAAGCGTTTGAAAACAGTCAAAAATACATAAAAACGGACGAAAATGTTTATAAACTTATGAAAACAGATAAAATTGGATGAAAGCTTATAAAAATAGACGAAAACGTCTTAAAATGGACGAAAACGTATAAAAACAGACGAAAACGTCTGAAAACAGACGATAATGTAAAAAATTGATGATAACGTTTGAAAGCGGATAAAAACGTCTGAAAACGTATAAATACTGCCGAAACTTATGAAAATAGACGAAAACGTTTGAAAACAGACAAAAATGTACAAAAATGGACGAAAACAGACAAAAACGTCTGAGTATCAACGAATATCACTTGTGATATTCAGAAACGTATGAAAATGTCTAAAATTGGCCTAAAAAATTTAAAAGGACGAAAAACTATGAAAATGAACGAAAATGTAAGAAAACAGACGAATATGTAGGAAAAAGGATGAAAACGTCTAAAAAGGGACGAAAACATAAAAAATGGAAGAAAACGTATGAAATCAGACGAAAACAAATGTAAACATATGAAACCGGATGAAAACGTATAAAAACGGATGAAATCGTATAAAAACGTATGAAAACAGACGAAAACGTATATAAACGTATGAAAATGGAAAAAAACGAATAAAAACGGACGAAAACGTCTGAAAAAAGACAAAAACGTATAAAAACGGATGAAAACGTATGAAAATGGACAAAAACGTCTGAAAACATATACAAACTGTCGAAAACGGATAAAAACATCTGAAAACAGACGAAAACATAAAAAAACGGACGAAAACGTATAATAACGAACAAAAACATCTTAAACAGACGAAAACATAAAAAAAAATGGACGAAAACGTATAAAAACGGTAAAAAACGTCTGAAAATGGACAAAAAAGTCTGAAAACGTATATAATCGTGTGAAAACAAACAAAAACGGACGAAAACGTAATAAAGTGAGAAAAAATCGTGAATTTATTTAAAAAAGAAAAGCTTGACTTATTTAAAAAAAAATGTGAATTAGAAAAAAAAAAAAAAAAAAAAAAAAGGTAAACTAAAAGAAAAAAAAAGAAAAATATATAACGTTAATTGGAAAAAAAAAGCTAAAAAAAAAGAAATAAATAAAGAAAGTGAATAATAAAAAAGACAAAGGAAAAAAAAAATATATATATATATATATATATATATATATATATATATATATATATATATATATATATATATATATGAACTTTGGTTTTCATGTTTAATTTTAGGTTAATCTCCATCATTAGATCAAACTAAATGGATGGTGAGAATTTGTGTTTCAGTATGTAACAAAAAACTAATCCCTAAATGAACTTTTGTCTATAGTTATTATTGCTTATATATCAAAACACAAAAAGACAAGGGTGGTCGAGGGCGACAAAGTTCACATGACTTAAAGTTAACTCCACCTCTTCTTCCATCTTCTATATTATTTATTCATTTTATAAAAGTAGAGAAGTTGGTGGTGTCACTTGGAATACATGGAAGGACTTATTGAGTCATACCCACATTGTTTGGAATACTTTGAAAAAAGAAATGCTTTAGACATATCCAAAAAGGGAGATTACAACTTGAAAACTAAGTCACGTATATATATGGAGGGTTTATCCTTTTTGGACTCTTTCAAAGTAATTGGTTATCAAAAAGATTGGTTAGAAAGTTTATGGAGTTGTATCATGATGTAGGATTTCATTTTGATTTTATAATTATAATATTACAATCAAGGCATGATGCGTAAGTTAGTTTTTAGTCAAACATAATGGTTTTGGTTAAGCTTGTTCCATCACTTGTTTATGTTATTTATCAACCAAGCTAGTAAAAACATTTGAGAGTTTCTTTTCTTTTATAGACTTGCATTCTCGTATTCCATTTTTGTCAAACGCTAAATTAAGCAATAATCAAATTGATGCTAATCAAATTATTGTTGGAACAATAGGCAAAAACCTTGACAATGAAAACAAGATTAGAAGTACAGATGGAGTTAAAATATGATTTGATTGGTTGATATTTGGCTTGACAAAGCACAACTTGGTGGGGGCACATTGAGATTTAGGCAATCTTAAGGTGATAATATAGGCATCAATTTCAATCACATCCACAAAGTAAGCATGATTAATGGCCATTAAAAGTGTTTTATAGTATTTGATTAATTTCATTTCAAGAATGGGGTGGAAGCCATTACAATCCATTGTTTATAGACAATTCTTGATGAATTGGGAAACCATGATTGGACAAAATGCTAATTAATCACCTCCCTGCTTAAAATTCCAAAATAGGAGGTTAGTTCATGTGGGTCCTAATCCTATTTGTGGGTCCCAAAATGACCAATATGCTATACGTGGACCCTACAATGGAGGTTGATGCTTCAATTCACATGTTTTCCCTTCATCAATGGGGCGGCGTCATGTGCTTTCTTTGGCCTAGCTCTCATCACAATTTGTTGATCCAAATGTATTGTTATTTGTACCAGTTTTGTGTTTTTGGTTTCATCTATTATATTGCATGTTATCGTTGTTACACCTTATTAAGGAATAAATGAACGATATGGTGCAATTTTCATGCGAGAAAGAGAGGTCGTTAAAAGGAAACCGATCACTTGGGACCTAGATAATCAGCCGCTTTTACGGTTTAAGTCATGTAACATCATGAACAAGGAACATGACTACATGAGTTAAATATATGATCTTCGTTTTATGTTGCATATCTCTTTCCATTAGGGTTTCTAACGTTTGTCTCTCAAAGAGTTCAAAATTGCCATAACATATATATTTACTCATAAAAAAATTTCTTGTGTTGATTTGGCACAACATATATAACTTCATTTGTTTGTCAGTTATTACTCGTATAATTTTTACTAAACATTTATCGCGAATAATATAACGTTATTCAGGTTAGAGCATTCCCATTCCTAACGCCGGTTAGGCGTTAAAAGGGCTTTAACGTACGTTAAAATTGAGTTAACCATTGCATGCTTCCATGTTAAGGTGGTATTAACGTGGGAAGTTACATGCAAACTTTAGTTAAAAAAAAAAAATCATTTTCTCCTAAATGAATGAGTGTTTTTGTAAATTGTTATTGAGTTAAGGTTGAGTTATGATTAGGGTTGTTTTTTTGTGAGTTAAGGTGAAAGTGTTAAAGCTGATATGATGTTGACGTGACACTGTGTTAAAGTTTAACACGTGTTATGAACGGAAGGGCTATTATAACTTCAACTACTACCCTGTCACTTTGTAATGGAATTTACAATCACAAGTAAAAATCAACATGTCGAGAAGCATGAGACACGTGGAATCCCGTGTAACTCAAATCTAAAGTAGTTTTGCTACTTTATGACTTTATAGAAAACGATGGTGGAACTATGATAGTTGGTAAATGCTTTTGAACACACACACTATTTTCAAATTGCTACATTTTGACTTATAAAAGTTAATAGAAAATATGTATCATGTTGTGGACATCATGTAAACATTTTCATGGCAACACTTCAAGTAAAGGTATTCATCACTAATGCCTTATAATGGTCCATTGTATACCAAACTAATGAAATCATCTTGATCAACCATGGATCATCGTCTTAAGGAATTGTTGTAACCTTATAAACTCGACTCTTAGGTTAGGTTGCACCCGAGTCCCTACCTACCTACCCCATTAGGCCGGCCGGATCCTACAATACATGTAGCTTCTTTGGTGATCATCTTCATTTTTGCGCTATTGAATAAAATAAATTAAAAAAAAAAAAAAAAAAAAAAAAAAAAAAAAAAAAAATTGAAGAGTGTAATGTCAAACCTAAAATACGTTCTAGAAGGCATCTTTTCATCATATACAAATCCATAGTTTGATCATTTCTCATGCACATATGCTAGGGAGAATCATCCTATTCCTAGTCCTACAGTCTAAGAAAGCGAAGTGATAGTTCAAATTATCAAGACCATTGCAAATTATTGGAGTATTATTATTATTTTTTAAATCAATTCCTATCAATCTAGAATTTCTTTTTTTATTCGAAGCAAATTAAAACTAATGCTCGTACATGATTAATAATTTGATACGTGGATGTAGGATATACATATAGTCACGGCCAAATCAAATAATTAGATGTGCAATAACCCAACTACTCTAGTTGTTAAAATGTTATTTCTTTACCCTTTTGTCATTGTCAATCAAACTCAAAAGACTTCTAAACTTGAAGAAATCTAGTTCTACGTTCAAAACAAAAAAAGCCATGACATATATATCAAGCTAAACAGCATACATTGATCATCGACCATTTCTTAATAGCGTATGCTTTCAAAATTCATGCATAAAGATAATAACTCCATCTTTTCTAGACTTTGACAGTTGTTATGGACTTAGGGAACATAGACAAAGATAGAAAGTTATTTTATACCGAACCAACATACAATATGTAAAACTATATATAGGGAGAAAAAGATATGCAACTATTAGCTTTAAGATAGTTGATCATAGAGTAAACTTTAAACTTTATTAAACCAGAAAAGGATTAATGGGTCTATCAAAAAAAAAAAAAAAAAAAAAAGGATTAATGGGTGATTAGACAAATGTTAAGGGTTAGGTTAATTTCAAAAACCATGAAGCAAAGGGTGATCAGACTTTGGTTGTCTGTGACGTATTTGTATGTGATTCTAAGTCAAAACTTGAACAAATCTAACCATTGAGGTGGCAAAAGCCATGATACAAGTGTTTAACAACTCTATGGTTATAAAATCAAAGCTTTATGAGGAAGATGAGAATGTCAGTTCAAGAAGCTAGTTTTATGGGTCATACCAACTTCATTGAAAGTTTGAAACCCTAATAGTCAGTCATTGTGGTCCAACCCCTTTTCAGATGCATATTCTTTAGTTAATCAATAAACACAAACCATTGGATCCACATGCATCTTTAAAAATACTAAATATATGAAAAAGCTAAGAATGTGATAATTAGCTTTAAATGAAGTGTTATGGAGAATCCTAATGTATGTCTTCAAATCTACAAACCATGATTTCAGGTCCCCTAGGAGCCATGTTAGGGGACTCAAGTTTTCACCATTAGCAAATTACCATGTCCCACTAACCATCCCATCTCTCACCTAATTATGGAAATTTGTAACAAAACAATATGAGTCATTAAGGTTTCCAAAAACTCAAAAAGTTAGTTTGTTTTATTTATGAGAACAAAAATGACATTTGATGAATATATAATGGAAATGTGAATACATAGAATAGCATTGTATATATTTCCCATTCAAAATTGAAAATTTCTTCAAGGTTGTGAAGTGTACTTCTTTTCTCATAAATGGTTACTCTATTATATATACGTCATACTACTGTCATAGTGTATTAACTTGTGGATAAGTTGACATTGATCATGTATAGCATGAGAAGCTCCACTAAAAGTAGTCAAATGTACACTTATAGCTATAAATTTTGACTTTGGGAAAGGAAACCGTAGGGAAAGCAACCATCAAGATAACACCCACACTCATAGAAAGAAATTTTGATTTGGGTTCTTTTATAGACATTATGATATTTCACAGTAGTTGTATAAATGAACAACAGTCGGTATAAATCTTTTTATGTAATCCTCAAACCTAATGTTATAAGATACAAACTCAATATCATTAAAATTAACCGATTATGCTATCTATCTCTGCATCGTCACGTCATATCGCATCAGATTGTATAAACTTTTTATAACTTAAATTTCCAGTAACAAAAGTATATGAATGAACTCTACGTCACTATAAAATAGTTGCATGAACCTTGAAACACTACCTTTACAACTTAAACATATTTTAAATATCAGAATAATTTTAATAATTTATAAAAACATTAATTTTATGAATAAACTAATTTATATATTTTTTTAAGTTAATTTAACAATTATAAAGAATTTTAAAAACAATTTTTAATGAAAGTACACTTTCAGCGATGAGACTGTCACACGTGTTAAAAAAATTATTAAATTGTTTATTAATCATTATTAATTAGTAAAATATTGCATTAATCTTTAGCGACGATGCCTGTCATCGCTAAAGGTGTTGGCAGGATTTTATTTTTTATTTCGCAGGCACTTTTTTGGTAAAAAAAATTACGAATACACTTTTAGCGACAACCTCTCTCGTCGCTAAAAGCGTGAGTCTCACATCCAATCATTTGACAAAAAAAGTTGAAAATGGAGAGCCCATAGCAGTATAGCACTTTTAGCTACGACATGGGTCGTCGCTAAAGGACCTCCCTCGCCAAAAACATTTATTGGTGTAGTGCTCGACCGGATATGCTCCTAATCTTTTCTTGATTTAGCAATTTTAAGGCCATAACATATATTCTCAACCGAATGTTATAGCGTTTATAAAACAATAGAACTTGAGAACGAAACAAGAAAGGACGAAGAGGGGACAATGGTGGGTCATGTTTGGAGTTGTGGTGAAGACTTTGGAAGTAGTTTTGATTGATACACAAAATAAAACATATTACTAAGTTTTTTCTGATGTTGTAGGAGTAGTTAGTAAGATTCGGGTAGATTTTGGGAAACCTTATTAAATTCTTCCCTACATCTCAACGTCAATCACGCAATCCATTATTTATTTATTTATTTATATAGTGGGTCCAGATACCACCTGAAACAATACCATGTATGTATTTCTTGCACCTTTCCATACTTGGTATAACTACCCACACATGCATATCTATGATCTAACATGTTACATGTATCATAGTACTAGTATTTTATGTGTTTAGATACCTTTTTGGACGGCGAAATATTCAAATGTAAAACATATACTAAAGTTAGAAGTATAACTAAACCTCTTTAATACGTACTTGCGATCATGGTTATGCATAAGCAAGTGTATACGAAGTGTACGTGCATGCATATCGGTTAGAAAAATGGTTAAATCAACATCACAACGATATGAATCTATGATAACAACAATTGAATTCAAAATTAAACTAATTTCTTTTGGTTTTATCCAACCCATATTCAGATCATGAATCATGTTTTGGTTAATTTAATGTAATCTAGTTCGATATTTAATCACGTGTAAAAGAAACCAGTGACAACGATAAGTACGTACGCATAGTTGTAGCAAGTTTTAGGATTATGATTCAGTATAAGGACGTGTGCATTCCATTGAAAATGCCATGGGAAAATGGTACAACATAAGATAACACTACAAGGATAAGGAGAACACGCGAGCAACACTTTCCCGTCGACACAATGTCGACGGCATAAGGCAGAAAACGACAAAAAAAACGCTTGACCGAGCCCCACTGCGTTAAATTTTTCATACACATATTTTCCCGTCGACATGTCGACGGGAACATATCACCATAATTTTTTAACCTCAATAATTCACTAAAGTTGGGCGCGAAATTTACCTGCTAATATTTTCCCGTCGACATGTCGACGGGAATATATTAATCACGATTTTTTTTCGCAATTAACGTGTGATTAAAGCTAATAAATTTTTGTTTTAAGATTCCCGTCGACATGTCGACGGGAAATTTTTAATGAATATAAATATTTTTAATAAATGGCTAAAATATTGGGCGGGATTTTTCCCACGTTATTTTTCCCGTCGACATGTCGACGGGAATATCTCCCCAAAAATTCGCCCTATATATAACCTCACAAAAACAATCTCGTCTCATTTTTCATTTTTTTACCTATATACATTCTCTCAAAATCATTTCCGTCTCATTTTACACATACATTCTTGATTCTCACAATGGATGATTTAACGTTGGAACAGGAGGGGTCGAAGACTTTATCACACGAGCTCATCATTGGGGCGTTGAAATTTTTGATGAATATGGTTCTTATGCGAACTGTGCACCGTGGCAGAGAGACCGGATTCTGGTATGGTTGAGGAAAAAGTCATACTATAGAGAGTATTTGGAAGAGGTAGATGCTGCTAAAGCTCAATGTGCTGCTGAAGCTCAAGCTACTGCTGTTGGAGGTGAGGATGAAGCTAAAAGCACGTTTGATGAAGCTGCTGCTGTTGATAATCTGGAAAATAGAATAACAGGTCTTGAAGCTACGTTTGCATATATCAAAGAAATGAGAGCAAGGAAAGGAAGATATGGTGCGAGTTCAAGCAAAGCGGGAGGTAGCCGCAAAAAAAAGTAAACGGGTTGTTTCGTTTGGTTGTCGAGTTGTTTAGTTTGAGTTGTTTTGTTTGGTTGTCGAGTTGTTTAGTTTGAGTTGTTTCGTTTGATTGTCGAGTTTGCTTGTCGAGTTGTTTAGTTTGAGTCTATATGAAAATGTATCTGGTTTACAACTCTTGTGTGGTTTGAATAGAATGTTTGCCTTCGTGTTTGAAGCTAAGCGTGTGGTGTCGAGTTATTTAGTTTGAGTTGTTTCGTTTGGTTGTCGAGTTGTTTAGTTTGAGTTGTTTCCTTTGGTTGTTGAGTTGTTTAGTTTGGTTGTCGAGTTGTTTAGTTTGAGTCTGTATGAAAATGCATGTTGAGAACTCTTGCTTGTTTTAAATAAACAATTTGCACGTTGAGAACTTTTGATAATTGTGATATTGTTCCTTCAGTTCTATTATTTGTGCGTACGAATTTAAATTATAAAGGACGTTCAACATCAGTTACCACAACGACAACATTTTATTAAACAACAACAATAACATAAAAAACAACAGCAAACAACATCAACAACAACAATAACAATGATAACAGCAACAACAACAACAACAACAACAACAACAACAACAACAACAACAACAGTACTACATATGAAATTTATCCATGGCACCTAAAAGGTCACGGAGTATTGCATCCGACTGACATGCGTGATTGTGGTTGTCGGGATACGTTGCCATGTCAAGTTTTGCCTCCAGCATCATTAATTTTGTCTCTAGCACCTGATTTTGTGCCTCCAGCATGTTTATTCTAAG
Source organism: Artemisia argyi (assembly GCA_030686995.1). Classification (NCBI taxonomy): domain Eukaryota; kingdom Viridiplantae; phylum Streptophyta; class Magnoliopsida; order Asterales; family Asteraceae; genus Artemisia; species Artemisia argyi. Next base: position 42,226,304 of record CM060680.1, read on the forward strand.
ATCTTTTTCATGACAGTTTGAGCATCTTGTTGGAGCAGATCCAAAACCGCTTGATGTTGAAGCTCCCAGAGAACCGGTCATTTTGGCGAGTCGTTCCTCCTTCCATAAAAAAAATCACATCCATGGTCTGTTGTCCCAGCCTGTTAAAGAGTAAAAACTAATATTTTTAACAACTAACCAAATTATTTATATAATACACGAAAAAGTATGTAATTGTTCACCTTCGATAATGGACACGCATAGTATAGTTTACCACGGGAGTAAGATCTACGCGATTCTCGCAGAATCACGTCTCCACGTCTACAAGGACATGGAAAAGCTTCAAATTCTACCATCTTCTTCACCATGATAACAGTGTGTGTTTGTGGTTGTGAGGTTGTGATAACACGTAAATTATACATGTCTTTAGGTGTGTTTTATGCATCATATTTGGCCATATTCGTACGTTTTTGTTACTTAATCATGGAAAAGTGTTTGTACAAGCAAATGTAGCCAAAAACAGTAAAAAGTGATGAAAAAAATGAAGAAATGAAGTGAAGGTGCACAATTGGAGATTTTCGAGAAGGAAGCGAGTGAAGAATCACACAAGGACTCAAGGATTTGATAGATTCAAGATTTCTACGTTCATATGTCAAGATAATATCAAGTTCTATGAAAGGAATTAGCTCCAAAGTGGAAGAGAATGCATGCGACGAAGAATAACAAAGAAAAAGACAAAAGTTGGTTACAAGTCAAATCCAACCGATCGGTTGGAGCCCGCAACCGATTCGGTTGGAGTTAACCTGAAGAACCAACCGATCGGTTGGACGCAATACCAATCGGTTAGATGGTGGCTGTTTTTACAAGATTGCATTTAATGGCGTTTTTACTCCTCATTATCATGGATGGCTGATCATTTCTCACTAATAACTTCTTAGGGAACGTTTTTACTTGAGAATTAAGTGATTGGAGGCTATATAATGACATCTAGGCTTGCAACCAAAGTATACCACAAAAATCCTAAGTAATAACTTACACCAAGTTATTACTATCTTAATATTTCTCGCCCAAAAGGTTGCTACAGTAGTAAAAACGTCCAGGAAAGCTTTGAGTTAAAGTCTCAATAGTTTGGTTGAGTGTGTGGAGTTCTTTACTGTATTTGGTAGTCGATTGGAGGCGTGTGGTTGCTATAGTTCCACGGTTTTAGTTCATGTAATTCTCAAGCTAGGTACACCTTGTTACTTACAATGAATTCTTTTTACTTTGAATATAATGAATGTTTTGTTTACTACTTGTGTTTTAATATAATTGATATGGAGTGATTTGGTATATACTTGTGTGAATGATGTAGTTAGACATGGAGTATTCTTTACTTTAAAAAGGTGATGCATGAAAACTCTTCTTAATTTATGAGTTTGTTGGGATAATATCTAATCTTGCTTAATTTGTTGATAAAAACATCTTTAGGGAATATTGGCCGAAAGGATTTTCTAAATGTTTTTATTCCAAAAAGTTAGTGCACGAATTAGTATGGGATATGATGTGTGACGAGCATCATGTTTACTCTTTAAAATGGATTTGAGAAGATTTCATCACGAAATTAGGCCGAAAGGATTCCTAGAAATTCATAAGTAAAGAATTGCTTTTAAACAACATTGTGTTAATGGAATTATTACTCTAGTTGTCTTAGGTCGAAAGGAAGTAACTAGATGATTGAATTTTAGTAATGGTTTAACATGATAAACACCATTGATTGTTAGTCATTCATATAAAAGTTGTGCATCATAACAAGTTTACACCAAGCTTAACATGAATACTCCAATTGATTGATTGTGGCATTTCACACAAGTATATGTTTTATTTATATTGTTTCTTGAATATTTGAATTTTTGATAATAAAGATTGACAACCCTTTTTATACAAACTAGTTTTCTAATACTTTGATCTATAAATCCCTTGGGATGATCTCGACTTACCCACCTTTACTAAAACGGACGAGTATACTTGCTCGTATATGTTAAATAGTTAATCCGGTAATCGTGTTTATAAATTTTAAAACTTGTATACACCGTGAGCACATCAAGTTTTTGGCGCCGCTGCCGGGGATTTATTTAGATTTCTTAGTTTTTCAGTTTGTTTTTTATAAAAATTCGATTTGGTAAAAGTTAAAAGTAAAAAGTTTAAAAAGTTGTTCAAACCAACCGATCAGTTGGATTTCCAACCGAACGGTTGGTTGGATCGGTAAAAAAATAGTTTTTTTTGTTGTTTTTATTATTAGTTATTTAATGTTAGTAAATTGGTTATGATTAGTTTTAATTGTTTTAGTTAATTTTCATTAATTAAAAGTTTTAATTAGTTTTATGATTGGTAATTAAAGTTTTTAATAAGTAGTTAATTAAGTTAATGAGTTTTAATTAGAAATTTTAAAGTTAGGATAATGAAAAGTTTTTTTTTAAGTTTTTAATAATTAAGTTTTCTTTTAAGTTTTTAATAATATATAAATATAGTTTGAGTTTAATTGAGTTATTAGAATAAAAGTTATTTTTAATTAAATTTTAATTTTAAATATTAATTTAAAAAAAATTACAGGTTCAAAGAAACCGATCGGTTACAGCCCATAACCGATCCGGTTAGTTTTGGTGTTTGATCCAACCGATCGGTTGGATCAGAAACCGAACGATTTCTTGCCTCGGATTTAATTTTTTGTAATTTTTATTTTGAGTTGTTTTTGTATTTTTATAGCTTTGGTTTGTTAACTAATTAAGTATTGTTTTATTTTAAGTTTATTTTGATTATGACTAACCCCAATGCTAATGATTTGGTTGTTTTGTTGATGGTTATGTTATAGTTAGTAATTTGCTTTAGTGAAATGGAAAGTTTAAGTCAACTTTCGGAGTACTTAAGGAACTTGGAAGATATGTTTAAAGATTCGGGCAATTCTTTGGAAAAATTGGAAATCATGTTGGAGAAAGCGAAAACGGATTTGGAAAATGGAGACATAGTTGGGGAGAATGATGTTTGTTTGCCTAAGGAACCTAAGAAAAGAGTGGTTGTTTTCACAAGAGCTCCTTCTAAGAAGTATGATGCCCCACACATGAGGAATTCTACACCTTGTGCGGTGGAGGGGATCAATGCTTGGGATGCGGAACTTAATATGGAGTATGGGGACAATTATATAACGGAGGATGTTCTAGACAAGCTTGGTTTTGTTCGTCTTAACTATGAGGATTATGGTAGAAAGAAGGTTAAGGATGTGAAAGTGAACATTCATGGACACATTTTTAAGGTTGACTTTGTTGTTCTTGATTATTGCAATTCTGATGAACTGGAGGTTGTTTCTGGTAGGGAATTTCTTGTGACTACCAAGTGCACGGTGGACTTTGCACTTAGTGAGTTAAGGATTAATATAACTGATTTGGAGGAAGAAAAAGAAGCGGATGTTATGATAGCGGAATTATGTGAAGGAATGGAAGAGAAAAAGGAAGGAAAGAAAGAAGTTTGTAAGATGGGAAAAGCGAATAGGAAGAAAGCAACACTAAACAAACTTACCCAACCCTCCAACCCAAAAGTAACTAATTCCACATCATCATCATCATCATCATCATTACCTAATACACCACCAAATTCACCAAAAGCTACCCAACCTTTAACTAATGAACAAAAAGAAGCGATATTGGAGACTTCAGAAGAAAAGATCCATGAACTCATGGAGAAGAAACCTGTTATTGAGGTTTTGAATGATTACAAGACCTATAGGAAGAAATTGGATTCGGTCATGATGGCAAGGTCAAGGTTGGAAGATACAACATTTGATGAAGTTGAAAGAGAGAGGATAGTAGAAAATGGGCTTCCTAAGAAGATGGGTGACCCGGGAAACTTTGTCTTACCAATTAAAGTGAACGGGACTACTCCAATGTATGCGTTGGCCGACACGGGGTCAAGTGTTAGTGTGATGCCTTATTGGTTGTACCAAAGGTTAGGACTTTGTAACCAACAACCTAACCAATCAAATCTTACAATGGCGTATAATTCGAAAGCTAAGGCAATGAGAGAAGTTAAGAATGTACGTGTTCAAATTGGCTACCAAGCATTTTTGTGTGATTTTCTTGTGCTAAACATTCCGGTTGATAAGGAGTTACCAATTTTGTTGTGGATACCTTTCTTAAGAACATGTGGGGCAATAATAGATATGGGGCATGGAACCATGACCATTAATGATGGAATTCTTAAGCATACGTATTATCCTAAGCCTAGGAGAGGAAAGAGAGATAGTATGGATGAAGAAGTAGAGGATTACTTTGGTTGTTTTGAAGTTGGGAGAGATGAAGAAGGAAGGCCAAAGTATGGGCCATTGACACCTAGTTTCTTTGACATTGAGGATGAAATGGAAAGAACTCTTGCTATGGAGGCTTTCTTTAACCCGTTTAAAAATATTTTTGTGTTTAATAAACTTACAGATTTTCTTGGATCATTACCGGTTCCACTTAAAAATTTGGAATGGGGGCCCGATGGACCTAGCATTTACAAGAAAGAAGAAGGAGATGGAGAATGGCATGTCAAATTTGATATTGTATGCCCAAGCGGGAGAAACTTTGCTAGGAGGTTTAAAACACAAAAGACAAATCGGAAGATATCGGGAAAGTACCAAAGTGAAGACATTCTTAGGAATGAATATTTTCAAGGCTAAATGAGCAAGAGGAGCAAGTTTCAAGAATAAAGCACTTCTTGTGCTAGTTTGTTTGATTTTACTTTTATGCATTTTCATTTTAAGTTTTATGGTTAAGGCTATCTATCTATCTATTTATCTATTTGTCTGTCTATTTAGGTTTTATGTTTTATGTTATGTTTATGTCTTAATAAGAGTTTGAGTTTTAAGTTTTTAGTTGAGTTATTTAGTATTTAGTTTTTGTTAAGAGTTAGTAGTTATAGACCAATTTTGGTAGTGTGGTGGAAAATTTACATACAAAAATGGTTTTAGTTAAAAGTAAACACATTAGTTACTTGTAACAAGTAAACTAAGTGTTGAGGTTTTGAAAAACTCAAGTTTTGCAAAAATTCAGTCCAAAACGGATGGATAAAAAACTGAACGGTTAGAATTGAATATATAAACCCAACTTTTCAAAAATCACAAGAAAACCACCCACACATACACACCAAATTGGGGGTCAAGAAATTCGATCACATAGAGATTGTTTGAGGTTGAAGGAGTGTTAGGATATCATCCATGGCTCCAAAACAAGCAAGTAACATCATCAATTTACTTTAATCAAGTTTTAATTCAGATTATTGGAATTAGGTCAAGATTCGGGTATTTTTGATATAGTGCGAATTAAGATGTAATCTTTTGAGGATAAGTGGGTGATTGATAGTGGAAGTCATTGCAAAAAGAATTAGATTGATTGATTAAGTCTTGAGGAAGAATTAATTAATTGAAAATTCGAATTGAATTGGGTTTTTATTTTAGAACATGTTTGCTTGCAATTGATGATTTCCAGATGTTCTATACTTGTTAATTAGTGATGATAGGATAGTGCATTGTTGATTAGAATACTAATTTGAATGATTGATTAGATAGTGTTCTTGCATGTTCTTGGGTTTGATTAAGGGAGTGTTTGGAGATGATATGGATCGTTATTAGGATGATTTGGATGATTAGAAACCACCATGGATGATCAAAAACAGGTTAGGATGAAGTAGGAGTGGATTGGAAGTGAAAGCAAACGAAAAATTAGGATTTGGAATTTTGGACGAAAATCCAACCGACCGGTTGCGAGAGGCAACCGATCGGTTAGATTAAACATGAGTATCCAACCGATCGGTTGGATGGGATACCGATCAGTTGGATGGCTCGTTAACATTTTTAAGATTTTTGTGTTTCGACTTTTTGACTTCTAATTTGCGTAGCATTGGCTCTTATAATCTTATACTAACATTATTTTGTAATTTTTAGAGTCAAGGTGCAGGTAGTTCGAGTTCTAGAGGAGTGAAGGTTAACCCGATTGTTACAAAATATCTTTTAAGGAATTCAAAGATTAGGGTTACGTACAGTCTTCAAGCGGAAAGGAACGACAATTTAAAGTTCAGAAATTTGAAGAATGAGGAAAAGCATGCCTTTCGTGAACGACTTTCTATCTTCAAGGTAGAAAATTTGTTTCACCACGTCTCATTGATTGGAGTTTGTTTACTGAATATGAATGTCAGGATCAATTGAGGGAAATGATGAAAATGACTTATGTGTATCCGGCGGATGGAGATACATTTGTGGATCTTTCTTAGGAAAGAGCTTTTAGCATCTAAGAAGATGTTTATCGTGAATGGTGTCTAGAATTCTTTTCTACGTTCTATTTTGAAAGGAAAGTTTATGATCTTATGAGGGAAGTTTGCATTTGGTTTAGACTATGTGGAGTTGAGCATGCTTATACTTTGCTACAGTTTGCAGTTTATTTGGGTTTGTACGAGCAAAATGAGATAAATCATAGGTTGTTTAAGACACACTTCTTGGGATTAACAAGGTTTCATCATAGGTATGAAGGTATTTTGGAGTATTGGAATCATGTTGGTGATCCAAGTTGCTCTAGGAAGAATGCATCTAGAATTAGGAACCCGTTGATGAAGGTTTTGCAACAGTTAATTACTTGGGGAGTTTTGCATAGGACGGGTGGTTGTGATAAGGGTAACAATCCGGATTTATGGGTGACGAAATTGCTTGAAGAGGACAAGAATGGCAATACGGCTTGGATTATAGCCGAGTATCTTTCTAGGAGAGCACCGGGGATTAAGGAAAGGAGTGACATTTGTGGAGGTCATTATGTGACCGTTTTGGCAAGAAATTTGGGTTATTTTGTAGATGAAGAGTTGGCTAAATGTTCGGAGCCAAAGGAGAGTGAAACTTGGGATGATAAAGGTTTTGGTAATGCGTTGAATAAGAGAACCTAGACATTGGGAGAATGGACTGAGCCTAACATCGAGATGCCACAACAACAATTCCAACAACCACCACCACAACCACACATGGGAGGTATCTATGGACATGCTCCGGGTAGTTTTTATAACCAATTAAATAAATATTTCCCATGCCTTATCCCTACCTTTTTGGCTTTTTGAAAATATCAAGTGCATGAAAATTTTAGTGACCATCCGTAATTTTTGGTAATGGAATGACGCGCCAGCGATCTAGAGAATGTTTTGGTGACCATCCGTTATGCAAATGACGCGCCAGCGATCCAAGGTATAATCTAGTGACCATCCGTTATAACTTACTAAAAAAATACGCGCCAGTGATCTATTTGATTCTTGTATGAGATGTTTGAACATTAGCTAGGTGCAACCCATTAAGCCTTATGTTACAACCCAATAAAAGACCTCTTTGATGTTTTGTTTAGTTGTTTTGATACTTGTACAAGCTTTTGGTAAGAAACAGGAATCATGACTGAGTAATGAGTGGTTTACCAATCAAATTACCTTTGAGTGATGAGTGAATTCAAATTATCCTTCGTGAGGTGCTTAGTTATGTTATCATGCGTTACACTTGTTAATGCTCCATATAATTTTCGCATTAAAAATTAACAATTAACCTTAGGGATGATTGTTAGATTTTTGGAAACATAAATAAATCGTGCCATTAAGATTATTTTTCTTCTAGACTTGCTCGAGGGCGAGCAAAACTCAAGTGTGGGGGATTTGATATTGATAACACGTAAATTATACATGTTTTTAGGTGTGTTTTATGCATCATATTTGGCCATATTTGTACGTTTTTGTTACTTAATCATGGAAAAGTGTTTGTACAAGCAAATGTAGCCAAAAACAGGAAAAAGTGATGAAAAGATGAAGAAATGAAGTGAAGGTACACAATTGGAGCTTTTCGAGAAGGAAACGAGTGAAGAATCACACAAGGACTCAAGGATTTGATAGATTCAAGATTTCTACGTTCATATGTCAAGATAATATCAAGTTCTATGAAAGGAATTAGCACCAAAGTGGAAGAGAATGCATGCGACGAAGAATAACAAAGAAAAAGACAAAAGCTGGTTACAAGTCAAATCCAACCGATCGGTTGGAGCCCGCAACCGATTCGGTTGGAGTTGACCTGAAGAACCAACCGATCGGTTGGACGCAATACCGATCGGTTGGATGGTGGCTGTTTTTACAAGATTGCATTTAATGGCGTTTTTACTCTTCATTATCATGGATGACGGATCATTTCTCACTAATAACTTCTTAGGGAACGTTTTTACTTGAGAATTAAGTGATTGGACGCTATATAATAACATCTAGGCTTGCAACCAAAGTGTACCACAAAAATCCTAAGTAATAACTTACACCAAGTTATTACTATCTTAATATTTCTCACCTAAAAGGTTGCTACAGCAGTAAAAACGACCAGGAAAGCTTTGAGTTAAAGTCTCAATAGTTTGGTTGAGTGTGTGGAGTTGTTTATTGTATTTGGTAGTCGATTGGAGGCGTGTGGTTGCTATAGTTCCACGGTTTTAGTTCTTGTAATTCTCAAGCTAGGTACACCTTGTTACTTACAATGAATTCTTTTTACTTTGAATATAATGAATGTTTTGTTTACTACTTGTGCTTTAATATAATTGATATGGAGTGATTTGGTATATACTTGTGTGAATGATGTAGTTACTCATGGAGTTTTCTTTACTTTAAAAAGGTGATGCATGAAAACTCTTCTTAATTTATGAGTTTGTTGGGATAATATCTAATCTTGCTTAATTTGTTGATAAAAACATCTTTGGGGAATATTGGCCGAAAGGATTTTCTAAATGTTTTTATTCCAAAAAGTTAGTGTACGAATTAGTATGAGATATGGTGTGTGACGAGCATCATGTTTACTCTTTAAAATGGATTTGAGAAGATTTCATCACGAAATTAGGCCGAAAGGATTCCTAGGAATTCATAAGTAAAGAATTGTTTTTAAACAACATTGTGTTAATGGAATTATTACTCTAGTTGTCTTAGGTCGAAAGGAAGTAACTAGATGATTGAATTCTAGTAATGGTTTAACATGATAAACACCATTGATTGTTAGTCATTCATATAAAAGTTGTGCATCATAATAAGTTTACACCAAGCTTAACATGAATACTCCAATTGATTGATTGTGGCATTTCACACAAGTATATGTTTTAGTTATATTGTTTCTTGAATATTTGAATTTTTGATAATAAGGATTGATAACCCTTTTTATACAAACTAGTTTTCTAATACTTTGATCTATAAATCCCTTGGGACGATCTCGACTTACCCTCCTTTACTAAAACGGACGAGTATACTTGCACGTATGTGTTAAATAGTTAATCCAGTAATCGTGTTTATAAATTTTAAAACTTGTATACATCGTGAGCACATCAGGTTGAGTGGTTGTGAGTGGTTGAATTTTGACCGGGGTGGCCCGATCTACAAGTTGAGGTGATAAAAGGTGGTGGCCAGAAAAAGATTCTGGCGGCCGAAAACTGCTGGTGTCGCCAGAAAACGAAAACTGTTAGAGAGAGATAGAGAGAGAGAGAGAGGTATAGTGAGATGAGTGTGTGTGATAGTTTTTATTAGTGTCACACCCCCAATTTACCTGACTTGCAGCGGAATGGAATGCCTGGGGGTGTCTGTCATAGCATCACAGTTATAGTTACATTGAACGACCTAAAGTGTCGTTTGGAAAATACTTCGTTTGATCATTGAAATAATCCAGAGTTTACAATATGAGGTCCCCAAAAGGTGTTGCAAGTTTATGAAAAACAAGTAATACTAGATCAAACGTTTACATAAGTGCATGAAATAATAGTGAGATGCGTTGACTCCGCGACTCCATGAAGGTCCAAACGCATGTCACATGAGCTACCTTAATAACCTGAAATACATTGCTAAAACGTCAACACGAATGTTGGTGAATTCCATAGGTTTATAAAATGTAATGTTGTACGGCCACCACAAGTATAAGTGCATGACAAAAGTCACGTAAAATAGTACAATAGACCTTAAGCTCATGACCCCGAAGCTAGACTGATGAAATATATGCCCCTCTTGAATGTTTTACCAGAACACTCCCAAAATGACAGACATGAAATGCATCCGCTTACTGTTGGTAATAACTACCACGGATGGAGGCGTCACCCTCAATAGATCTATCCACTCACTCTCGCTTAATCGGCAAATTAACGGTTCATGACAATAAATAGGGGACTTTAACATGTTGGTATGGCAACTTAAGCAATGTACATATGTTTTGGTACTTGGGCTCGTACTAAAATGATTGATGCAATGTATTCCCCCGTGGAATTTGAAATCAAAATATTGAATTGAAAACGGGGCTATGAAAACTCACCTCTAGCTGATGATACCATGAACAAGTAATGAGCTGAAAAACAAGGCGCGCACACTAGCCGCAACCTAATATGCATGATGATGATCTAATTTAGATTATGAAATGGTGTTGAAACTTTCCATGCACATGTTTCCTATACCACTCTACTCTTTGAAAAATACTTGTTGTTATCAAAATAATACATTTTCCAAAACTTAGGAGAATATGGCAACTAGAAAATAAAACTAGTTGAAATGTATATATATATATATATATATATATATATATATATATATATATATATATATATATATATATATATATATATCGTATGTATAAGTGTTAGTGTTGAAATCCTCGATTTCAAATCCTTGAAATAACGACTTGTAGTAATAAAAATATACTTGTATTCACTAATACTTCATTAGTTATGATATTGGGTACTTGGGTATTATTTCTAGAATCTAGAGTTACTACGTAGTAGTAATATTATTTTTGTCAAAAGCTGTCAAAATAATATATGTTTTGCCGATATTGAAACGTGAATATCTTTGTCGTTATAAGCCCGTTTTACCTGTTCTTTATATCCATGGTTACGTCTTAGTATATAGTAATATATTTTGGAAAGCTTGGCTCCTCCTGGTTACGTCTAAAGCCTCGTTTTGTCCGACGAAAAACGTCCAACAACATGTATTTTTAGAAAATTACTTTTCGTCAACAAACTTGCAAAAATCATAACTTCTTCGTTATAAACTCTTTTTAATCCGTTCTTTCGCCTACGGCTTCGTTTTTGAAAGTATTTTCTAAAAATTTTGCCAAAGTTTACTTTATATTTACTGATTTTCCTGGGTTTACAAAAATGGGACAGTAGGTTTATATACTTGTTACAAATCCATTTTCCATGTTCAAAACTAGTTTCTAACATCACCAAATCTCTTGCAAACACCACAAAGCTAATCTAATCTTACCATACACCTTCTTAGGGTGTCATGGGTTCCTAATCATCACTAATCATGTTAATTTAACAAGGAAATCAAAATAAATACTTCTAGGGTTTCAAAGTTTAAAAGTTTACAAAATAAAGTGGTATAAGCTAGCATAAGCATGAAATATTGTATGAAAATAATATGATCATAGTAAATACTTGAAGAAATGATGAAAATAAATTTGGTAAACTTACTTGGAATGATTTTAGGTGATTAGATGATGAAAACCTTGTGATTCTTGAGTTTATATTGCAAAACTCCAACAATAATCACTATATAAACTTGATTTAGACTTGAACTTTGAGAAATAAATGGATCTTGGTTGGTTTGGTTTTTAGCCGTGGGTTTGAGATGAGGGAGGAGGAAGAGAATACCAATTTTGCTACTAGAATATAATGAAGCTTGTTTGGAAAGCTAGTTAGATATTTTGTAGTGTTTAATTAGTTTAGTTATAATCGGGTACCGGGTTAGCTAGAAATAAATATTAACGAAGTTATTCGGGTCAAAATAAAGTTATAAAAATTGTAATAATATGTTGGGTACAAGTATTGAGTGATCGGGTGATTATTGTTTATTTTTCACGAAAACCGTTGTAATATTTATAGACTTACGTTATAAATAAAATAACTTTTCAAAATACTGGGTAAATGAATATTATAACTTTTATGATGATATAATGGATATAAAAATATGTCGGGACCATTGTGGGAATATTTAGATATATTCGTCTTGCTTATTAACCGTGTGTTAACGTTTATTTATAAATAATTATACGTAAAACGTTAAATATATCAAATATATAAATTTGAAAATCCTAAGAGTGGTATAACATGAAAATGCTATTATGATGATATGCAGACTGTCCCTAGTCCGTATGCAGTGTCCTTACTGATAATGAAATGAATTCGCACCTAAACCAATCCGGTTACGCGAATTTGAATACCCGTAAACTAAATTTACGATGAAATCAGTAATGCAAGTGAATAGTGAAATTTTTTCCAGAATGAATAGTGTTCAGTGAATAGTAAAATTTTCAAATATTTCTCAAAATATCAAATTGACCTCGAAAATGATGAATAGTAAAACAATGAATAGTGTTTTGATGAATAGTGTTTTTCTAAAGTTTCGAAAATGACCTGAAATGGTGAGTTGTGACAGTCTTCCCCTCTAAAAGGAACTTCGTCCCGAAGTTCAGTTTATGTTGGTCTCTGAAGACGTATTGGTGAAAAGGTGATGATATTCGAGAATTTCAGCGAACTTCCACGATAGGAATTCGAATTCGCTTCAACTGTTCGCCCTAACAGTCCATGATTTCTACTTGTTCTCCTACAAGGTTTATGTTTGACTTTGGGTTGGATTCCTTTCCAAATGGGATTATGAGTGACTAATCTTAAAAGATGATAATACATGGTTGTGTAATCCTGTTGTTCTTTAACAAGGCTCAAGTCTGACGGCCACTAGGCCTACTCTGTCTAAAATATTACATTGTCCAGTGTATATCGGGTTTAACTTTCAAAGTTTTCTGAATGATATCATGCCTTTCCTAGGCAGAACTTTCAACATAACTCTGCCTACCAACTTAAAGTTTTAATGGTTTACAACTTATTGAACTTGTAACTGATTCTTGACTTGTAGGAAATTTCTGGTTATTTCATGAATGCCTACTGGACTAGTGAGTTGAGCTTTTTCCGAGTTTGGCCCATCAATAGATGGTTTGCGCTTCTTAATGTTTTAAATGTGATACTGGTAATATATACTGCTGAATTCTGCCAGAACTCAAGTTTATATGCTAGTTGGTCGATTCTAAAATGAATCTTAGATGGTCCATAATGCTAAAGGTTCAACCTCTCTTGTTATCCAATTTGTATCATGCCAATCCAAGGCAATGCTTTTAACTTAGTTTGTTCTCCCACTTGAATCTGGATGGTTTGTTGTTCAGGATACCCAATCCAAATGATGTGTGTTATGTACCAACCTAATTTCTGCCCGTTTCTCGTTGTTGGTGTGATAACTATTGTTGTAGATGAATTTGATTTATGTTAAATGATTAGTCCAACCATTTCTAGGGTCAATCACTCATGCTTTGAGCATACTTTCCTATGTTTGAATTATCCTCTCGCTTTGACCATCGGTCTGAGGATGATAGGTGATGTTTACATCTAAATGGGTTTCTGAAGGAAATCCTGAAATGATTGCTTGAAGTCCAAGGTGAATCGATTTCCTTATCAGGAATAACTGAAATGGGTAGAATAAGTCTTTGTGACTAATTTCACAACGTTCGGTCCTTCGAACTTGGCGTTATCTGAAAGGGATATAGAATATGGGTAACAATTTGATTCCTTGTGTTTTGTTCCAACAGATGGTAAGACATATGTTTTTCTTCGCCTAGTAGGCTTGGTCTCCACTACTGAAGTTCGTGATTAATTTGTGATGTTCCTCCTAATTCCTTCATCACATATACCAATATTTTTTATTGTCAAGTCACAAAATCCTAAATGCATAAGCGATGTAGCAGAGTGATTAGTTTTGGAAATTTGTCTTGCGATTGTGAGTTTTGGTTGAAATCTCTTTCTGAATAACGAATAAAAAAAATGGAGCAGATGATTTACTGAGTAATATTTTTCTTGATGATTCAAAATCCAGTAGTTATGAAATAGGAAACTGTTTTCAAACATGTTGTGATTAAGACTGTTTTCCAAAGTTTGATGTCTATATATTTCTCATTGTACGATGGTTTTGCTAAATATTGACCAAAAAGGATCGTACTTGTTCAAAATAGGAATTCCAGAAATCATTTTCTACAAGGTATGTGATTTATGTAAAAGCGATTTTTCAAATAAACTTTATCTAAAAGTGAAAACACTAACAAGGATAAAATGGTAGAATAGGAAATGTTCGCTTAAATGCATAGATGTCTAACATTTAGTTCCTGAGGTTGGATAATGTCTATTAGTGGGTATTAGGCAAAACCATAAGCGTAGATATTTAGACTAACTTAAGTCCTGAAATGGTTTATCGTTGTAATTGGCAAGGCGAAGGTATCACTTGATGTTGTGTCGATGAATGTCTATTCTGTTTTCCCATGTAGATGAGGAGATATGTTCTGGTTTGATCCTTTTCTTGGTATGAAGGTGAGGTTATCTGAAATTTCTAGAAACATAATGCCTTAGAGGAATCTACATCGATATTCTTGATTCAAACAATTGTCCTTTGTGAAAACTTACTGCAGGAAAGTTTATGTATGGATGAGGCCATGTTTAAATGAAATGCTCTACAGTCTCAATTAGAAGCTTGGTTTATTTCTATTGTGTTGTCCTGCGGACATTTATATTGAGTTCAATCCTGTAGCTCAGTCTAGCTAGTACCTTTAAATGATAGAATTTGACAACTAAGTCAGAGATGATGATTCAGATGGTCTCGCAGTATCTTAGGATTGTTGTTGAGTTATGAATTCTCTCACTATATACTTCTAGTTCTGGTTAGTAGTTCTGTAATCCTTTCATTACTTTTATTGTATTGAGGAATCCTGCATGTAATTGATATGGAAAGTCTCTCCTAGGGAAGTCAATGGGAAAATCCAACTTAATGGCTGAATGAGTGACTGATGGGGTAAGTATCCAGGGATAGTTCGGCAAAAGGGATGTTTATGAAAGAGTTCTTTTGTTTACAAAACTTTTAAATGAAGATTGTTATTAACAATCCTTTGAAAAGGTAATTATTTCCTTCATGGCATAATCCTTCCAGAATTTTACATAGGTGATCAGGCTATGTATAATTGAGGACTAATGATGCGATGTTAGATTTTGTCAAAATATCATAACTTTTCTCAAAAGTTTTAGATGGTGTTCAACGCATTGTTATTAAAAATGGTATCCTGATGTTTTCTTTCAAGTAACATGAAAATTGCCTCGCGTAATAACAGTAAATACTTGGTGTAATGACAGAAAAATCAATTTATAGGATGGTAATAAAATAGCTTACTTTAGAAATTTTTCTGTAAAACAATTTCCCCATATGATAGTAAAATAGCTTGAATGGTGTATTGGATACGTGAGTGAATCTTATCGAATGGTAATAGTCTACTAATCCACTTATTTAGAGAATATAAATATCTTAGTCCATAACAGGATAGGGGTTTATGGTTATGAAGTGGTCGAGAATATGGTAGTGATATTGAGAGCATGAAGGATAAATGTGTCGTTAAGGCATCTATAGTCAAGTGAAGACGATAGTCTACGTGTTAAGAATATATGGAAGAAATCGGTGCCAATGATTTGAAGTATTAGAGAATTTATTCTAGGTAAAGTTCGCAGGTTCAAATGCTTAATCCCTCTAAGCATGACTAAAACGTATAAAGCATGGAAATTGTTGTACTGGTGGTCTGAATCAAGTAGGTACCCCATCGTATGATGTTTGATTTACCATGAATGAAAGCTAAATGTCTTTTGGTCAGGCGAAACTTCTTGATGCCCTTTCATAAAAATGAGGTCTTGTTCCAATGTGACTAAGCTATATCGATCTCTGAAAGGATATAAATTCTGTTGAGTCATTGTACCTTGATCTTTTAATCCAACGAGCTTATAATAGTGTGAGGGTCTGATAACATGGAATGAGCGAAAACGTTGTAATTTGAAGCAGTGGTGTTAAGGCATGGTATATCTATACTGGCAATCTCTGGTAGAGGTGTTTCTTTCGCTTCTAATGTCAAATAGTAGGTAGGTATAGTGGTTGTTTTCGAGATTCGTTCATGAGTTGTGCGTGTTCCTTCTTGGAGATATGGGTTCTAAAATTCGTCAACAACATTTGTTTGAGTGAAACATTATGAAAATCTGATTATAAGTGTATTTTGGAGTGACTTTATTTGAAGTTTGTAGTGAGTATAGTCATGTAAAAGGTGTGACTATGAAATATTTTGTACTTTGATAGGAATAATATCTCCTATATATATATGTCTTTGGAAAAGGGAATTCCAGAAGATTGTTGCAAAGAAAATGAGTTTTAATCCAACCATTGTAATTCAATATTTGTCGTACTTTGTAAGGTTTGCAAGAAATCTTTTTGTTTGTACAAAAATTCTTTTAGCATTTAACTTAATTGAATTGTTATTATCTCCGAAACACGAAAACTAGGGTAGTCATTTTTATCTTGGTCAACATGACCATCTACTCGTAAAGACGTCTTCGTCCTTATTAATCCTATTGTCTTAATTGGAGTGGTTTGCTTAAATCTATCCTCATCAAATCATAAGAGACCATAAGAATCTATAGGTAATAGAAATTATCATATTCACAACACCTGAATATAATACATGAAAATTTCAGTCTACGTGGATCAATATCATATATAGCACAACCATTCCTACATAGTAGAGTCACACTTGATACATTTGTTTGTACAACAACCAAAAGACGACAAGTTCTTTAGACTATGTTTCCTACTTTCCGTGGCCAGGATAATAGTAAAAGCTAGTGAGGATATAAGTCTGGTCTAGAGACTTCCTGGTGTCCCTCTGAGTGAAATCAGGTTTGTGGCATCATAAGGTCGAGACAGTTCTGAAGTGGTGTCTGAAGTTGTGCATCGATCAAATCTTAGATAATGTAGGTTCTGAACCATTCCTAAAGAATCTGTGGATGTTCCTGTTGAGTACGTGATATTGGTATTATATACTAGGTGTTATCTAGTTCATGGCAAGTGGGAATGGAAAATGAAAATGACAATGATGGTACTAGTGAATGGAATACTACCCTCCTTCGCGCTACCTCGCGACATCTAAGAGGTAAAACTAAAGTACGCACTATGGGACGACCAATAGTGTAATAAGTAACTGATGGTGGTGGTAGTACCTGAGTAGTGGGTGCTCTACTAGTGAAGGAAAGAAAACACACTATCTTCTTTGAAATAAGCATCCTAATAGGTCCATTAAGATTAAGTCTGAATACTCTACCAAACGGCATTCTATGTATGGGCTGAACGATAGGAAAACCCTGTTCCTATGGAAAATCAATAGTGCTAATGATGGTGTAAGTGAAACTGGTGGTATAATGGTAGTGGAAGATGACAAGGCATCTTCAATGTCGGAAATCCGATAAAAGGATGACAGGATGAGTATCTGATGGCATGTCACTTGTGAACCAGGTCAATAAAATGATATATATACGAATATGAGTATAAATAACTCGCACAGGGTATGTATGAAACAACATGTATCATGATTATGCACTTATGATGAAATGATGAGATGCTATGATGATGCGGTTATAGTCTAGGGTCTAAGATACATCCTAGTTCGCTATAACCTTAGCTCTGATGCCAATCTGTCACACCCCCAATTTACCTGACTTGCAGCGGAATGGAATGCCTAGGGGTGTCTGTCATAGCATCACAGTTATAGTTACATTGAACGACCTAAAGTGTCGTTTGGAAAATACTTCGTTTGATCATTGAAATAATCCAGAGTTTACAATATGAGGTCCCCAAAAGGTGTTGCAAGTTTCTGAAAAACAAGTCATACTAGATCAAACGTTTACATAAGTGCATGAAATAATAGTGAGACGCGTCGACTCCGCGACTCCATGAAGGTCCAAATGCATGTCACATGAGCTACCTTAATAACCTGAAATACATTGCTAAAACGTCAACACGAATGTTGGTGAATTCCATAGGTTTATAAAATGTAATGTTGTACGGCCACCACAAGTATAAGTGCATGACAAAAGTCACGTAAAATAGTACAATAGACCTTAAGCTCATGACCCCGAAGCTAGACTGATGAAATATATGCCCCTCCTGATTGTTTTACCAGAACACTCCCAAAATGACAGACATGAAATGCATCCGCTTACTGTTGGTAATAACTACCACGGATGGAGGCGTCACCCTCAATAGATCTATCCACTCACTCTCGCTTAATCGGCAAATTAAGGGTCCATGATAGTAAATAGGGGACTTTAACATGTTGGTATGGCAACTTAAGCAATGTATATATGTTTTGGTACTTGGGCTCGTACTAAAATGATTGATGCAATGTATTCCCCCGTGGAATTTGAAATCAAAATATTGAATTGAAAACGGGGCTATGAAAACTCACCTCTAGCTGATGATACCATGAACATGCAATGAGCTGAAAAACAAGGCGCGCACACTAGCCGCAACCTAATATGCATGATGATGATCTAATTTAGATTATGAAATGGTGTTGAAACTTTCCATGCACATGTTTCCTATACCACTCTACTCTTTGAAAAATACTTGTTGTTATCAAAATAATACATTTTCCAAAACTTAGGAAAATATGGCAACTAGAAAATAAAACTAGTTGAAATATATATATATATATCGTATATATAAGTGTTAGTGTTGAAATCCTCGATTTGAAATCCTTGAAATAACGACTTGTAGTAATAAAAATATACTTGTATTCACTAATACTTCATTAGTTATGATATTGGGTACTTGGGTATTATTTCTAGAATCTAGAGTTACTACGTAGTAGTAATATTATTTTTGTCAAAAGCTGTCAAAATAATATATCTTTGTCGTTATAAGCCTGTTTTACTTGTTCTTTATATCCATGGTTACGTCTTAGTATGTAGTAATATATTTTGGAAAGCTTGGCTCCTCCGGGTTACGTCTAAAGCCTCGTTTTGTCCAACGAAAAACGTCCAACAGCATGTATTTTCAGAAAATTACTTTTCGTCAACAAACTTGCAAAAATCATAACTTCTTCGTTATAAACTCTTTTTAATCCATTCTTTCGCCTACGACTTCGTTTTTGAAAGTATTTTCTAAAATTTTTTCCAAAGTTTACTTTATGTTTACTGATTTTCCTGGGTTTACAAAAATGGGACAGTAGGTTTATATACTTGTTACAAATCCATTTTCCATGTTCAAAACTAGTTACTAACATCACCAAATCTCTTGCAAACACCACAAAGCTAATCTAATTTTACCATACACCTTCTTAGGGTGTCATGGGTTCCTAATCATCACTAATCATGTTAATTTAACAAGGAAATCAAAATAAATATTTCTAGGGTTTCAAAGTTTACAAAATAAAGTGGTATAAGCTAGCATAAGCATGAAATATTGTATGAAAATAATATGATCATAGTAAATACTTGAAGAAATGATGAAAATAAATTTGGTAAACTTACTTGGAATGATTTTAGGTGATTAGATGATGAAAACCTTGTGATTCTTGAGTTTATATTGGAAAACCCCAACAATAATCACTATATAAACTTGATTTAGACTTGAACTTTGAAAAATAAATGGATCTTGGTTGGTTTGGTTTTTAGCCGTGGGTTTGAGATGAGGGAGGAGGAAGAGAATACCAATTTTGCTACTAGAATATAATGAAGCTTGTTTGGAAAGCTAGTTAGATATTTTGTAGTGTTTAATTAGTTTAGTTATAATCGGGTACCGGGTTAGCTAGAAATAAATATTAACAAAGTTATTCGGGTCAAAATAAAGTTATAAAAATTGTAATAATATGTTGGGCACAAGTATTGAGTGATCGGGTGATTATTGTTTATTTTTCACGAAAACCGTCGTAATATTTATAGACTTACGTTAAAAATAAAATAACTTTCCAAAATACTGGTTAAATGAATATTATAACTTTTATGATGATATAATGGATATAATAATATGTCGGGACCATTGTGGGAATATTTAGATATATTCGTCTTGTTTATTAACCGTGTGTTAACGTTTATTTATAAATAATTATACGTAAAACGTTAAATATATCAAATATATAAATTTGAAAATCCTAAGAGTGGTATAACATGAAAATGCTATTATGATGATATGCAGACTGTCCCTAGTTCGTATGCAGTGTCCTTATTGATAATGAAATGAATTCGCACCTAAACCAATCCGGTTACGCGAATTTGAATACCCGTAAACTAAATTTACGATGAAATCAGTAATGCAAGTGAATAGTGAAATTTTTTCCGGAAATGAATAGTATTCAGTGAATAGTAAAATTTTCAAATGTTTATCAGAATATCAAATTGACCTCGAAAATGATGAATAGTAAAACAATGAATAGTATTTTTCTAAAGTTTGGGAAATGACCTGAAATGGTGAGTTGTGACAATTAGTTAGATGAGTGAGTGTGTGTGTGTGTGTGTGTGTGTGTTTTTATATTGTGAGTATAAGTTGTTAGGTAGGAAAAATTTGGTGGGAAACCATAGCATCTCGACTCGTTCGTTTAACATCTCATGTATAACAATAGCATCTCGACTCATCTGTTCAATATCTCGTGTATAACCATAGCATCTCGACTCGTTCGTTTAACATCTCGTGTATAACCATTGCATCTCGACTCGTTCGTTTAATATCTCATGTATAACCATAGCATCTCGACTCATCTGTTTAACATCTCGTGTATAACTATTGCATCTCGACTCAATCGTTTAACATCTCATGTATAACCATAGCATTTCGACTCATCTGTTTAACATCTCGTGTACAACCATTGCATCTCGACTCGTTCGTTTAACATCTCGTGTACAACCATATTATCTCGCCTCGTTATTTATAAAACATTGGGTCAAGGATACAAGACTTGAATTTTGACCGGTTGTGATCTCGAGGTTATCTAATGGTTGGAATTTAGTATTTTGTGATATTTTAATTATTATTTATTTTATATTTTAATAAATGATTTTTTAAATTATAATATAAGTAATTAATTTTAAATATATATATATATTTTTAATTTTATAAAAGTATTTATAATAAATAATTTTTTTAATTATATAAATTTAGTTTATTAATTATATAAAACTTAGTTTTTAATATTTTATAAAAGTATTTATAATAAATAATTTATTTTTATTATATTAAAGTAATTTTATAAAACTTATTTTTTAATATTTTATAAAAGTATTTATAATAAATAAAATTTTTTAATTATAAAAGTAATTATCACGTCGACATGTCGACGGGAAAATAAGCGCCAAAATTTTCGTGAAATTTTTATACACCCCGCCAAACGCAAACGACAAAATCACTTAATACTCCCGTCGACATATCGACGGGAATAGTAATAGTATAAAAAATACTTTATATTCCCGTCGACATATCGACGGGAATATAAAAGTATCACACAAAAACAGATCTGGTCTCAATTATTGACCACATACTTAGAAAAAAAAAATACTATCGATCTATCATCTCCGGCGACAAACACACATTGTGCCACCACCACCTCCACCACTCCTCCACCATCACATTATACCACCACCACCACCATCACATTATACCACCACCACCGCTCCGACACTCGCACCACTGTTTGTTTAATTCACCACAGCTCCGACACTCGCACCACTGTGCACCTCCTCCTTCAACCCTCATTTGTTTAATTCATCCCCAACCCTTCACATGTTTAATTCTTCCCCTTCTTCCCCACCCTTTCTTTCTTGAACGGAAGCAGGTTATTGATTTTTGTTAATTTTTTGATTTTTGTTATTGTTTTGTATTAATTTGTTTAATTTAAGTGTTAATTTTGTATTAATTTTGCTTTTTTTTTTTAATACAGCTGAGAGCTGAGACCGCAGAGCCGAGACAGTAGCGATAGCCGAGAGCTTAGACATAGGTAATGTGGTCTCTTTTTTTTATTTTTTTAATAACTTTTGGTATCCCGACGACATGTCGACGACAACAGTTTTTTTTAAACTTCTGAGATATAAATGTGCTCTCTTTTAATGTAGCCCGAGCCCGGGACCGCAACCCAAGACTGCAGCCGGAGGTCACAGCCCGTGCCCGAGACCACAGCCGAGAGCCCGAGACCACAACCGAGACAGTATGTTGTTATTTTTTCGTATCCGTATTATTTTTTACAAATCAATATAGTATATTAGGTTTATTTTTTACATATCGATCAGTGAGTGATTAAGTATTAATTAGTTTGCGGATGGGATTGCTAAATGAGCGTTTACTATATTAGATTGCGGACTTAGGGGCTGTTGCTATATGTAGTTTAAGCTAATTTTTGGTATTTGGTAGTAGTTGTAGTTTTCCAGCCGTATTAGTTTAATTAGTAGTTGTAGATATTGCGTTTGGTTAGTTGTTTGGTTTTTTTGGTTGCGTTTGGTTAATTAGGATCCCTTTGCACACTAAGATTCATTTTAAAAATGTGAAGTTAGTATTGCGTATAATGTAGAGATATATTGGTTAAATGTTAGTTTGCTTTTGGTTAGTATCTATGGGTATACTAGTTTTAATATATTGGTTAATTGTAAGGTTTTGAAAAATATTATGGCTTATGTTTTGCGTTAGAATTTTTGCGGATAGATTATGTTTCGGCTTATATAACGGGCTTATGGCTTGTTTGGTTTTCGGCTTATGTTTCATAAGCTTAATTTTTATGGCTTATTTTGAAACCTTTTAACTTACATAGTTTCAAAATAAATCACAAAAATAAGCTTATGAAACATAAGCCGAAAACCAAATAAGCCATAAGCCCGTTATATAAGCCCGTAGATATATTGTTTGGTTTTCGGCTTATGTTTCATAATAGCTTCAAAAATAAGTCACAAAAATAAGTTTCAAAACAACAAAATAGTTTTTACATAAACTTATATAAACAAAATTGTTTCAAAAATACGTCACAAAAAATAAGTTTGACATGATAAACTTATATAAACAAAATAGTTTAAAAAATAAGTCATAAAAAATAAGCTTATGAAACATAAGCCGAAAACCAAACAATTGTTTATATTCTAATTGTTTAACTTTAAATATATGCTATTAATTGTTTAACCTAAAATAGTCGATTTGTGTGTTATTGTTAGATGTTTGTGAATGTTTTAGGATTTTAGTGATTAATTTCGGAAAGTCCCCGTCCGAAGTTAATCATCCTATTGAAAACCCGTCCGAAATTAATTTATTAGAAATTAATTTCGTAAAGTCCCCTGTTTGGGACTACTTTTTGAATGTTTTGTCTCATTTAGGATATGGATGCGTATAATTGATTTACTATTTGAGATGATTTCGACAGTGTTTCTCTTTTACTCCTACGAATATGTCTTTAATGCACATATTTGGGGAGTTAAGGGGAAATGCTACTGAAATTTTCTCAGATAGTAAATCAATTATACGCATTCATATATGAGATGAATTATTCAAAGAGTGGGTTAGGATTGCCTTCCATTGTTGCACTTGGTGAACAAAACAACTCGTAATAATTCCATGGTTATATGTGTTTATGTGTCGAATATTTTGAATGTGTAAGAACTAAGAGTTGAACAAAATAGAATGTAGTTATGATACTTGATAAGAGTTGGACCCGTTTAGACAGTCGTGTTTCAAGAGAGTTTTTTGATGGTCTTGCCGCATTCATTGAATATTGCAAGCCGTTATTGAATAATTACGGAAACATAAAATGTCCATGTCGTCTTTGTTGTAATGTTTCATGGGTATCTCTCGACATACTTAAAAGCCACATAAGCCAAAATGGGTGGGACCCAACTTATACACAATGGCGTGAACACGGTGAACCGGATCCTCTTCCTATAGAAAATAACACAACACAATGTGAGATGAGTGACATGCGTGCGTGCCTTAATGATATTCTTGATATTCCTCTAAATAATGAACAAAATGAGCCAACTCCTCCAAATATTGGCGAGACAAGTAACGAGCCGGCTCAAGCAACGACACCTCATGTACGTAACGAGTATGAAGAGTTACTTGCTAGTTCCACCCAGCCTCTTTACCCGGGATGTGACTTTATGACAACCTTGGATTTTATGTCAAAGTTTACGTATCTCAAGGTCAGTGGTAAGTGGAGTGATACTTCATTTAACAATACGCTAAAATTTCTCCAGGAGGTATTTCCTCCCAGGTTAGGTTACAATCTCCCACCATCATACTCTGCTATAAAAAAAAACATTTAAAAGGTCGGGTTAGGGTATGAGTCGATACATGCTTGTGAAAATGATTGCTTTTTATATCGGGGGACTGATGCAGAAGATTTGGAGTATTGTCCGGTCTGTAAAACGAGTAGATGGAAAGACAAGAACACAATGGGGAAGAAAGTTCCTAACAAGGTGTTGCGTTACTTTCCTATCATTCCTAGACTACAATGTTTGTACAAGTCTATTCACATCGCAAAACATATGACTTGGCATGCTACTGGAAAGTCTAAGGTAAACGGTATGATGCAACACCCGGTTGATGGTGACGCATGGCAGAAGTTTGACAGCGGTAAATATTCAGATTTTGCTAACGAACCGAGAAACGTTCTATTAGGGTTGGCTGCTGATGGTTTCAATCCGTTCGGTAACCCTTGTCAGACTTACAGCATGTGGCCAGTTATATTAACAACATGCAACTTGCCTCCGTGGTTATGCATGAAAGAGACTACTTTGATGCTGACATTGTTGATTCCTGGCCCTAAATCACCGGCGAAGGACATTGATGTTTAATTAAAGCCTTTGCTTGATGACCTTCAAGATTTATGGAAAAAACCAGGTGTCTTGACTTTGGACGCTGTTACAGGAAAATATTTCCACATGAGAGCAATGCTTTTATGGACCATCAATGATTTTCCTGCTCGTAGTAGTTTGTCTGGTTGGAGTGGGCAAGGTTACTATGCATGCCCTACATGCAAAGTAGACACTCCGGCTACACGTGTGATAAGCAAAACAGCTTATGTTGGCCATAGAAAATTCTTAAAAAAAAAACCATAAATAGAGGAGTGACCGTAATACATTCAATGGTGCAACTGATACTAGAGATCCTCCTAAAAAATATACTCCGGCTGATATCTTGGCTCAACTTGCGATATTGCCCACACGTTTGCCGGGGAAACATCCAGATTATGGGGGTGGGAAAATAAAACGTAATACTACATCCGACCTGAACTGGACTAAACGGTCTACTTTCTATGAGCTTCCATATTGGTCTTCTCTTTCTCTACAATATAATTTAGATGTCATGCATATTGAAAAAAATGTGTTGGAGAGTATCTTGAACACTTTGTTAATGAATTACAAATCTAAAGACACCGCTAAGGCAAGACAAGACTTGCAATCTTTGGGCATTCGACAGGAGTTGTGGCTCAGAAACAAACAAAATGGGAAGCGCTCGGAGCCTCAAGCTAAGTACTCCCTCATACCCGATAAAAGAAAACTGTTCTGTCAATACATTAAAACACTTAAACTGCCAGATGGGTTTGGATCCAAGTTCAAGTCAAAAGTGACCAAAGATGATAACAATATAACGGGCATGAAGTCTCATGACTGTCATATAATGATGCAACGGTTACTTCCTTTTGGACTTCAACAATACCTGGATGCACCGACTTATACACCATTAATCGAGCTTTGTTCATTCTTTAAGCAAATTTGCGCCCGAACTTTGATGGTGAATGACATGGTGAAAGCTAAAGACCAGTTGATCAAAATTTTGTGCAGTCTCAAGCAAATATATCCTCCTGCTTTTTTTGACATTATGATTCACTCGGTGGATGTATCCATTTGAAAGATACATGAAGAAGCTAAAAAACTATGTACGAAATAAAGCTAAGCCGGAAGGTTCAATAGTGGAGGGTTATGTTGCAGACAAAGCATTAACTTTTTGTTCTTGTTATTTTCGAGGCGAAATTGGGACGAAATTAAATTGTCCCACTGCATCTCAGGGTTGTCCTCGCCCAACAAGTGATTTCCAGGTGTTACGATCACTATGTAAAAAGTCTGGTAAAGAGACAATTATTCGGTTAGGTCACCAAGAAATGAAGAAAGTGATATGGTATGTACTTCACAACACTCCTGAGATCGACGCGTACATGAACGAGTTCGAGAGGTACGCGTTTTTATTTTGAAATTTCTTTTTCCCAAGTTATCCTTTCGATTAATTCTAATATCATGAACATTTTCAGTGAACATCCTGATAGCGACATGCAACAAGAATTTCCTAGATGGTTTGAGACGAAGGTAAACTTATTACATGTATTTCCTTGTATAAATAACGACTATATATATTACTCATCTCTATCTATTCTTATCTTTGTTCATTGATTGGTAAACTTTACACAGCCAATGACCCAAGTTGTACTCCCGACTTATTCGCTTTGGCTTGTGGACCATTATCGACCGCAACCTCAGTTCACTCTTGCGTAGTCAACGGTGTGAAGTTTGTTGTACACAGCCGCGATGTAAAACGTATAACTCAGAACAACGGAATTTGTTCTCCTGGCGAGAAAGAAGGAGAAATGTATTATGGTCAGCTAGAAGAAATTATGGAGTTTGCGTATACCCAGTTCAAAGTTGTGCTTTTTCGAGTTAAGTGGTTCGACTTGGTCAAAAGATGTAGAGTCGAACGTTATAACACTAGAAACAACATGACACAAATTTTGGGCATGTAGCACAACGTTTGAAGATCAACCATATATTCTCGCAACACAAGCAAAACAAGTCTTCTACCTTGAAGATCCTGCCAGACGACCACTCCATTGGAAGGTCGTCCAAGAAGTGAATCACAACACAACCTGGGATGTCATTGTGGCAGAAGACGGTGATGATGTGATACATGGCAACAACTCATCTAATCTCCAACTGTCTGCTAATTTGAATGATTTGGCATTTGAAACCTTAAATATCGATGGTCAATCAACGTTAGTTGAGGCACCACCACCAATCATTCATGTTGATGACGACGATGAATTTATTGATGATGAGGACGACGATCCTTATGATTTAGCAGACTCTGATGCAAACAATTCTGATGATGAAGTTGAAGATGCGACTGATGATGTTTATGCTAGTGATGTAGATTTAGCAGATTGATCTTAAATTGTAACTTGTAAAACGACACTTATTTGAATGAAATTGCTATGGATTGTTTAAATGTATATATTTATTTTGAATGTGTATGTATTTGAGTGTGTGCATGCTTATGTTAATTTGTTCCCGAATTTCTATATGTTAATTCAACTTGTACTTTTACAGATGGCAGCAGTAGCGCGCGGTCACGGTGGTGACGGTGCCGATGACCCACCACCCCCTTATCGTTTGATTACTAGCGGTCACTGTAGTGGTAAGAAACTTAAACTTGATAATTTGAATTTTGTTACTTGTTATTTTATAACGTTATAACTCACTTCAATTGTAGGTTCGTCACAACAACCTTGACGAGGAGGTAGGGCGAGACGAGGTGGCGGCAGGGGTGGAGGTCGGGATGGCGGCAAGCCACAGGTCCGTGAAGCCAACAAGAACGTAGACCTCAGGAAAGCCGTGACTAGATTGGGCCCGCAATCGATCGAGTTCGAGATGGCTGATCAGAGGACATATACTCATGTTGGGCCCCACCGCGCATGGTTCAGTAACTATGTTGGCGAGCTGGTTAGGTCCTTGCCGTTGCACTATCCCTCCTGGCACAACCTTGACGAAATGACTCGACATGCCTTTATGAACCGACTCGGGGTCAGTTATTTTATTTTTCTTTTAATTATATCTCTATATTTAATTATTTGAATGTGTACATTTATTTAAATTTGTTTAATTGTGTTTATTTATTTAAATTTGTTTATTTATTTATATCTTTTTGTTAATATTAACTATATTTGATTGCAGGAATTCTTCGACTTGCAGACCCACATGCGCGATCCCAATTGGAAAACCATTGAGAAGGGCCTCAATGCGTATATTGCTAAGGTCTACTCCGACAACAAGGGCACGATGAAGAGGACTTACCTTACGGTGCCCGGTGGGCCTGCTAAAGTGGATGAGATACAAAGAAACCCTCCTCCGAACGTCGAGCCGTCTGTGTGGGAGGACCATATCAAGTTTTACATGCATGAGAATAACCTGAAGCGTGCTGCTGTGAACGAGGAGAACCGAAAGAAGAACAAGGTGTACAACCGCCACGGTTCCAAGTCATTTACCGCTATTCCCCACGACTATGTAAGACACATTTTATTTTTATAAAATTATTTAATTATAATTATATATTAATTAAAAATTTTAATTATATAAAAGTAATTAGTTTTAATTTTATAAAAGTATTTAAGTTTAATTAAAATAAATATGGTGTTTGATTTGTCATTTTTAATTTGTTTCATCTTATACATATGCATGTGTATATACAGTTTTTGAACAGCAAGGACAAGCAGTACCTGTCACTCATCCAGAGCTTTTACGACACACACTACGACAATAATGGTATGTGGTTGCAGGATGAGGCTCGGGTTCAGTATGTAAGTATCTTTGTTTTAATTTATTATTTATTTATTTATTTCCCCAAACACGCACTTTAATGATTCATTGAAACATAATCTTGTAATTAACCCGACATACATATATATATATATATATATATATATATATATATATATATATATATATATATATATATATATATATATATATATATATATATATATATTCTCAATTTTTTTCTCAATTAAATAGGAAGAGATGGTTCGGCTGAGAGATCTAGGAGCGAATACGCCGGAAGGGGTGGCGTACACGGAGGAGCAGATACTTGCTATGGTTTTGAAGGGCAAGCAGCGGGTCCACATCGCCGGACGAGGTAGGGTCGTACCCGGGCTGAACAAGCCACTGTTACCATACGCCCCGCCTCCACCTCCAGGTATGTACAGTGTGATAATATATTAATTATAGATTACTCGATCATGACTCAAATTAAGTATTGCAATAGATGTTTTTAAATTTTAATTATTTCGTTTTCAGAAATAGCCGATATGGAGAAAAAGCTTGCTGAGGCCGAGAAGAAGATTGCTGAGGCCGAGAAGCAGAGCCAGGAAGATGCTGAAGAGCGTAAGGCCATGAAGGTGAAGCTTGATTTGGTGACCGGTTTTATGTCGTCCAACCCGCTATGGCACCAGTATCTTAGTCAAGCAGGTTCTCAGTACGTGGATGGCTCGGGCAGTGGCGCTGGAGGTAGTGGCTCAACTGTAGGGAGCGGGAGTCGCAGAGGCGATGAGGATGGTTCTGGTGATGATACTGAGTGATTTGGGATGTAAAGGTACAAACTTGGGTATTTTGTGTTGTACTTATGCTTGAAACAATATTTTGGCGACCCATATGTTAGTATTGTATAGTTTAACCTTTTGGCGACTTGAACGTCGGGGATATTGAAACATTTGTGGATATGACAGCTAGGTTTAGAGATTACCACACCTCGTTTTGTAGACTTTATATATTTTTATGCATTTTGAGGGTGTTTAGCGATAATTTGCAAGTGTTTTAGCCGATGGCGAGTTACACGTTTAGAACATGTTGATATTGAGTGGTTATAGGTGCTATTACAGGTTCTGACTGTTACAGGTTTTGGTAGATTTTTTCCAGAAAATCCAGAAAAAATCTGGAAAATTGCTGTTTTTACAGCCTGCTATTAATGATGCCGTCGACATGTCGACGACAACATTAACCCAAAAATATTAATTATTTAATGTTGCCGTTGACATGTCGACGGCATCATCAAACAAAAAATATTGTTTTTTTAATTATGTCGTCGACGTGTCGACGACATAATTAAATAATGAATACTTGTAGTTTTAAAATGCCGTCGACATGTTGACGGCAATATATAAAACGTAATTATCATTTGTTAATTAAAACATTAATTAGTTATATGTTCCCGTCGACAGGAAGAATTTGACGGACAGCAAAATCGTTTGACTGGAAAGCGATGTAGGACCCACAATGTCGACGGCGATTGTCGACGGGAACGCTGTTCCCGACGAAGCACTCCCGTTGTTTTGTTCCAGTCGACATGTCGATGGGAAGTTATTGTGCCGTCGACTTGTCGACGGTAACGGTGTAAAAATATCGCCGGAAAAAGCGTCGATTGTGTTAGTGTAAGTTTTCCTTTTTGAATGAAGATTTCATGTAACTAGCAGAATAACGATTACTATCAGATAGCTAGCGCGTTTTGAGGGTTAATGAAATCGAATTTTGATAAACCTTAAATGAACATAAAACTCCAATAGGAGATTAACTCTTAAACTCGTATATTATTAATAAACGAAGAATAAAACACAATAAGAATAAGCCTTAATTAAAAATATATCGGGTAAAAAGTAACATAAATAAAATAAAATAAAGTTTCTTAAAAACATTAAAAACATCTTAAAAAAATAAAATTTAAAAATCTAGTTTTGCCTACAAAAGCCAAAATGAGACACCCATGAGTTTTAAAGGCGAAGCTGAAAGGATTATGTGCAAAATACAACGTATTTCACATTTTATCACCTTCATGGGTAATTTAATACATGGATCGTACTCAATTTTCAAAACCATTTATTTTAAAATTTTGAGCGACGTAACTCGGGTACCAATTGTGAAAACCGTGGACGGGGTGGGGGGGGGGGGGGGGGGGGGAGGGATTCGTTTCCATTTAAAACTTAAAACTTTTGTATCAAATGACCAATCAAGTTTGATGAAATATGAGAAGTCTCAACAAAAAGTCTTGCGACAACTAGTGATAGTGGAATTCCATATGTGAAGCATATTACCATGACACAAAAATTGACACACATAAATACCACAAAATATATGCAATAAGCCACACAAACATAAAATCAATGCAAATATAAAACGATAAATGCAAAGATAAAGAGTAAAGAAATAAGTTAAGAAAATGCAAACCCCGGATATGACGATTTATAGTGGTTCGGTCACGAAGCTCCTCTTCGCCCTACTCCACTCCCTGAGTACCCAACCCGAGAGTTAGTTCAATAATCAACAAACTCCCTTCTTGGCGGAGAAAACCATACAACATTACTTACAATATTTTCCGACACTAAGCTAGATGTCAAGTTCTTCTTCGGGTACAATCAAACCAATTATGTTTTATGGCCCAACATAACAAACCTTGTGTTTTAAGGCCTAAACACATAAACCGCGTCCCTTACATTATTTTCTGACACTAAGCTAGATGTCGAGTACTAATCTAGCTAGTACCAATCTCACTCACGATCTACCCAATCTTCACAAATCACATAAGCTACAACATCCACATGATCTATACTCGATCTACCCGATCTACTCACGAGCTACCCGATCTTCACAAATCATACACCTACAAGATCAACATGATCTATACTTGATTTACCCGACCTACTCACGATCTACCCAATCTTCACAAATCACACACCCTATAAGATCCACACTCAATCTCCCCGATCTACTCACGATCTACCCGTCTACCCAATCAACGCAATCTACACAATATACCTGATCTCCACATGATCTACTCGATCTACTCACTATCAACATAAGCTGCACAAGATCTCCCTTTTCTCTACAAGATCACAATGATCCACACAAGATGATTAAACAAGACGGTGACAACTTGATGTATGTCTAGATACAACAAGTAATGCAAGTGCACTACACAATGACTCTAACACCTTGTATCTTCTTGATACTTTGTGTTCTTCTCTTGTACTAATAGAGGAATGGAAGTGATCTTTGGTTGGATGAAATTAGGATCACTCTTAAACAAAAGAAAAACTCTCTAAATAATCAAAGAAAGTGATCTAACTAAGAAGAGATTGGACTAGAGAAAACTGATTGGAAAATTCAAGTTGAAAGTGTAAAATAATCCATTATTTATATGCAAAGAAAAAACTAGGCGTTATAGAGGAACAGTACCACTTATTGTCAAACGATACCACTAAATTTAACGGTACCGTATATTTTACCCGGGTGCAGGATTATTCCCCTTTACCCTAAATTTAACGGTACCGTCTGGTATTTAGTGGTACCGTCCATTGCAAAGACACTCCTTTTTTTGTTTTTAGTGGTGAATGTTTATTTTGGGGAAGTTTGGAGCTGATTTGGGGGAAAAATAGCTGTTACTATTTTTGAAATAATTTTCCCAAGTAGAATATTTCTTTCTAATTCAAAAATCATTTGTAAAATGTATTTTTGAAAAATGTTTTGTCACATTCGTAAAATGTGAAGTTTAAAAAAAATTATTTCTTTGATCATCCATCAAGTTTAAATTTGTTTGTCATACCTTGGCGATTTATTTATTTTTTATTTTTTTGGTAAAGGGGAGTAATTCTGCACCCTGGTAAATATATTAAACCAAAAACGTTTAAGTACAAAGGATATGGGTGAAATCCCATATCTCAGCCCGTTACATAGGCGATAAAGCTTAAATAACAAGGTAGACAGCTAAGAAGCTTAAAAATAACTAGTGCTTATGACATGCTATAAGCACTTACACCTCAAGAAATAACATAAACCAGCTAACCAGCAGCTACCGTGAAAGAAGAACTTCCACCTGTATTTGGATGAGCCAAATCTTCATTCACATATGTGACATGTTCTCCATCTTCCTCATTATCGTTCACCAATGCAGCATAAGAATTAAATGTAGTAACAATACCTTCCTTAGAAGTAGAACTAGTAGACTTCAACTTAGACGACGTTGTATGCACATTAAACCGTGTATTAACACCCTTCATTGGTTCACTAGTAGTTTTCTTTGGCTCTTACATGAAATTCTGTTTGACTGAAGTACTAGCAAAATGACTACCTTTAGCAGATTGGGCTTTACCTTTGTTCTTATTATGACTCACCGTTTGGAAACCATCATTGGCAGGCACAGTAGAAGGATTAGCAACATTTGAAGTAGTAGCAACAGGACGATTGACCACTTTATTAGGGCAACAATCATGGATATGGCCAAAAATCTTGCATAATGTACACCTGGGAGGCCTCCATTCATACTCAACTCAGATAGTATCTTTAGTAAAACCATCCCCTATAAGAGAGGGGACACCAATAGTAACAACCTCTACAAGTTCAGCCTCTGAACTAACCTCAATTAAGCACCGAGCAAAACTACTCCTACCCCAAGAATCCTTACACATAGAGCTCGTATACTAATCAAGCATAATAGGTTTGCCAATAAATGAAGCAATTAAGCTAATACCATCCTCTTCGAACACTTGAATAGGTACATCATGTTCTTATTATGACTCACCGTTTGGAAACCATCATTGGCAGGCACAGTAGAAGGATTAGCAACATTTTAAGTAGTAGCAACAGGACGATTGACCACTTTATTAGGGCAGCAATCATGGATATGGCCAAAAATCTTGCATAATGTACACCTGGGAGGCCTCCATTCATACTCAACTCGGATAGTATCTTTAGTAAAACCATCCCCTATAAGAGAGGGGACACCAATAGTAACAACCTCTACGAGTTCAGCCTCTGAACTAACCTCAATTAAGCACCGAGCAAAAATACTCCTACCCCAAGAATCCTTACACATAGAGCTCGTATACTAATCAAGCATAATAGGTTTGCCAATAAATGAAGCAATTAAGCTAATACCATCCTCTTCGAACACTTGAATAGGTACCTCATGTAATTTAACCCATACCGGAATATGAGTCAACTCTTCCTTACATAAACTAGTATCAATTGACCGTTTCTTAATAATGATCAGCGATTGATGCATCATCCAAGGGCCACCTTCCAAAACTGCTTCTAAACCAGACTGAGTATCGAATTTAAAAAAGAAAAAGCCTTTTTCATTCATCATAATCTTTTTCAACCCATATTTAGCCCAATTGTTTTTAACATAGTAATCAACCACTGGAAACGCCTTTCTATTACCAATAAAGTAGCCATATAGGGTATGTTCAAGACGTGTACTAACATTTTCAACCACACTATGTGGAATAAAAACGTTTACTCCTTCACAAACTGAATCAGCAACCAAAGGACGAAAAGTAGAATTTGGAATAGATTTATCCTTTGTATTCGCATCCACATTTACAACATTGGGTGTTGTATCTTTGATACACTCATCAGAATTAGAATTTGTTGCATTAGTATTCATCTCATAAACCTCAAGCAAACCACTCATAGCTTCATGCACTTTTGAATGAGTATCAATATCCAAATTAGACCGTATTGGATATTTACCAGCTTTAACCTCCTTAAGGAGTAAATCAATATCCAAGGTTGATTTCAGCGAGACACCAAACACCGATTTAATAAAATCATGTTTGATTTTGATAGAATTAAGCTCAATAGAAGGACCAGTACCCATGTTCGAATGGGATGATTCAGCAGCAATCGGTCCTTTAGAACTCTCAGCCTGAACATGAGGAGATGTATCATAAGAATTTTCAGCTATAGGCTATGTCGCCACACCTGTAACATCCTTAGGTCGAGACTTCTTATGTTTCCTTATAGTCACCTTCGACAAATCAACAGTAGCACTGTTATCTTCAGCCATAGGGGGTGACAAAATATTTTGCTCCTCTCCCAAACTCGACATCAAAACACTAGAACGTGCCATGTTAGAACTCGTCTTCCCATCTCTCTTAACCCACAAACAATAAATCAAAAACCAGAAGCCCACGAACAAGTAGAGGAATAGCCAAATAGCAGAGAACTTAATGTTTACTGATAGAGAGCGACACACAGGACAAAAACCAACAAATCGCAAACAAAAATAATTTAAGTCCACCGACCCACGATAGAATCAATGGACCGATTGAGATAAATTATAAAATTGGATCGTTGATCTAAACCATGCAATACCCATGATTCAGTAGAAACAATAAATGACACAATGGTTTGGGACCCTAAACTGACCTATGATTGATTAAGTATAATAAAAACTATATTAGACCAACCAATGAAGATCAATCTTAATGTTTATAATAAATCGCCATTGTGGCCGTTTTTTGAGAGAGAGAGTCTAGGGTTTAATTTTTACCTTGAGCGATTTATGTCAGAATGGAAATATTCGACTATGTTGAACCATACTTAAGACGTCGAGATGTATATGTAAGTATGCGTCGATGATTAGTGTTTACAAGTAACCTATGAATTTTACGTTATGCATTACAAGTTACATGTTTGTCATCATTAAAACCGAAGAAATTGTTTAGTTTAAATATCGTAATATTTGTACTAACAATATCCTCCTTTTTTATGATGACAAATATGTGAACCGTAACACACAGTAAAGTGTACAAGTTACCTATTTGCACTCCCTTCTCCTCTTTTTGTCGAAGCAAAAAGGTAGTTGCCTCGAGCTCTCCCTTCAATTCACTCACTACTACCGCTTATTAGATTACTATATTTTCTTCCTACAAAGGCGAGCTTGCATCATCCCAGTGAAGTCTTCTACCACCACTATTAGAAAGACTCCGTCTGATGTAATCAAACACTCCCGAGCTCCCCCTACTTCAATACTCCCCTATGGTGATTGAATCCCTTTGTTTTTTTACCTTAGTATCTAGCGGATCCATATATCAAATTCTTATGAAGGCTTATCCTACATCAAAGGTTAGCTTCGTGCAACATAATATATAACAAAATAGGAGAAATCATGATAGAACACATAGCAAGGTATGCAAGGTTTAAACTATGTTAAAATGTTGCTACAAAAAAATGAGTTTGATGAGGCATGTGAGCATATCAAAGTATGCTAGAGGTTAGACACGCGATGAAAGTGTGCCAAAAATGGTGAACGCGAAGAAGAAAGCCTAAGAAAGTTGAGTGACACAAAGATGTGAATGCGTAATGCAATTTAATGACACTAGAGGGTCACAACTTGACCGACAACCCAAGGTGTAATTGTTCAACCAATCATACTAACAATAACGAGATTCGTTTGTTGACTGACGCATTAAATGACTTCTTCCAAGTTGTCATTGGGAAGGCGAGTTCTAACAAACTTTTTGAACGGCATAATCATCTACCTAAGATGATTGGTGTTAAGGATAGTTTGTTGAAAAGACATACTCTAAATGAGGTAGATATATGTCATTACTTTTATGACAAGCCATGCCAAAAAGTGGAAACGACTCCATACGAAGGGAACCTGTTGGATTTGACCTTTAAGAGAAGGTGGACAAGGATTGTTTAGATTAATATATCATTTGCACTGACAATGAGATGCATGATATATTTCAAAGAAGAAAAAGAAAATGTGTATGTGATCTTATTGTGGGTGAATATCTCTAACGAGGTTGAGGTAGCGAAGTTCTAGAGTTCTAGTTTTGGATGA
Source organism: Artemisia argyi (assembly GCA_030686995.1). Classification (NCBI taxonomy): domain Eukaryota; kingdom Viridiplantae; phylum Streptophyta; class Magnoliopsida; order Asterales; family Asteraceae; genus Artemisia; species Artemisia argyi. The sequence continues at coordinate 42,262,616 of CM060680.1, forward strand.
TCCTAGTTGCGAATTAGAGATAATTTGATGTATGAAGGATTTCGTGTGATTGTGTGGTTATACTTAATGGGTATAATAATTGTGAGGATTAAAGGTTTTTGAACTAATTATCACTATCAAGAGTGAAGAATAGTTACAAGGTTTTATGTGTAATGATTGATAGGTAGAAGGTTCTTAGACTAACTATCATTGTCAAGAGTGAAGTGTAGCTACAAGGTTTGAGTGGGTTTGATATTGTTGAAGGTTTTGAAACTAAATATCACTATCAAGAGTGAACTTTAGTTATAAAGTTTGATTGTTATGATGAATGATATTATAGTGAGGTTTAATGTGAGGGTTAAAGGTGCTACAAATATCAAGGTGATCACAAGGAGTAGAGATTAGGAAGCTAGAACCGATTGTGATTTTGTGACTTAGGTTTTGCTAAGTAGCGAGTACTTAAGATGTGAATCTCTTAGTAAAAAGTTATAGGGAATAAGAACCACATTTGTGTGTTCTTGAGAGTGTTTGGTGAAAGACTAGATGTGCATGAGTGTGTTTTCGCTCCCCCTTAATCGATGACCATTTTAACAAGATGTGTTGAAAAACAAATCAGAACTAAAGAAGAAAACAAACATTGACAGAAGCGATGAGCTTAGTAACGTTATGACAAGTGGTGGATATCATACAATAAACTTCACCTTTGAAGTCATGTAGCTCTTCTCAATCATTGTGAATATTCATAGAACATTCATATGGTAAGGCATGTGATTACGTAGAAATGTGCTAAGGGGTAATTAGATAGAATCTTCAAGGTTGTGGAGTTAGTGATAAGGTTCAATTATGTTTATTTTTTATAAAAGAAACTATGTTGATGAAGAAGGGTTATCTAAACTTTTCCTAGCGGTTCTTCGCTTGAAGTGTGTGGAAGATGAGTGGGATGCTGAAGCATTGGTAGTGTAGAACGAAGGTTGAGAATTGTAGATAATTTGAGAAGATGATGGATATGAAAGTAACTAAACATATGGTATGGTAAGTACCATGCGGAAGTAAAGGGGGAAAAGCTAAGCAATCAGAAGATAGGCAAAATCTACTCACATAGGAGACAGTTTAGGTTCAAGACTACAACGAGTGGGTTTTGACTGGGTGAACTGAAAACAAAATAAACTGTCTCAGCAGCTAATGGTCCGACAGTACCGTTAAATTCAGTGGTAATGTCTCCTATTTAAGGGTAACGTGACTTGATGAGGTCAGTTTTGACCCAGAATTTGATTTTCGACAAAGAAATTTCACATATGTTGCGATTTTTCTGGACCTTGGATTAAAGGAATCTATACCAAATAAATTCTTTTATGAATGAATCTAACTGGATTCGATGAACGTTGATCGAGAACGAGAGATGACATTTAATTGCATTTCGCAAATTAAATATACTTTAAATATTTCGGATGAAATATTTAAGTTGTCATTAGAAGCTTGAGAGGATTTGACTTTAATCTAAAGATGTTTTAGACACACATAAATCAAAGATTTGAGTGGATCTAATGAGTAAATCTCGCTGATTTAGTGAGACTTTTAGACATAATAAAAAATCTGTACCAAACAAATTCTTTGAAGGATAAATCCAACGGGATTTGACACGAGATTATTGACAATCAAGATGACTTTCATATTTCCAAGTAAATATTTAAGTAGTCATTAGAGGGATTTAAAGGATGACTTTAATATTTTCAATGAAATATTTAGATAGTCATAAGACGAGATTCGGAAGAAAAAGAGTATCAACATACTCTTGGCAAGATAGGATGATATGTTTGTTTTCTACCCTAAAACTAATGGATAAGTTCGATCCTCAATATCTATGAGGTATGCTTGATGACAAAACACGATGACAAACCTATAGGGATAAGAGGAACTAACGAAAATGAATATACTTGGTCTAAAGAAGTGTATATTCACACTAGGATGAAAGGAAATACTAATCACTTATGTAGTAACTCGTGAGTCCTTTGTCACCTAAAGGTTGATGTTAGCTTTTAGCATTTGGATTAGCGTTTTAACATATGTTATTAAAAGGCTTGAATGTGATGTTTCGGATATGACTTAAGTTGTCAAACCTACTCTATGTTCTATTAGGCTTGTATCTAATCTTCCCTTGACAAAAGAGTGTATCACTTGGAAGACAACAAAATGATGACCAAGGAATTAGGACAATTTGGTGACTACTTCTATCTTATAGATTTCGACACAAGTGTAGGACTATATGACATCTAAAAGTTTATAGTGATAGGCATACCTAATCCATTATGTGTCAAAACAACATAGTGTTGGATGCAAGTAATCTAGGTTCACTAAGGAGGATCCTAATTACTACTTGTTCAAAGTGACATCCTAATAGGAGATAAAGTTCACCGGTGTAGACTATCTTTAGTCAAATGTAGGTATGCAAACTTTTCAAGTTAGAGAATGAGTATGAGACTATTTCTAGTGGTGCTCAATTCAGGCTAAACACGACCATTTTTATGGGTTATACCATGAACCCAACTTCTCTCCTAGAAGCAATTCAACTGTTAAGTCAAATTGAATTTCTAGTGCGATAAGTTCTCTAGTAGTCATTCTCATGTTAGAAAAATTCAAATTCCTATATTTGGCTATCGAAGTGTAGAAAAGATGATATTAGCTTATATCGCTAATACATGGCCCTAATATGCCTCAATTAACCATATTTTGAAAGTTGGTTAAGAAGATGACATGTCTTACACAATATCCTACCAAAGGCAGGCGTAACGTTTCAATTTCGTGTTTGAGATTTAGAGGTTATTTGGTTTAGATGGTGCATTTCATGATCTCTTGGACTACATCTTTGTTTGGTTAGTTGTTACATGTTATTTTAACATGATTTGGTTTTCTACAGCCAAGAGATGCGCTAATGTGAAATGATGTAGAGTCTACTACATTGAGAGTGTTTTAAGAATGCTCCTTTGCATATCTTGAGAAAAGAATCTATTTAAAGGTTACTTACCTCAATAGATCTTGTGAATGCTTAGAAAAACAAATATTTTATTGTATGAGCGAATTTTACTTGTTCATGCAATGACACACATTGTATTGGGTTATAATTCAAATCTAATTATCCTATATTTGTTAAGCAAGATGCAATGTATTCTCTTGTAACACAACCATTCATGTTACAAAGAAAATAAGATGCATAAGATATAAGTTATCCTTTGTCAATCTTTTGATAAGATACACACATGTGATTTTCTCGAAGATTGATGATGTACATAATAGTTAATAACATATTATGTGTGACACTTTTACTTGACATATGATTTTGAGTGTTGTGTCATTCATGAGCAAAGTTTACAAATGTTGTTTGTTTGCTTGTGTTTTGTTTTTCGGAAATGACACATTTACTAATTGTATTGCAAAGTAAATTACTTGAATATTTTGGATGAAACCTCCAAGTTGTCAATCCTACTTAGCTGTGTATTTTATGCATCTTTTAAACATATTAGTTTAATGTTTGGAACACAACCATTAGACAAGAAGACTCAATATGACATCTTCAACGCAAGTGTGAGTTATGATCCGATGCATATTATTTTCGTCTTGAGAGGACGTCATTATTTTCATAACAACCGAGTGTGATTGAGTATGTAGATTCAAGATAATATATTTCGTTATATTTTGATGTTATCTTGAAGCTGGACAAATAATGACTCCGATTTCATGTCCATACTCGAAAACTTGTCAATTAGATTCGATGATGACATCAATCATAATTTGAATAATTAATTGATATGTACTCGAAATCTTTCTTTACCCTCACGATCACTCCTCACTACTAGAAAAAGGTCTATCCCTGACTCCAAATGCGAGTCAAGAAGAGTCCTAATGACGCGCAAATGCGAGTCAAGGAAGGACCCGTCATAAAGCTTCATGACTCGCATTTGTGCGTCATCCTTCTATGACTCGCACTTATGACCCGCGTTGCGTGTCATTACCCTTAAAATCATTTTGACTAACTTTTATGACACACTTTTCTGACATATGTTTTTGCGAGTCATTACCTTAAAATCATTTTTTTTCTGTTTTTTAAAACCTGATTATATACATAATTACTGACAATAAACCAGATAATTGTACAAAATTAACGCATTTCATATATATCAAAACCATGCGTTACCAATTCATTACATAACAATTCAAGTCAAAATATAGACCGATAATTAGTTAAAGTTACTACAACGCGCGATTTCTACCTAAAAATGAAATTCGACACATAAATTGCCCATTCTTCTCGAATATCGTCGAAATCCGCCTCCGTGTACTCATTGCTATCACCACCAATCTAGTCAAATAAAGTTAATTACTACTTAAAACAGTTAACTACTTACATTGTCATTTTCGAGAGCCCTACCATGGACACTACACAAGAAACACAAATTGTATATGATATGCAACTACAGTTGATTAACAAGAATGGTCTGCACAGGGTATATGGGCTTATTTGCAGATCAGTTATAAGCTGATTAATAAGGTGAAACTCAAATACCAGATTATGCACCAAAAGACCCCTACCTAACTTACCAAGGATTGTAAACTTTCATGTTCAATTACTTAAAGATTATAAACCTTAATATGCATCTATCTAAGTTCAACTATACAGGTAAACCTTCACATCTTCTAACAACCAGAGAAGAAAGAGAAGACAAACTTACAACTCGTATCTTTTCTTCTTTATCAGCTATGCAAGGCAGGATAGCTCCCAATATATCCGCATAATAAGGAACCAGCTGATCACCACCAAGTTTTACAAACTCGTATATCTGCATAAATTAGTTTTCTAATCAGCATACAAACTTACGACTCGTATCTTTAGTATAATACAGTATCTTTACCCAAGTGATGGCAGTCCAACGAGTGAATTCATCTGGTGAAGCTGCCCTCTGTACAAGTATTTCTGCCATGCGACCATAATCTACAGACTTCATGAGTAGCACTGCTAAAGTTAGAAATTTACAAATAAATGATAAAAATTACTACTGAAAAGATATTAGAGTTTCAATCCGGAAACTAGTCATGATGTCCTTTAATACAAAATAGTATGATAAAGTAGCATTAGCACAAATATCATAGAAAAGATAAAAGTTTGATGACAGAAGTCGTACTGGGGAGTTCTTGATCTCCTGAAGGAACTCCGAAAGCGCTGAGTAAGCTTGCTGCCGAATTTCATGGCTGGAATCACTTAACATATTAAATAAACCTGAAATCTCCACATGTCAGTGGCATACAACAAAGATCTGAGATAACAAAACATGCTCATCGACGAATAATACCATTTAATTCTGAAGTGAGATCATTTACCATCAAGAAAATCAAGAAGAAACCCCAGCATATCTATGTCTGGAACACTGTCCAACACTGTGATCCATCCAACCAAAAATTGGCGGACATAAGGATTCAACACCTTCATTCTCTCTCTCAGTAGAGGTATAAATTCTTCAATGCTGACAAAAAAAAACAGGGATTACTTTTGACGCAAATTAGTTATATGCACAGCTACAAAAACTAAAGATAATCACCTAAATTGATCACTCTCGGTCACAATGTCCTGTTTCCAACAATAAAAGAATCAGTTTCTATTTCATATGTAATTTGTAACTTGCAAATTGATTAGAAAAAGTAACTAGTAATCCAGCCACCAAACTGTGCTTGCTCATATGTCTAAACAAAAGAAGACATTCACCTTCACAAGTCTATCTAACAGATGAGCTGCACTCTGTACATTGGGGTCCAAGTCTGCTGAAAGCTTACATAAAGCATCAAAGATCTGGTTGAAGAACACAATGATATCACCTCTCACAACCTGCAAAAAGGCATAAACTAAACCCCATATATACTGTTTACACCCATTTGATGAAGCCAGAATTAAGTCTCACCTTTGCAATGTTGTATAAAGCTTCACAAGCATAGTAACGAACTCTGCTATCTTGATCCGAGAAAGATTTGATCACTGGCGGTACAATTTGCTGGCAGGTGGGTTGTAAGGGAAACACAGAAAAGGAAAAAACTTCAGTATTGTTTATCAATGTAAACAGCTAAAAAAGTAGCTTAGCAAATTGTTATCTTTATGACGCGCATAAGAACAATGGCCTTTTAACATCAAGTTAACTTAAATATCAAGTATGTAATAGCAGCTAAAAGTTTCATGGTTATATCACTCTTAAGATGGATGACTAAAACTAGAAATCTTTTTGAGTGTCTTTTAAAACTATCAACCACTAGTTATATCAGTTTTACAAGTAAATATCAAAGGATGGATGATGCCTGGCATAGTTCGTTCAGTTAGCAATTACATTTAATACGGATAGTTAAACAGTTTTACCAATTCCAGTTTGCTGCAATATTGAAAAACAAAAAACACCAGGACTCAAGTGACACTTGCGCAGAAACTCAAAACATTGTTGATGACTCACTCCATGAAGCATGATAAGGTGTTGAAATAAGCGGGTATACACGCCCACGTTGGGCTGAAAAATATGCAGAACCGAACACCCCGTTGGGGCTGTTATACGCAAAACCAAACACACCATGCTGGTGTAGAAATTCCAGCAATCAAATACTCCCATTTGGTGCAATAAATCAGCACACAAACACCCCTATTTAGGGCTGTTTTAGCAAAATCAGCAATTCAGCATAAAAGTCAAAATCATAACAGAAAAAAATCAAAATCATCTACAAAATCAAAATCAGCAATTCAGCATAAAAACTTTGCATATAACACCTCATATTCATATGTTTATAAACCTTAAATCAAATATACTTCAAATTCAACAAAATAGCTCAAAATATAACATACATTTACATGTTATATACACATAAGTAGAGTCCTTTTACTAGAAGGAAAGAATTATACCTATTAGGCTCAGTTTAAAGAGTGATAAACGAGAGATGGCATAAGAGAGTGATGAACAAGACGTGACAATAGTGTGTGGGTGCTGATAATCGAGATCTAGTGTGACGGTGTAAGAGAAAGAAAAGTGTTGGGTGGCTATGGTAGACGGTGTTTCTTCATCTTCCAGATCTAGTGTGAGTTTTTGAAAGAATGTGATAAAAGTAAGGCAACAAATAATTTTGGGGGAACTTTTGTGGAAAATTTTGGGATGGGAGGGAAACAAAAATTGGGTGGGAGGGAAAAGTTTTGTGTCTGAATTTTGGTGAAGCAAAACGAGCGTCATCTAGCAGGCTAAATTTTAACTGATTATGACCCTATGTTATGACGCTTCTGAAAACGAGTCATCCCCAATAGAAAATTTACTCGTTATGACTTTGCAATTTGCGCGTCATCTTGTAGCGTGCGTCATAAAATGCGAGTCAAGGATAGACCTTTTTCTAGTAGTGCCTTTTAAAAAGAAAATAAAATTTTAAGGAATGTGTTTCATTTATTCTAATACTAGTTGTATGTGTGAGGTTAATGACATATTAACTTACTACTTCAAGATTGTCATTTATTTTTATGTGCGAAAAACTATTTATTATTAAGTATAATATTCTTAGTTTTTGACATATCATAAGTATAAAAATAATTATTTTAACCATGTTTATACAACATATGTAAAATGCTAAATGTTTAAAACATTTTGTGTGTGTGTGTTAGATCAATGCAAGTTTAATACATTTTCTTTTACATAAATACTAATGTATTAATATAATCTTTTATCTTGTTTAGGCAACCCATGGTCAAGTAAGACAAAAGGATGTAAAGTTTTAGAGATCATGTTAATTATCTAATGAAAATGTTAAATATTTTGAGTTGATATATTTTTTTTACACTTAAACCTTTGGAAAAATAATTGTGTAAGACAATATCTTTCGACACACATGATCAACCGACTTAGTTTCTATTCCTAAGAAGGTTACTAAAGCATTTCAAAACTTGCAAGATGTCAAAAACACATATGCAAGAAATGTGGTCTATGTCTATATGTAATGCAACATCAATTACGCAACTTAGTGCAAGAAGTTTAGTATGAGTCCTATTGACGCATAAACCAAAAAACTAATAATTAACATATAGCAAAAGGCATGTAAAACGCTTATGATTATAGATATAATTAGCTCAATTAAAATTAACAATAAGCACTCAAAAATATTAACTAACAATACTAGGACACAAAGAAAAACAAATAACCATTTATCATAACACACAAAAATACTTATCGTCATTTTTTGTATTAAGTATAACAATGTATATTTAGCTTGATTTTGTTTGAAAATGAATTATTTTCCACCCATTTTAAAATTTGATCAAGTTCAACTCTTTAAAAATATAAATACATCGACGTGTGATGTTCTCTTTGTAATTTGACCAAAATTTTGCGCAATCGGCATGACCGGAAAAGAATCTCTGTTACAAATCAGGGCTATCGTAAATTTTACTTTACAATCATTTCCTAAAAGAATTTTTTAAATGAAAGTAGACTCAATTACGTTTAAAATGATAGGTGGCACGACTCCTACGGACTTACGGTTGATTTTATACGAAATTTTGAAATTACCCAATTCTGAAAAACAAACGAAGGTACCGTTAAATTTAGCGGTACCGTCCGTATTTAGTGGTACCGTATGTTATATTTAACGGTACCGTGACCTGTTATTACAGTTTTGTCAAAAACCAATTTTCTCATCGCAAACAAGTATTTGATCTAACGAAAGATGTAAAACTTAATAAACTATTTACCGAACATCTAATATATACTAAGTAACCTTTCCTGACTTAGACAAACATTTACAAAAATACATTTACTATAAAACAAGGAGTTGTCCCGAAAGCTCCTTTCAAAACCTTATCACTTTACGACTCGTTCTAAAACGTGATCGGACACTTACAAACGCTATTCTTTTATTGGTTTAAGAAAACTTTCAAGCTAGTAGACAAAGTATACTTAACAACAAAACTTGTAAGTATTAAGCAACTAAATACTTTTCATATTTTATCACTTTCATAGGTAATTTGACACATGGATCGTACTCAATTTTGAAAACCATTTGTTTTAAAAATTTGAGCGACGTGGTTCTGGTACCAATTGTGGAAACTGTGAAGGGGGTGGGGGGTGAATACGTTTCTATTTAAACCTTAAAACTTTTGTATTAAATGACCAATCAAGTTTGATAAAATATAAGAAGTCTCAACAAAAAGTATTGCGGCAACTAGTGATAGTGGAATTCCATATGTGATGCATATTACCATGACATAAACATTGACACACATAAATACCACACAATGTATGCAATAAGCCACATAAACATAAAAGCAACGCAAATATAAAACGATAAATGCAAAGATAAAAAGTAAGGAGATAAGTTAAGAAAACGCAAACCTGGACACGACGATTTATAGTGGTTCGGTCACAAGCTCCTCTTCCCCCTACTCCACTCCCCGAGTACCCAACTCGAAAGTTACTTCACTCATCAACAAACTCCCTTCTCGGCGGAGAAAACCATACAACGTTACTTACAATATTTTCTGATACTAAGCTAGATGTCAAGTTCTTCTTCGGGTACAATCAAACCCGTTATGTTTTATGGCCCAACATAACAAACCTTGTGTTTTAAGGCCTAAACACATAAACCGCGTCGCTTACATTATTTTCCGACACTAAGCTAGACGTCGAGTACTACTAGCTAGTACCAATCTCACTCACGATCTACCTGATCCTCACAAATCACACAAGCTACAATATCCACATGATCTATACTCGATCTACCCGATCTTCACAAAACATATCCCGATCTACTCACGATCTACCCAATCTTCACAAATCACACACCCTACAAGATCCACATGATCTACACTCGATCTACCCGATCTACTCACGATCTACCCCATCAACAAAATCTACATGATATACCCGATCTTCATATGATCTACTCGATCTACTCACCATCAACATAAGCTATATAAGATTTCCCTGATCTCTAAAGATCACAATGATCCACACAAGATGACTAAACAAGACGGTGATAACGTGATATATGTCTAGATACAACAAGTAATGCAAGTGCACTACACAATGACTCTAACCTACCTTCTGATAGTTTTTAGGTGGGTGTTTATCACCCCCAATTGCTTCCCATAGACAACTCCTAGGGTCGAGACTCTGAAACAAATCAGGCATATTTAGTCTCTACATGCAGCCTTGGGTCCGCTTTTGAGGAATACAATTAGATTATACTATAAATACCAATGGCTTTGCGAATTCGCTGGCTTCTGCTTTGGCATGTGACCAACGAACCCTAATGGCCACCTCATCCCGTGTCAGCCATGTACCTACAGACACAAGATTTGGGCCTTACCTACCTACTGGGTCTGAGCTAGGAGAGTGTAACAATTATGAATGGCGCATCAGTCTAATATTGCACAAAAAGAAAGACCTTACACCTATCGGTTTACGAGTCTTATTATTTTTATATCAAATATTAAAATAATTTTCTATAAAAAAAAGTCGTTTTACGTTATAACTATGCATGAATTCATACCATGATTTGTTAAATTTTATAGAACATATCTTTTGTAATAAAAGGTGTCTAAACTCAGGTGTACACTTACCAAGCCTTTTTTACATAGGTTGACTAAATACATAGACTTATCCTTTTTATTACGCGAACTCGCTGTTAAGGACTCAATGCTTAAGTACGTCATTTCCCATGATTCAAGAGAGATGCTTCATTTATTTGTCTCTAAATAATAACGATTGACATATTATTAGATAACATGCATATCTGTTGGGTCACTGAATTCCCCAAATCTTCTAACAAGGATTTGAACGTAAAATCCCCTAAGTGTAAACAAGTCACTGAGTGAACAGTAACTCAGTGAGTCACCTTCAGGATGCTAAGACCGAGCCTAAGAAGAAAGGTTCTCCATTCAGTGAGGCGGAACTCAGTGAAGTGTGATCTAAGCCAAGAAGAAGGTGATGGGTTCAGTGAGGATGACAATAACTCACTGAACCCCATGACTCCTCAACAACTTAATCGTACTGAAGACTGATGACGTGAAGACTGAAGTTTTGGCGGGACTGGGCGGGAAAGTCTGAGCTGCTTTATTAAAGTGCTTTATCACTTTAATGTCAAACTTTCCCCAAATGGTTAAAACCAGTCTGTCATCAGAAAGTGCCTTTTGGATCTAACTCAATGAAGGTTCCTTGCCAGAAGAATAATATCTTTCAAGATATTGTTAAGGAAGCTTTAGGTCCAATGTATATTTAGTAGTTCTATACTTGTGTATAAATAGGAAGCAAATGCGAGGAGTAAAAGTTGACAAGTTTGTGCAATTAATGCAAAGCATTCACAAACCACTTTACTCCTCCAAAGAACAACACAAGCCCCTGAGATAGCTCAGTGGGTAATTTAAGTTGTCACTCTAGTTTGAGTTTAGTGAGGAGTCCATACAATACTTGTCGTTTCAACCCCAAGTGTTATTCCGCAAACACTTGGGTACGATACTTTTGATTAACTTCTAATAAAGAATTAAACGTTGGAAAATATTGTCTCTTATCTTTACGTTACTTTATTGTTAATCATTTTCATACATTTGTGTTCAAGTCGTATAACTTGGTTACTTTAGCTTTCTAGTTACTGATAACCAAGTAAAAGGGACCAACAAGTGGTATCAGAGCCTCTGATTTGTAAAACTTATACCTGTTTTCAAAACCTAAGAGTGCTCAAGTTTTTAAAATCAAGATCCCACTATGACTGACATAGATGTTCCCCAACTTGTTGATAAAAAGGGTGGAAGTTATTCAGCAACTGCCCCTCGACTTGAAGCTGGCAAATTTAATAAGTGGAAAAAGCGAATGCTTTGCTACTTAACTGGGATGGAACCTTATTACATCAAATTGATTAATGAGGGTCCATATGTCCCAACAACTGCCCAAGGTTTAATTAAACCTGAAGCTCAGTGGACCCCAGATGAAAGGAGGGTGGTCAATCAAGACCAGCGCCTGAAAAGCATCATTATATCATGCCTTCCTGATGATATAATGGAATCAGTGATCAACTGTCCCACTGCCCAGCAGACATGGACTGACTTGGTTCATAGCTATGAAGGGCCTTCTGATACCAAAGAGAATAGAATCATGGACCTGAAGCTTGAATTCAATACCTTCAGGGCCAAGGATTCTGAAAGTCTCTCTGAGACTTATACTCGGTATAAGACCCTCCTGAATGAGCTGACCAATGATGGTGTTATACTGTCAAAACATGAAATCAATATTGGTTTTGTCAACAGTCTCCCTGAGAAGTGGTTAAACTTCTCTCAGGGATTGAGAAATGCAAACCACATTCAGAACCTTGAGCTCCCTGCCATCTATGGGAAGTTTGTCTATGAAGACAATCTTATCACCAGGAGATACCCTGGTAAAGCTCAGGAGACCAAAAAGGCCTTGACAATTACACCCATATCAATTGCTTTCTATTCAAAAGGTGTTGTGCAGGATTTTCAGGATGGATCTGATGATGAGGTTGACCAAAGAACCAGTGAGGAATATCTTAATGATCTTCAAATTGAATTTCATGAAAGAGCACTCCTTGCTAATTCAAAAGGGTTTTTTAAGAAAAATAAATTTCCTTCTAAAGCAAATGACAACACTGAATGCTTTAAATGTGGCAAAATGGGGCATTTTGCTAAAGATTGTTTTTCAAAAACAACCTCAGAACCATCTTTCAAATTTTCAGGAAATAACTCTTTTTCAGGCCCCAACAAATTTCAACCAAAAATGCTTCAGTCTAGTCAAAGATTTGAAAAAGTCCCTCAAATTGACTTTGAAGCAAAGTACAGAAAGGCAAAAGCTAAGCTTGCCCTTCTTGAATCATCCTCAACAGTCCCTCAGCCTCCTCAGGCTCCAAAGCCTACTCAAGCCAAGAGCAAAGGGCTTGTTGATGAAACATATGACTGGGATGAGGTTGAAGTGTCCTCTGATGATGATGAAGTTCACATCAGTGCCCTGATGGCTCTGTCAGAAGACAACAAACTTGCTGTGGGGAAGAGTCATGCAAGAAATGGTGAATGGGTCAACATCACAATGAGGAAGGTAAATCTTTTACTTTCTATGGATGATAATGATGATTGGAAATCTTACTTAGACTATATTAATGTTGATCTTAAGTATGTTGAAGAGCAAAGACTTAATTTGTTTTCAAAATTTAACAAACTGAGTTTTGAATTAAATCATTGTAGAGATGAATTACTTGCCTTAAAACAAGCCAAGCTTGAAAGTGTCACACTTCAAATTCAAAACTCTGAACTTGTAAAACAAAATCAAGCTCTTCAGGAAGAACTTAAGAAAGAAAAGGAAATTATTTGGAAATGGACTCAGAAAAACCCCAAACTTTATGAAACACTGAGTCTCTTACCCAGTCCCAATAAGGCTGGTCTGGGTGATGATCAACTCACTGAAGTTTCTGGGGAGAGTAGCCATTCCACAACTTTTCTATTAACCAACATACTCTCTAGCAAAGAACTAGCTCCCAAACCCAGTGATTGAATTGAAAGAAACAATCCTGATAGTAAATTGCCAAATTTTAACACTGGAAGAATCCTGGAGCCTGAAAGTCAGGCCATCAAGGAGCTGCTAGGAGTCACTGATGAACTTAGTCCTACTGAGTCCATCACTGAGTCTAAGTCTGATTCACCACTCCCTCCACTGAAACAACTTCAGGGAGCAGAACCCAACTCTGACCTTGCACCATTAGTCTTTCAACCACATTCTCCTAAAGAGAAATCAGGGTTAGGAAGGACTATACTGAAAAGACCTACTCCTGCACCCACTGAACACCAAAAACCTTCAGTAACTACTGAAGTGAAACCTGAAAGCACTGATTCAAAGGTTGATCAGCTTGCTGAACTTGTCAGGATGCTGAGTGAGAAAATTGAGTCTGCTGAGAAAAACTCTGACTCAAAATCAACAAAGCCCTCAGTATCCTCAGGTTCTTCCAAACCAAAAACCACACCTAGACCCTCAGGGAGATGTGAACTGTGCAATTATCCAAATCACAGCACTGATAAATGCTACAGAGTCCTGTTTTGAATGATATGCAAACAAGAGGACCACAGAACTTGTGATCACATCCCCCACACTGCCTCTTTTAAGGCAAGGGGTCTATACAAAACCTAAGGCTATCAGTATGCCACACCCTCCAAACAAAGACTGAAGGCCAAGCCTTTCTCACCATGTCCTCACTGTGGTTTCAATGATCATCTTCCTGATGATTGTATGATGAAAGAATGATGTGACATCTGTGGAGATCCCTCCCATGAAACCAGGGGGCATGACAAAGTGATTCAGTCCAGAAGGAAAAACCAAACCAACACTTCTCAGTCACCTGAGCCATCAACCTCCACAAAATGTAAAACATGTGGAAGCTCAGGTCACACAACTTCAGACCATGATTCACTAACTGAGTTCAAAAAGTCCCTGAGGACTAAGCCCACTAGAAGGTGGGTCAACAAGCAAAACTAACCCAGTTTACTGTTTGTGTAGAAACACATCAAGGATCCTACCTGGCATCTAGACAGTGGATGCTCCAGAAGTATGACTGGTGTGAAAAGTTTTCTGCACAAATATGTGGAAGAACCAGGACCCAAAGTAGTATTTGGTGATAACTCATCAGCTCCCACTGAGGTTTATGGTTCAGTAAACTGCAATGGTATAGTTTTTACAAGAATAGTTTATGTTAATGGTCTGAAGTACAACCTGATAAGTGTTTCCCAACTATGTGATGCCAAATACATAGTTCAGTTTGATGACAAGAGAGGGACCATCTTTAATGCCAATAAGGAAGTTGTGTTGATTGCCCCCAGGAGGGATGATGTATATGTCCTTGACATGTCATCCCTGACTCAAAATGGGACTTTCCTATTCTCAAAGGCAAGTGAGACAATCAACTGGCTATGGCATAGGAGACTCTCTCATCTCAATTTCAAAAGCATCAACAACCTGGCCAAACAGAACAAAGTTCTGGGCCTTCCATCCCTGGTGTATACCAAAGACAAGCCTTGTTCTGCTTGTGAAAAAGGAAAACACCACAGGGCATCATTCAAAACCAAACAAACCTTTTCCATCAAAAGCTGCCTACATCTTCTTCATATGGACCTTTTGGACCTGTCAGTCCAATGTCCATTCACCATGAGAAGTATACTCTGGTCATAGTGGATGAATACTCAAGATATACTTGGGTTTACTTCCTGACCAAAAAGAGTCAGGCAGCTGAAACAATCATGTCATTTGTCAGGAACATTGAAAATCAAAATGATGTCAAAGTTAAACAGATCAGGACTGACAATGGCACTGAATTCAAAAACCAAGACCTTGAGTGTTTTTGTGATGAGAAAGGAATTTCTCAAAATTTCACTTCTCCTTATACTCCTGAACAAAATGGAGTAGCTGAAAGGAGAAATAGAACACTCATTGAGGCAGCAAGAACAATGCTGAATGGGTCAGTCCTCTCAAAACATTTTTGGACTGAGGCTGTTAAAACAGCTTGCTACACTCAAAACAGGTCAATCATTGTGAAAAGGCATAATAAGACACCTTATGAGATATTCAAAGGAAGGATTCCTGACATCAGCTATTTTCATGTATTTGGGTGTCCTGTGTTTATACATAATCACAAGGATCACTTAGGCAAATTTGATGCCAAAGCTGATGATGGATACTTCCTGGGATATTCCCTGGTCTCTAAAGCCTTCAGGGTGTTCAACACAAGGAGACAGCAAACCGAGGAAACTTATCACATTACTGTTGATGAGAGCACTGAATCCATCAGGTTCTCAAATTCCTCAGTAGAAGAGATTGGTATTGATGACTCATCAAGATATCCTCCTGATGAGTATCATCCTGAGAACAATCCCTCAACTCAATACCAAGCTGATGCTGATGTCTCCTATTACATCATCCCTCACAACCTACCCCAACCACCTATCAGTGAGTTCATAGAAACTCAGCCTGTCTCAAATGAGACTGACACCACTGAACAAAATGTTCAGGAACCCACAGAACAAATTGTTCCTACAGTTGTCACTGAAGTACATATTGATGAGTTACCTCATGTTCCTGAGTCTGAACCTAATCAGGCTCCTACAAGCTCAAATTCCTATCCCAAAGCCCAGGATAGCTGGACCAGATCCAAAATCATTGAGCTTGTGAACATCATTGGTGAACCCACTGAAGGCATGCTCACAAGAAGCAAGGCTGCCAAACTCAAGGCTGCCACTTCCAATATATGTCTTTATGCTGACTATCTCTCAGAAATTGAGCCTAAAAATGTTAAAGAAGCCCTGACTTATGAAAGTTGGGTTCAGGCCATGGGAGATGAATTGGAACAATTTGACAGAAATGATGTCATGACCCTTGTTGAATGCCCCCAGGGTGTTTTAATCATTGGTATGAAATGGGTCTTTAAGAACAAGACTGATGAGAATGGCACAGTCATCAAAAACAAAGCAAGACTGGTTGCCAAAGGATATAATCAACAGGAAGGTATAGACTATGAGGAAACCTTTGCACCTGTTGCTAGAATGGAAGCCATTAGGATCTTCCTTGCCTATGCAACTTGCATGAACTTTAAAGTTTACCAAATGGATGTTAAAAGTGCATTCCTGAATGGTAACATCAAAGAAGATGTTTATGTGCAACAGCCTCCTGGTTTCAAAAGTAGTGAATACCCTAACCATGTCTACAAGCTGAACAAAGCCCTCTATGGACTGAAACAAGCACCCAGGGCATGGTATGAAACTCTTTCCGCCTTCCTGATCCAAAACAAGTTTGTCAGAGAAAGAATTGACAACACACTGTTCATCTACAGAACAAAGGATGATGTCATTCTTTTCCAAGTGTATGTTGATGACATCATCTTTAGCTCAACAAGTTACAAACTTTGCAAACAATTTGAAAAACTTATGACCACAAAGTTTGAAATGAGCATGATAGGTGAACTCACATACTTTCTTGGACTACAAATTAAACAAACTGAAAAAGGAATATCCATTTGCCAAGAGAAATACCTCAGGAACCTACTGAAGAAGTATGAGCTCACTGAATGCTCTTCAGTAAAAACTCCTATGGTTCCTCCAAACAACCTTGGCCCTGATCTCACTGGAAAATCAGTGAATCAAACCCAATACAGAGGAATGATTGGCTCCCTGATGTACTTACTTGCCTCAAGGCCTGATATCCAATTCTCAGTCTGCCTGTGTGCAAGATACCAGGCTGACCCAAAAGAATCACATCTCACTGCTGTCAAGAGAATTATCAGGTACCTGAAGGGTACTCCAAACCTTGGTTTGTATTACCCAAAATGTTCAGGATTTGATCTCAAAGGGTACACTGACTCTGACTATGCAGGATGTAACATGGATAGGAAAAGTACTTTAGGATCCTGCCAATTTCTTGGTGGTAAACTTGTGTGTTGGAGTACAAAGAAACAACAATCAGTGGCCATGTCCTCAGCAGAAGCTGAATATATGGCTGCTGCAGGATGTTGTGCAACTGTACTATGGATGAAAAGCCAACTGAGTGACTATGGCATTCAGTATAAGATGGTACCTATCTTTTGTGATAATACAAGTGCCATAGCCATCTCAAACAATCCAGTGCTTCATCAAAGAACCAAACACATTGACATCAGATACCACTTTATCAGGGATCATATATCAAATGGAGAAATTGAACTACATTTCATCCCCACTGAGTATCAGCTAGCTGATATCTTCACAAAACCTTTGGATGAACCCACTTTCACAAGATTGAAAGCTGAATTGGGCATGTTGGACATAGAATCAGGAATCTGATCAAAAGTGTTCCAACCTGATGTAAATTCTCTAGGTCCCTGATCACACCCTTCCTGAAAACTCATTTTTATTGAATGAAAAATCATTCAGTGGGCTCAGGATGAAAAATGGCATTGAATAGCCTAACTAAATGCTCTAAGTATTTAGTCAGTTAGTGTCCCAGGTAGGTAACTGAATCCTATTAAATATAGGAATATATGTCACTTACACAACTGGCATCCACTCCTTGGGCCCCCACATCCCTCTCACCAAACATCACTGAGCATTAAATGCTCCCTCACACACAAAAGTTGTGATAATTTCTCTCTGCAAAAGTGCATTATTTGCAGAGCCGCACAACTGTTCATCCACGATGTGAGAGAAAATAGGGTAATGGGAATCGTGATATTTAATGCGGATATCAAACCAAAATTATTATGCCGTTTCGGTTAAATAAATTAAACCTTTGGTATCCGCAACATCACCACCCAAATCCTTACCCTATAAATACCCCCACAAAAGGGAAACACACACACGCTTTTAAAATCATAACTAAACTCTTGCAATTTGTTTTTCAAAATTGCGTGTGTTTCCCTCACCAATACCCATTTTCAAACTAAAACCAGGCTTTTTATCAAACCAAATGGCTTCTTCTAAGGTCATAAAATATGCACCCAATGTGGATTTCCAAATGGAAAGCGTAGACCTCACCAAGAATAATGTGGTGGGGAACTTTGCCTACCCTGAAGGATTCCCTGAATACAGGGAAGTGGTGAAGTTCGTTTAGAACTGCTTTCTGACCACCGCATTCACAAAAATCCCCTCAGTCATCTACCCTGAATATTTGAGGGAATTTTGGTGCACAGCAGTGGTTGAAAGCCCTGATGTGCCCAAAAAGGCCAAAATAAAGTTTACAGTCAAGAATGGAACTAAGTCCCTAACTCTTGACTATAAAACATTTGTCAAAGCCACTGGGCTTGATTACACACAGACCTTCGTTGTCCCACCATCTGATAAAGATGTGAAGGAGGTCTTACTGACTCTAGGGCCTTATGACAAACTTCACCCTGAAGTGTCACCAGGGGTCCTACTATCCAAAGCCCCAATCATCAAGACCTGGTTCCCAGCTCCCTGGAGGATAATAATGACCTTTGTCATTCAGGTCCTCGGAGGAAATAAATCCTCTACTGAGCAATTGAACAATACTCAAGCAATGATATTGTTCAGTCTCATTGAGGGTAAATTTATTGACCTTGGAGAATTGATCTTTAAGGACCTCATAGCAAAATTAGGGGGGAAGTCTAGGCAAAAACTTATGTCATACCCTAGATTCATTTCCTGTGCCCTACAAGACTTGCTTGGGTCTGAGTATGCAAATCCTAATGCAGTAGGTTTTGAGCCTGAAGTGTTACACAAGGCTAATTACTCTCGTGACCCTCTAGAGGTTACACCAGTCACCCTGACCCAATATATGCGTACTGCTATCCAGGGTGACAATATTATATCACCAGTACCCTCTCCCACCAAAAAGGCAAAGAGGAAGAAGGGACAGGGGTCCAGGAAGGTGGCTCAACCCAAGTCACTCGACACTGAGACCTCTAACCTTAAGGCTGCCCAAAAGGGGCATGAATTACCTCCCTTGACTGCGGACACCCTGAAAATAATTACCCAGTCACTAGGCCTGCAACAAAGCCATCGGAGGGCACTGGGACATCACACTCAGTGTCCTCGGGCATACCCGTTTCCAAAGACTCTACTGTCATAAACAAGACAGTTGAGCCGAAACAAACCAAACTTCACATCCTGCTAAAGGCTCTGGCAAATGACAACCAGAGTCTCAGGGAGTAAGGGATCCTAAATCCTCGGTGGGGCAGCACTACTCCACTGAGAAGGGGGTCCACAAATAATCACATCCTGCTAAAGGCTCGGGTAGATCAAAACCCAAGCATCAGGGAGTTCATGTCCCTAAACCTTTGACAGTCCAGAACAAGCCTGTTGGAAAGGGGGACTCAACCACTCATCTGCCTGATGAGGACATTCGCAAATCAACGCTTTTGTCTGAGGGCACCCCTACTCATCCCAAAGACTGAGAGGGAAACATACAACCCGCTGATAGGGACACAACAATCACGGCTCCTAGTGATGGCACTGAGAAACACCCATCAGTGTCTGAAGGGGTCACGGGGGACAAAGATTCAGAGGGATATAAACCACCCGCTAATATGGAACCCAAAACCACTCCCGGAGGTGCGCATTACTTGGGAACTAGCCTTAAAGACCAGGTAGGTAAAACCCAACCTACCGGATTTGAGGGGTCAGGACCTGGCCAAAACGAAGGCAAATCTTCTTTTGAAGAGGAGCCGGATAACCTCCAAATGTTGCAGATTACCTCCCTGGCAGATGCTCAGGCGTTCTTATTTTCTGATGATGAATTTAACAGTGACGAGGAAGTCTTCACGGCCGGAGATGATATGGAGGATGAGGAGACAGTCCCTAAACCTGTTACTCAGTCTCCTCAAACCTCTAACCATGATGAAGATGAACAACATTCTGAGCCGGCAACCTCAGAAGACGCTTCCACTCCTCTTACTGAAAGAGCCTTCCAAAAGTTCATCAAGAAAATGACTAATGTTTTGTACAGGGGGGTCACTGAAGAGGTGTTTGATATGCACACTGAGCAAGCAGTTCACTATCACCTCCTCAAAGATGCTGTTGAAGACTACAATGATGATCTCAGGGAGCAAAATTCCACTGTCTCTCACTCCCTGACACAAATGGCTTCACACATCAATCAGTTTTTGGAATCCCTAAAGGAGCTGGCTACAGGGGTTAAGTCAGTTCAAGAATCAGTCAAGGATTATCCTGAGCTCAACAAGAAAATTCTTCAGGCATCTGAGACGTACCAGGTCAACTCAGCGGCTCTTACTGAGTTACTTGGTTTGATAAGGGATTCAAATGTTCAGAATCTCAGCTCCACGGTGGAGTCCCTCAAGTCTTCCTTCACTCAGTTGGAAGCATCAGTGACAGCTCAATCCCTGAAGTCCACATCTCTGGCATGGACAATGGGATCCAGGATGACTGCCCTTGAAAACTCTCAGGCTTCACTTGACTCCAAGGTCTCTCTCATTCATCAGGATACTGCGGAGATCAAGTCCATGATGACGGAAATGTTTCAAGCCTTCAAGGGTACCTCTACTTCATCTTCAGTAACCCCAACACTTGCCATCACTGCAGCACCGGCAATTGTTGAGGGGGAGAATGTTCCTGAAACCCCTATTACTGATGAACAAGAAGCTGGACAGCCCTCTCACACTGAGGGGGAGCATGTCACTGAAGCCACACCAATCACTCAAGTTCCACCACAAGAGGAACCAGTCTCCTCCACTCTCTTTCAGCACAGAGGAAAAAGCATAGCCACCACCTCAGAACCTGAAGTAAGACTCCAGCCTGCCTCCACAATGGTCAGAACTGACCCTGATGAACCTATCAGGGTCTCGTTTGCAATCAATGGAAAAGTTTATCAACTCACCCATGACCAAATACAAGATTACATGGACATAACTGAGAAAGTGACAAAGGTAGCTGAAGAAGAGAGATTGAGCAAGCCTGAACTAATACAGGTTGTTCATGAGGAGGCTGAAAAGATTGGTCTGGATGCTGAGGCACTAGCTACTGAGCAAGCTGGTGCAGCCTTTAAAAAGGCTCAGGAAGAACAGATGATTGCTCTGAAAAAGGAAAGGGAAGAAAAGCTGAAAAGGCAAGCTCAAATCAGAAAGACCAGGGTTGAAAGATATCATTGGGTGATGAAGGAAAGATTGAAGCCTGAAACCATCACTGACATCAAAATCCACAAGAATACCAAACCCGCAATGGTCACTGTCTTCAGGGGGGCTGATAAAAGAATCATGGACATTCATAACCCATTCAGATTCGCTGACTTTGGGATCACTGAACTTGATGAACTCCGTCCCATCATTGCCAAGAAAAATGGTGTCGTTGTTGATCAACTTCTCAAGTCACTGAGTGAAAGGTATGACAGACTGAGAGCAATGCCTGAAGCCCTCAACATTCCCTCCCTTCTTCCTGCTCCAACAACAGGAACTGCTTCATCAACTACCACCAGGAAGAAAAGGAAGCACATTGAATCCGAGCCTGAGATCAAGGTCCCAGGATTGGATTGTGATAGGTCCGTTCCTGAAGGAATCACCTTCGTGAACAACACCGTGCTTGAACACCCTGAACGAGGTCTATGCTTTACTGATGAATATGGAGACCTTGCTTTCCAAAGATGGTCTGATATAGACAAGGCAGGGGTCACAGCAATGGTAACGTACCTGATGTTAGCTTCTCCTATACATAGTGGTGCAAACCAAAGGTTCTGTAAGGACCTTCGGGAAAAGATTGAGAAGCATCCTGAGAAACACCTACTGAGATCAAAGAAAGCTAAGATTGAGGGACTTGGCTATCATCTGAACATCTGATCTGCAACAACTATCTTTTTTTTGTTTGTAATTTATAGGAAAATGTAATAGCTATAAATAAAATGATGTTTTGTTTAAATAGTTATGTCCTACTTACAATTACAACAAACATTCAGCAAGAGAAGATGTACCCTGACAACTCATGTTGAATCAAGTATCACTTAGGCTATTTGTATGTTCAAATAGGGGGAGATTGTTGGGTCACTGAATTCCCCAAATCTTCTAACAAGGATTTAAACGTAAAATCCACTAAGTGTAAACAAGTCACTGAGTGAACAGTAACTCAGTGAGTCACCTTCAGGATGCTAAGACCGAGCCTAAGAAGAAAGGTTCTCCATTCAGTGAGGTGGAACTCAGTGAAGTGTGATCTAAGCCAAGAAGAAGGTGATAGGTTCAGTGAGGATGACAATAACTCACTGAACCCCATGACTCCTCAACAACTTAATCGTACTGAAGACTGATGACATGAAGACTGAAGTTTTGGCGGGACTGGGCGGGAAAGTCTGAGCTGCTTTATTAAAGTGCTTTATCACTTTAATGTCAAACTTTCCCCAAATGGTTAAAACCAGTCTGTCATCAGAAAGTGCCTTTTGGATCTAACTCAATGAAGGTTCCTTGCCAGAAGAATAATATCTTTCAAGATATTGTTAAGGAAGCTTTAGGTCCAATGTATATTTAGTAGTTCTATACATGTGTATAAATAGGAAGCAAATGTGAGGAGTAAAAGTTGACAAGTTTGTGCAATTAATGCAAAGCATTCACAAACCACTTTACTCCTCCAAAGAACAACGCAAGCCCCTGAGATAGCTCAGTGGGTAATTTAAGTTGTCACTCTAGTTTGAGTTTAGTGAGGAGTCCATACAATACTTGTCGTTTCAACCCCAAGTGTTATTCCGCAAACACTTGGGTACGATTCTTTTGATTAACTTCTAATAAAGAATTAAACGTTGGAAAATATTGTCTCTTATCTTTACGTTACTTTATTGTTAATCATTTTCATACATTTGTGTTCAAGTCATATAACTTGGTTACTTTAGCTTTCTAGTTACTGATAACCAAGTAAAATGGACCAACAATATCAGAGAATAATATAACACATTTGACACATCCAAGCCATAATCTAGTGTTGATCCCAAGAGCCACTTCGAGAACCAACTTGGGTCTATCCTAAGGGTTTCAAGGGGCGATGCATCCTAGCCCCAATGCACCAAACACCCCAAATACGACACTTATAAGTTTTTGGGCACAAAGGCATAACAGAACCAGGGGTTCGCGCAGGTGTCCGAGAACCCTATTGATTTTTTTTGATTTAGTGTTAAAAAAAAAAAAAAAAAAAAAAAAAAAAATCAATTTTTTTAATGCATCTTAAATGTACCCGGTCTATCGATGTGTTTCTATATTACGATTCCAAAAAATTTATGCACCCAATTATATTTGATCTTGTTTCCGTCCCTATGCAAAGGCCCTAGGGGTGAAGCATTAGACTATTCACTGCCTTGTTTAGTCTCTTACACCCTTGTGGCTCCATGTGATCTTCCGCAAGCTTCCCATTTGACCCTTGGCCTCATCAATGATTCAATGAATCACTCTACCCTACAATGTCTTTATTGCAAATTGAACTGCGAATTGAATCAAGTAAAGATCAACACCCTTCCTATTGGAGGTCACCACTTATTGGAAGTCTTTCATAAGCCATTTTTAATAAAAAATAAAGATGTTTACTTACATAGAAAAAATATTGTTCCATTTTGGGGAGATCGAAGATAAAGGCTTTCAAAACTCTTAACCTGAAAATCAGAAAATTCCGACTTGTGATAATGTTGTTTAGGTTGATTTGCGACACAACATTGTTTAAAGCTTTCAAGTTGTCGAAATCCCCCTTATGTTGACACATTTCTTAGGACGTAGTAAATAACATAAACTTTGGAGCCAACTCGAAATTTAAGAGTTATGATATTGGTTGATGATATGTCGTTGAAAGCTGAAGGTTAATTTCATAGGCATCAACTTTGGAGCCATATTTGAAACCTAAATCGTGTTCATAAGCATCATTTCTGAAGCCATGTTTACGTGAATCGTGTTTCATAAGCATCATTTATGGAACCATATTTCAATCGAAAATAGTGTAAACTAATAATATTGTCAAGTATCTAACTTATTAATTTGGTTATAGATAAGAGTGTTTGATTGACCAACACTTGTGTTATACATATTTAAACTAAGCAAAATTTATTTAAAATATATGTATATTATTTTTTTGAACTTTAAAATATATGTATATAATAATACTAAAAAGGAGTAAATGGGCCGTTGATGTGGTAAAGATGTAGATACGGGAGATTATATGATAGTGAAACGTGGGGGCCATTCTATGACTTATTAAGTTTCGACCGACGTTATTTCGCAACTCTTTCCTTTACTTACATCTCGTGTTTTCTTGTTTTTATTCCTATTTTAATATAAATAAAAAAATAATAATAAATAGAATGTAGATCCATGTTAACAGAATTAAACAATGACGGGGTCAGTAAATGTCGTAGTCTCTTCAATTTTTATAATAATACAGGTATCTTAATAGCTTAGGATTAAATAGTAACTAATACACTTTTCACTCTCCAATTGATAGATCACAGTTTTTAACTGTGTATTTCTAGTGTTATTAACTATTCTAGAAATTGTAGTTTTAGAGTATGATATCTAGGAACTCATGATGAGCTCAGATACGGGTTATGAGGTGAAGTTTACATTCGTTTGAGCCGATATAATTTCAACATCGACAAGATGCAGGGTCAAAAGGGTCACGCCTCCATTTTGGTGCTCCAAACATATTGCCCAAATTTCTTGCTAAAAACTCCAACCATTTGCCCAACAATCATGAGTTCATGACCGATAGTTATCAGGGCCGTCCTGTAAAATTTAAAGGCCCTGTGCCATTAGTCTAAACAGGCCTTCCAAAAGATGAAGTATTCGTAAACTCAGCACCTATTAACTCTGTAGTTCATTGCTTTTGATATCGATCAAACAAATTTCTAACCATATACTTATACAAATACATTTTCCTTTTTTGTTAGGTGTAACCATCGAGTATTCTAAACACTTTACAGCAACCTGTGAACTATAAAACATTACATCTAAAATGTTTTAAAATAAATCACAGCATGCACATTTTTTTCAAGACATGTTTCAAGCATAAAAAATAGTTTTATTGGGAAATTCGGGTTTAGTATAAGATTAAACTTTCTCAGGTTTTGAACCACAAATGTAAAATAGGTATAGTGGTTGAAATGAAAATTTGTGAAGACAATAAGGCTGAAATTAAACTTAGGAAATTAACATAACTAAAAGACAAGTAAATCCTAGGGCTCACTAAAAACACTTCCTTCTTAACTTTCGAGTTATCTTCCCTATTAAAAGTTCAAAACTCATGTTTTATTTTACACCGTTAAAAAAAAAGAATATGCTTCTTTCTTTTTCTGTTATTGATCGTATGTATTTATATTCTAAATCATATTCCAACGAGATTGAATCAGAATAGTTTTTTTAGCCCAATTCCATCTATTTTGTTGAGGCTTCCAAAACTAATTATATACTAATACTAAAGTTTTAGACACTCGAGGCCCTTAAAAATCAAAGGCCCTGTACGATTGCCTATGCCACACATGCTCAAATCAGGGACTGATGGTTGCCAATCATTTTTAACCACTTTGACCTGTCAAATTATCTGTTAATAATAAAACGATTTGGTCACATTTAAACATCCAAAAATCCATATAACTTATTTGTTTTGTTTAGTTGTATTGTGTATAAGTGCATCTCTCAAATGGTAGCAATAGAGACTTCTTGCCATGCATTAATGGGTGATGACACAAAACAATCTAAATGGATCGTCAGCCGGAACATGACAAATTTAATTGAAAACGTCAAACTGTAACGTATTTATGTTAAGAATGCCAATTTACAATTTCATTTAACATTCTTACTAATAGTGTCTCCCACCATAAAATGAAATGTTTAACGTACTTGTGGCTAAGTTTTTTGAAACCCACGACCCCTCTCGTCCCCACTAAATTTCATCCCTGATCATCAGTCAAATCTACGTTACTAACAAATATAAGCCAATGTTACAAGATACAGTTTGAAAAATGTAAATCCTTTTGATCCCTTCAATACTAGTATAAAAGTTACAGTTTTTTTTATAGTTTAGGTTTTTTTCCGTCAATCACGTATTTTAGTAAAATTAAGTATTAAAAATATGTTGTTTCACTTTCTTGAATTAAAAATAAAAAGAGAAAACTAATATGTACGTGCGCGGTGCATGGTGGTGTAAGTGTAAGAAAGTTGGGAACATGTTTGGTTGTGTCAGTAAACAGAGACATGGGCTTCATGGTTAACCAGAACCCCATTGGAGATCTCTTCTTATCACTTGCATGCATAATTAATACATATATTATATAGTTTCTTCTTTATCTTTTAGGCAATTGCGTATAATTATATATTAATGTAACTTATTTAGCTTTAAAGATATATATCTACACACCCTAAATGGCTATATTTTGATGCAATGTGTATGTATCCAAAATACAAAGATAATATATATAACACGCATCAGTGCATTCAATTATAATTTTCTTAGAAAAAGACTTCGTGTAAGTTGTAAAACTCTCAAAAAAAGTAACAATGATGTAATGTAATGCATTTTAACTCACATTTGTACAAGTGAAAGAAAAAAATATGATTTTTGATAGGTGATACCTTGTCAAAAGTAGTAGTAACATGGTGAATATAGCAAACACTTGTACCAATTTTGTAATCAATCATTTGATTGTTCAACAACCCTACAACTATCACATGCATCACATTCTTTAAGTCTTTCTTTCACCCTTCAATTTTGGATACTACAGTTTTCCAACACTTCCTTACTCAAACTTTATACATTAGATTAAACTAATCAATTGTCATAATCTATAAACCAAAACTACATCATCTTATCAAGACTACAAAAAATAATATTTCATTAAAAAATCTAGCAAAACCTAACTTACCTCGCACTTATTTGACTCCTACCATTTCTACAAACTACTATAATATCTTGTGTTAGTTATATACCATCACAACTTAATATGATCTTATTATCGACATACCAACTTCATATGATCATATATACAAGTAGATTAAGGTTGCGTTTCTTTTTTTCCTTAGTGAAAGGATTGAACCCACTTACTATTTATTATTATTACTTTTTTAAGTGGGTCTATAAAAATTCTTTATTCGGTCTATATCCACAAAGGATGTAAATTGACATCCTCCCCAACAAAAGGATAGGAGAGACGTGGTACTCACATGGACCCTTAGCTAAGAAAAAAATAATAAACAACCCCGAAATCATATTCACTAACAACGTTGTGGATCGGAAACTCCTTAGAAACATGCGAGCTGAGTGAGAGTTATTTGATGATATCAAGTGTGCTTTGATTTGCCATCCCCAAGGAAAGACACTTCTTGACGATATCAAAACTTTTTTCTTTTTATTGGATTAGTTACAGAAATAGAAAATTCCATTTTATTTGGCTAATACGCATTACGGATCCCTTGAATGCTTGTAATTAACACCACGTTGTAACACTCATATTAACCACAGTTTTCTGTAGCTTCTTGAGATCAAGTGAGAACTTCTAGTTTTAATGAGAAATACAAACTATCAAATACTTTGGTCCAGTTGGTGGGGCTTTCATTCTTGAGTCAATAGACTCGGGTTCGAATCTCATCCATGGCACTTTGCTTCAAGATAGGTACTCACCTCTGCAAAACCTACGAGCTCACTAGAGAGACTTTGTGGATAAGAGCTCAAGAGTCCGAGAGTCTCGGCTCACTCCAGTTGGTGCCCCACTAGGCCAGGAGAGTTGCCCGGAGCTATTCTTTGTGGGATGGACAATGGCTGGTGCCAAAAGGCACCCGGGTCAGATGTTCCCGCCAATCTACACCTTTTTGTGGATCAAATACTGATGGTCCAAGGCGATCGACGACATAATGTTAAATACTTAAAACATATGTTTTAAAACCTAGGTCGATCTTGCCGGTTGAACCGGAACCATTTAGGAGATTGGGTAGGATATGTCTGGGTTTCTTCTTGTTTGAGAAATGGATTGAACTGACAATTTTTCATTAACCCGGATCGACCCGGTTTTACAAACCGAGTGGGTCATGACTTTATTCTTTTTTCCTTGATTTTAAATAACAAAAACTTTTTTTTTCATCTAAAACTAACAAAACCTCTTTATCATTTCGTTTGTGCTACACTCAAAATTTGTGTTAGGTTAAGTTCTATATTTGTACGCATACATATTATAATTTGAAAAGTTTTAAGTTAAATTGAAAAGTTAAACTGGTAATGACCGATATAGTTAAGTTTTGGTAAAATAACAAATTAAAGTTGCAAACTAATATTTGTATTATACTCATTGTCTAACCTGTTGTAAAGTAGAACTAAAAATTCATTGTGAATTAAAATTATAAATTAATTACTCTTAATGACCCGAGCCCAAAAAGTATTATCAAAGTGGGCAAGGAAATTAATAGGCTAGGAATTGAGTTCACATCTTCGTTTGGTAGGAAGTTGGGAAACGGTGAAAGTGTACGTTTTTGGTTGGATAAATGGATCGGGAATTATAGGTTATGCGACCGGTTTCCTAGGTTGTTTAGGTTTGAGAGAAATAAGGAAGTTCGAATTAGAGATAGAGGTTGTTGGGATAATACCGGGTGGAATTGGTGTTGGGATTGGGTCGGAAATCCTAGAGGTAGATCAATGGGTGAGTTTGAGGATTGTGTTAGCTTAGTGAGGGATCAAGGTCCAACTCGAGATGGTATGGATTCGTGGCAATGGCTGCTGGAAATGGATGGGGGTTTTACAGTGAAGGGACTTAAAGAGATGGTGGATGAGAAGGTTCTCGGTCCGAGATCTCAGGTAGAAGAAACGAAGTGGTGCAGGATTGTTCCTCGGAAGGTAAATGTTTTTATGTGGAGGCTTAAATGTGGTCGGATTCCGGTTAGGACTATTCTTGATCATATTGGTGTGGATCTTCATTCTACATTATGTCCTCATTGTGAGGAAGCTGTCGAGACAATAGAGCACAGTATGGTTCGATGCAATTTTGTTTCCTCGGTTTGGTCAAGCATTTGTGATTGGTGGAATATAGGTTTCTTTGTTGGTTCATGTGTAGATGATGTCCTAAATATGGTGGGTTTTGGGCCGGCTAAATTACGTCTACTTTGGGAAGCTGTGATATGGACTTCGCTCTATCTCATATGGAAAGCTCGAAATAATAAAGTTTTCCGGGCTAAACGGTTGTTGGCTTCTGATTTGGTGTTCGAGATTCAACTTACATCTTTCTTTTGGGTTTTGCACAGGTCCAAAAGTTTTGGGTATAGTTGGGTCGATTGGTGTAATGGGCCTGCATCTCTGGTCTGAATTTATGCTCGTGTTTTGGGTTGTTCTTGTGCTTTATATTGGTTTTATTTGAAGGCTTTCGAGTAGACTTCAAGGAGATCGAAGAATTGAAGTAGAATTTGCAGTGGCAAGACAAGTGTAGCTGGTTATGTTGTGGATTGTAGCAGCTGTATTCATGTGTGTCATAGTTAGTAACTGTGTAATGGTGTATTTTGTGGCAATCAAGGCATACACACATTTCTCATGTGCCGTTGGTCCCTATTTGCTTTTAGTTTTGTTTAGGTAATCGGGTTTGCTTTAGAGGTGATATATATTTTCTGTGTTGTAACTGATGTTTTCCTTATGAGGGTATGCCTCATAAGGTGACTTTGTTCTTTTGCTTCTTGTTTTTTTTGAATAATAGCTGGCCTTTCGAAAAATAAATTATAAATTAATTGTTTTTGCATTTTTTTTCCCTGGTATTGTATATTTGAAATTTAAAGACTAAAACCTGTGTGATTAGGACAATTGAGATAGTTTATGGTTGTATATTCTGAAATAATTAGTTTTCGTTCTTAAAAAACACTAAAACCTCTAAAGTGATACTCTCTTCGTCCCAAAATTATTGTCTCCCGATAAAAAATACACAGTTTAAGAAAAATATATTTATTACAGCTTTCTATTTCTTACTTTTTGATAGAATGACAATTTTACCCTTAGGTAATTAATTAAAGTCTTCTTTACGGCATATAATAATAATTTTAAATAAGGGTAATATAGTAAACTTGGTTAAACTTCTTTATCTATGTTTAGTAGTGGACAATTAAATTGGGACATCCCAAAAAATAAGCATGGATAATAAAATTGAGACGGAGAGAGTATCATTTTTATCGATCTAATTAGATGTAAAATCAAAATTGAATAAAAACCTATATATAATATCTAAGAAATATATATGTGTATAGAACCATTTTAATTCGATGATTAAACCGGTTAAACCGAAATTCCGATAAATTCAAACCAACGACTCAACCAGGTCAATTAAAACCCAGGTTTTAAGACCTTCCAATAACACACGTAAACTCCACACTACGTTACATAACATACGTACTTATATTGACAAAATTTCACAAGTTACCAGCAAATATAATATTTGAGAAAGTGGATGCCCAATAGACAAGTGCATCTAATGTAGGACCCTCTTATGTTTTTTGGGTCCTATTCCTAAATTTAAACTCACTTTTTCTTATGTCCTTGGTATGTCCGCAACCATCTCTCTCTTACAACACTCAAACACAAACACAACTAATTCTCTCTCTAAAAAAAACCTTATAAATACCACCATTCATGCAAGATCTCTCCTAGTACACACTACATCTCATGTTCTTTCTCTCCTTAAACCTCAAACCAATATCTAATCTATATCTTATATATAGATTCACACATATCTATAATACACACATAGAAAGAAGTGTATAGTATATATATACTATATATATCCATAAACATATGTATAACATGGGAGAACTTGATCACTATCAACAAGCAAAGCCCACAAACAACACAACAACAAGGTTAAAAATCTTTGGTTTCGACGTGCCAGAAGAAGAAGAAGAAGTCGAATCAACGAAAACGCCATCAGGGTCATCGGACTCAGGAGGTCGTAAATACGAATGTAATTATTGTTACCGTGAGTTTGCTAACTCACAAGCTTTAGGTGGACATCAAAACGCTCATAAAAAAGAAAGACAACAACTAAAGCGTGCACAAATGCAAGCTAGTCGAAACGCTGCCGTTTCATATATAAGAAACCCTATTATTTCCGCTTTTGCACCACCGCCTCACCTCCTTACGAACACCGGTCCGATGGTTATCCCTTCGTCCGCAGTCGCAAACCCATCATGGGTGTATGTTCCACGCGCCGCTCCGGCCTTCCACGTGTCACATGGATGTGTTTTGCCTTCGGGTGCATCGTCACCGTCTATTGGGAGAGGACCAGGGTCCATGTCCTATGCTGGCAGTGTAGGTGATTCTTCCATGACTAGTGTTGGCCCTCAACCTAATCATAGGGTCCATCATCATGATGATGGACCTTCTTTGAGTAGGTTTTCGAGGGCCGATGGTGGGCCTAGCTTTGATGATTCATATGGACTTGATTTGCATTTGAGTCTCTAACTGAGTCATGGCTCGAGCTGTCTTCGGGCTCAAGCCAGGTCAGGTTTTAGTTTAGTATTGGAACAATCACATCTTTTAGGCTTCGTTGTAAACTCGGCTTGGAGAAGCCGTTGTCGAATTTTCACCCACTCGGATCTTGTAAATTATGATTTATTTATTTGTTTTCTTGAAATTAATTAGTTTAGTTTATTTTTGTATCTTAAGTTTTATGTTTATGATCATGAGAACCTATAAAAGTGGAGTAATATACAAAATATGAAGAAAAAAATGGGTTTCTTTTAAACTTTTTTCTAAGTTATTTAGTCTATATATTGGTGAATTTGTCAAGTACCATAATTTTCATATTTAAGTTATATAAATCACATAGAATATAATAGCGCGCATAATGTTATATGTTAATACAAAACTAAAGTTCCAAAATTCAAGCTTAAATCGTGTTAGTTAATCACAATTCATAAGAAGAATGACATGAAGAGCTAGCAACAAGCTTCACTTTGAAGACTTATGTTATTCATAGTAATTAACTTTCGATGATTCGGTCAGTTTTCGTTCTCAGTAGTTAAGGAAGTTTACTCTATCTTCCTAATGTGACGTAAATTTGGGTTGATTTCCCTATCACAATTTGAGTACTTGTTGAACATTGTCGTTCTTTATGTCCAACTAATTTAGGTGTAAAGTTTCCGCGAAGTGAGATATAATTTAAGAAAGACGATTAAGTCATATGCGGTTACAACAAAGTCGTATCCTAAATAGTGCCAAAATAATTAATGATATGGTTTTCAAATTATAACTTTCGTGTTTCACATAGCTAGGTTTAATGGTTTCGGTGTTAAAGTGAATAAAAAAGTATGAAAGCATAAAAATGTTGGGTGCTTAAAACCTGGACGAAATCACATGTACTAGAAAAAGTACCTTAAGTAGATATATGTACAAAACCAGTTGTGCACATGGTGATAACTACTTTTTGGGAACCAGATATTTCATTTGCTTAGATTTACCTCATGACTTGTCTTTTGGATATCATTACTTGGTAGCAGATTTGATTGCAACTCGCATATTGGTTCTCATAAGTTCCGAGTCACTTTCGGTGTCGTACTTTGGCAAATTTGTTAAAGTTTAAACATTTTGATATCGTAAAGCTTCTAATATAAACATTAGATTCAAATACTATCATATCATGTTGGTGGTATTAGATCATAAATATTCAAAGTGTCAAAGTTATTACACAAAACTTTGCATAAAAAGTTTGGCAAGCTAAGTGTCATGTCCTCAATATAATAAAAGCATCTTATTTTATATACTTCTTATAAATGATTACAGTATTTGCTAGCTCATAAAGGTGTTTTTATAAAACTGCCGTCTAATCTATACTACTACCTATGTCTCAATTTATTTGTCGTACTTTTGATTTTCAAAGTTTTTTTATGTTAACTTTGACCTTAAATATGTTTATTTGTGTTATTTAATATTTGATGCAAAATATATGAATAGATCGAGTTTTAAGTGTATTTTTAATTTGTATAATTTTCATCAAGTATTATATAACACAAGTGAGAATATTTACGGTCAAAGTTGACAAAGAAAGACTCAGAAAGTCAAAACTGGACAAATAAATTGGGACGAAGGGAGTACTTATAATTGAGGAAAGACTCTCCCTTAAAAAAATTCAGAAGTACAAAAAATGATGCATGGTTTACAACACTTTAAATCAAACAATTTTCATAATTACAACAACTAAAGCATTGTGTACAACAAAAACTAGCATGAATTGAAATTCAGACCCATTTTCTTAGAATTCTACATTAATAGTATTAAAAACACCCCTGCACCCAATATTACAATCATTTAAACACAGTGTACAACCCTCATTTTATATTAATAGCATTAAAAACACCCCTACACCCAATATTACAATCATTTAAACACAATGTACTCATTCTACATTAATAGCATTAAAAACACCCTACACCCAATATTACAATCATTTAAACACAATGTACTCATTCTACATTAATAGCATTAAAAACATCTCTATACCCAATATTACAATCATTTAAACACAATGTACAACCCTCCATCTTAACCTAGGCACGAACCTGTGACCAAGACTCGACTCAATAAAACTCGACTCGATACACAAGGCTGTGAGCTCAAGCTGACGGCATCCCTTGTTTTCGAGACTCAATAGCAACGACAACGACAAAAAGAAAGAAAATGATACCAAACAATTATTTAGCTTCATATTTATTAGCTTTAATATTTATTTAATCAAAAACTCTTGAAAATTCATGTACTTATCCCCCACCGTCGCTAGAATGAGAAAAAGGGTGGTGAGTTTTCCTACCTTTGATCGCCGCTATCAACAAAATGAGATATATATATATATATATATATATATATATATATATATATATATATATATATATATATATATATATATATATATATATATAGAGAGAGAGAGAGAGAGAGAGAGAGAGAGAGATGGTTTTGGTGATGAACTCGAGCTGTGGTGGTGTTAATCGTGGTGTTGGGAGGTGTTTCTTGGCGCGTGATGTACGTCAAAATGATGGGGAGATTGTAAGGAGTGTGGTGGTGGAGGTGGGGAGTTTAAGTGGCCGGAGGTGGTATTTATTTGGCCGGAAAAACGACTGGAGAAGAAGAAGAAATAGGGTGCGGCTGGTTTGAGAGAGAAAAGGTGTCAAACCCTAAGTAAGGGTATAATGAGGTTTATAAAAGAAAGTGTTTTGGACCTTGTGTGAATACTATTGCACCCTTATGGACTAAGATTGTAAATATATGCTAGGGTGGGAAGTGTAGTTTACCAAATCTTTTAGTATTTCGTTCTCGAGACAAATTTAGGTGTCGGAATGACTTCCCGTGACATTTTTATTAATTCCATCGAAAATTTTTATTTCAGCGTACCCGCCGCTACAACGCGCGGGTACCCTGCTAGTGTTACATGAGATGCCAACTTAAGTATCCATCATGATCCATATGTTTACGGTAAAAAGGAAACATAATCATTAAATTAAATAGGATTGGGGTTTAATTCGAATTTAAACGGGCAAATTTAGCCTAATTTACTAAACTTAAGAATAATGAAACTATTACAAAAACCGTCTTTGTGCTTTATATACGATTCCATCTTTAGTCCTAGACTAACAGGGCGGTTTTTGTGTTAAAAAATTGTGTGTAAATCAGAAAGACGGTCTTTGTAATTAACTCTGTAAAATATCTTTAAAAGATATATTATATATGTACTAACTACATTCTCCAATAATTAATATCATAGATACCCATTAAAATCTCCTCTTATTGAAATAATGCCTAATAGCAAACTTATTAAACATGAAGGTTTAAAATGCAACTTTCTTAGCTATGTTTTATCCAACACTTACTTTGGTGTTGGTTTGAATTGTTTTGATAGTGCAGGGATCAAAGTGTAAAATGGCTCTATAAAAGGTCTTAATCCGGATCTAGGGTTTCACTTTTCTCTCAACAACTTCACACACTTTTTGATAGTTTCAGGGTTTCATCATCTGGGTTTTATCATTATAGTTGTTGTACAAGCTGTTTTAGGCTATAGTCTAGTTGGTTTTGTATCTGTTTGGATTGTATCAAAGATCATCTTGATCTTTGGGTAGTTTAGCTTGATCTAGTGTTAGGTTGGGTTGTAGTGTGAGTTTCTTTGTATTCTTGAACTGCATCCGTATTCGGGACAGTTCTTTCTTTTGTATCTGTTGGTCAGCACACATTTATGGACTGATCTTCTATAAATGTTAATAAAAAGATCATCAAGGGGAGGTTAGTTGGGTGATTTGATACTTAATGTGTTTTGGTACCATTTTTACACGGTATCAGATCCTTAGGTTCTTGATTGGTTTGATTTAGTGGATCTTGGTTTAGGATTGTGATTTAATTGTCTGGTTGTTGGATCTTGGTCTTTGATCGAGTTAATTGAAGATTTTGGGTTTGTTTCTTGAAAACCCTAATTTGGCAATTTTGGGGGTTTTTGTGATCTTGTGGATTTGTGGATTTCTGGGCTGATTCTTAGTTCAATTACTCTAGACTAAGTGGATCTAGAGTGATTGAGTGTCTTTTCCGCTGCATCTGCCACCTTGATATGTTAATTTCTCTCTTAAGAACAACTAGTTTTTAATTAAGTGGGTGCAAACGGGTTCGATTAACACCTTGATCTGCCACCTTGTGTAACACCTCGGGCCCGCTTTGACAAAAAATTTAACACTTTTTACGTGAAAACACTTGACTTTTATAGACATTCTGTCACTCTTTTGACCATTTATAAAAATTCATAAACATTCAAACCTTGAGACTATTTTTAAATAAAACTAGACTCAATTACCTTCGAAACGCTGGGTGGCGCAACCCGTGACGACTTACGGTTTAAAAGATATGATTTTCTGAAAATTTACAAAATCTGAAAATCGCCTCCAAACCACGGGTTGATATCCCAACCGCCCAGTTGGGCCCCAAACCGCCTGGTTTGGTTCCAAACCGCTGCGGTCCAGCCCATTCTGTCTTCCCAGACACTTCCCAACCGCCAGTTGCTGGGCTACAAGCCCATTTTGCTACATTTTGACCCGTTTCACTTGCATACGACTCCTATTACGTCCGTATTGCATTCAACTTTCCAGAAATCATTGTACTAACTTAAGAAAACGTTTACATATTCACTTAACCTATTTACAACCCAAATGAGTAAGATTACACTTTAATCCAAATGCCCTTTTTAGACATATTCATAACACTAAAACTCATTTACTTGAAAAACCGTTATACATACTTCACCATAACCAACAAAGACATAACTTGAGACTTGCTTACACGTTACAAACCATTAAATGACTCACGGGGGTGTCAACATTGACTTGAGCTCGGTATTCTACCTAGCTCTACTTTCTTACAAAATCCTTCTACACAGCATATAAGCAAACCTTAACCCATACTCCAAACCATAGCATCTCCATGATACATGAACCTACAAAACATGGTTAACTATAACGGTAAGCGATAACGCTTAGTAAGTAAAATGATCATAACATACCATTATACATCAACAAACATATAAGCATCACATACGTCATAACACTTACTTTACGAGCTTACTACTCCAAATCCCACTTTAACACTGATACGTGGGAATCGCACCAGGCTTTACCTCTCGAGGGATCTCGAGAAGCTTACAACCCCCACCAGGCAGTGTACCTGATCGTTGTAGTATAGTATAGTGACAAGTACCGGGGGATTGATTGTTCAACTCAGGAATAGTGTCGCTAGGATTAGAAAGTCTCCTAAACTAAGTCTAGAGGTGAGGGATGATTTGTGGAAAACTAGAAGGGGGGTTGAATAGTTTTACGTCCTTTTTAAATTTATTTCCAAAATATTTTGTAGCTTATAAAAACTTTCGATTCGATCTCAAGTGAGTTCACGTAACAACCAATATAAGCAAGTCTAATCTAATAATGAAAGTATTGAAATAGAATGAAGAAAAGATAGAGTTAGAAATATCAAACCACAACACGCGAATTTATAGTGGTTCGGCTACAAGGATACCTTCCTTGCCCTACTCCACTTCCCGAGTACCACACTCGAGAGTTTTCTTCACTATGTCAACAAACTCCTTATGGTGGAGAAACCTTACACACCTTGGCTTACACGAGTTAACGACACTAAGCTAAATGTCGAGTTCTAATCGTAGCTAGAACCAATCTCACAACTTCTTCAAGACTTCACCCCTTCTTCACACCTTCACAACTTCTTCAAGACTTCACACCTTCTTCACACCTTGTCAACTTCACACCTTCTTCTATGCACAACTAAATCACAACTACTACACTACTTTACAACACACCTAGTTTCTATAATCAACAAGTTCTCACAACACTTTTACAAATATCTAACACTACTACAATATGAAAATAGCTAATCACAACACTACTACAATTAAATGGATGTAAAGGAGTGTTCTTCTTCTTGCACTTGAGTGGATGAAGCTTTAGATCACTTGGAAACAAAGACTTATGAATTATATGATCAAAGGATTTTTGATATAGAAATGGAGGTTGGATCAGAAAGTTTTTAGTGCAAAAAGGTGAGAAAAATATGTGGAATGATCCAGTATTTATAGGGCCAGAAAATACTGTTCTGGAGCGTGCCAGTCCCCTTAATTAGGGGGCGGTCCCCTTAATGATTAAGGGGGCCGCCTAGTATAATTAAGGGGGCCGCCCTACTGAACGTTGGAAAAGTTTTTCTGGATAAAATTTGCCCTTTTTGGTTGGAAATTTGAAATCATATCTTTGTAGTTTAATACAACAATACCAAAAATGATTTACAAATATATATAAAATGTTAATTTCATTTTATAAAATGTTATGTCTTAAGACAAGGTTTCCTTTGATCAAGTAATGCATAAGATGCTTAGTTTATGCATACCTTAAGTGATATTAGATGTAGAGGTAAATATTTGTTACTAAATACTTGTTTACGTCTTAATCTTGACTTAATTTGATTTGAGTTTTGTGATTTTGAAAACATGGATTTATTGAGAAATATTAATAACGTTTTTAAACGTTATTTATATCAACAATCTCCCCCTTTTTGATGATTACAAAACTTAAACTCATTAACTTAAAAATTAGTTTTTAAACAAGTATTTTAGTGAGTTTATATTTACTTCTCCCCCTTTTTGTAGAATCAAAAAGGTTATGCCGACAATTTTCAAACGTGAAAATTTGACGGGAAGATATCTCCCCCTTGATGTGTACTCCCCCTCGTTTGGGGGCACCAAGAGAACGAGCTATGGAATGCTTTGAAAAACAAAAATATTAGAAGCACAAGTATATACATGCAAATATATATAAGGTGATAAGAATATAATTAAGCATGTTTGAAAAGAAGCATTCATATTAAAGCAATAGTTGTGTCAAGACACAACAATACAAGTAGCAATAATAAAGATTACAAGTAGGATAGCTATTACATAAACTAACAACTAGAAGAATATTTCATCATGCAAAGAGTACATGGGCTTCATAGAGCTTGCAAGCAAAAGGGTGGTAAAGGCTTTATTTATTAAGCATATCATATGCTTAATTTGGAGAGCATGATGGTGATGGTGGAGGAATGGGTGAGAATTGTGGTGGAGGAATAATTGGAGAGGATGGTGGAGTTGGTGGTGGTGGTGGGTTAGTAAGCAAATGTTCAATAAATGAAAACATATATTGAATTTCATCTCTAAGACCAAAGATTACGGTTCGGTTGTGGATGCAACAAAGACAAGTATCCCCATGGGATTCAAGTAACCTCCAAGGCACGGGATTGACAAAGAATGGTGGTGTAATTGATGGGGATGAGAGATGAGCATCAAGTGGTGTTATTGGTGAAAGTGAGATGGTAAGATGGGTGGAGATAGGTTCTTGTGTAGGATGTGGTGATGATATTTGTGGTGACAAGTGTGAATTGATGTAGTCATTGATTGATGAGGTTGAGGGTATGGAGGATGAGGAAGTTCCATGAGTGGAAGGTGTTTTGGATGGTGCATTAGGTGCACTTGGAGATGAGCATTTAGGTGGAGGTGATGGGGTTTTGTTGTCTTCATTTGTTAAGTCAATGAAGAGTTATTTTGGAAGGATGATGACAATCTTTTGTTTCTTAGAGGCCTTGGAGTTTGAGGTGCTTGGTGGAGTCATGATGATTTAGATGAGGAATGATGAGATGAAAAATGGTGATTATGGAGGGAATTTATATTATGGAAATGGTTGATTTAGGTATGTATTTGAAATGGTTGAATGAGATTCTAAAATCAGTTGGGTTAAAATGGGAAATGGTAGCTGATACTAGAGAAAGAGTTCACAAGATGCAAAAGAAAACAGTAAACCCAGTTCTAGATGGCTGGTCCCCTTAATTGTAGGCCGGCCCCCTTAATAATTAAGGGGACCGCCTAGGAAATTAAGGGGGCCGCCCATCTGGTGTTTTCCCAGACGACCAGAAACCCAAAATTTGCAGAAATGGGTGATTTTTCAAGTGTGTGTTTCCAGCAAGCTCTATTAGAAGTATATACTCTAGGAATGATGATATATAAATATATATATAAATATATATATATATATATATATATATATATATATATATATATATATATATATATATATATATATAAACAAGTTATGCATACAAACAAACATATTATATTCCACTTTTAAAAGAAACATAGCATAGCATTAAAATATGATGAAGATAGTAGCATGATAATAGTTAAAGTCTAAGCATCATCCAAGAAATAAACAAGAGATAACATAAGTATTTCCGAATAAATCGGGCAAGTAACAAGCCATACAAATGTCTAATAGAGAATAATAATAATAAGTAGCAATACATCAACATCATCTACTTCTTCTTTTTCCCAATCATCTTTCTAAACATCTTTCCAACAGATTTTAATCCTCCTCGAATTTCTTCATGCATTTGTTGTTGTTGGTTGATAATGGACGTTTGACGAGTGAAAAGAAGTTCATCGGTACGTTCATGAGGAAGTGGAACTTGATACTTGGTATAGTCAAGATCTTGAAGATTATCAACAAAGGTCGTGGGGGATGGAGTACTAACACATGAGGTGTCTTCCTCCTCATCATCATCATCATCGTCACGATGAGATGTAGACCCACGAGGCATAGAAAACAAAGGAACACGAGATTTTCCTTTGTCACTTCGAGAACGACGAGTACGAACAAGAGTAAGTTGGTTCAAAGTAGGAAGGATTTGCACATAGTAGTCTCTTTGAAGATGTGGGTAATGTTCCATGACATAACGATAAAGTCGTGTAAGGAACATACCGTAAGGAAGATTGGCATTTGGGGTGTTTTTGGTGGACATGATTTGATGAACAAAAAGATAAGCCAAATTGTAGTTTTCTTCAGCAACTACACAATATAACATGTGGGCAATGCTTGCCGTGACATGATCACGGTGACCACCAGTACCCACCGAATTCTCGCGAATGAGTTCTTCCCACTTTTTCATATCGTGGCTTAGCTCTTTGAGGAGGATTTGATTTGCATGAATATCGACATTCTTCGACTGGATTACTCGACTAGTCGTACGACGTTCTAGTTCAAGCAGTCGACGAATGTCTTCAGGACTAGGAATCTCAGAATAGTATGGGCCATCCTGAGGACGATTTCTTTCAAGAGAGGAAAGATCCCATTCATTTGAGAATACGGCTTGGCCGTTGTATAGGATTCTAAGAATTTGTCCAAATTGAGCAAGAGTAAGAGTGATGAATTGATTTTGGATCATGAAGGAAATAAGGAGATGACCATAGGGATCGCTTTGAACCGTCACTTGGCTATAGAAGTCGAGGATAAAACGAGGAATGATTGGTTCGTTGATTTGGTAAAGACATTCAAAACGAATATTGGAGAACATTCGTTCAGTTTGATCAGAGTCATAGAAAGATTGATCGACAATTCTTCCTTCGTGAATGTTTCTATTTTCAATGGGACGATAGAAACATGCAACTGAA
Source organism: Artemisia argyi (assembly GCA_030686995.1). Classification (NCBI taxonomy): domain Eukaryota; kingdom Viridiplantae; phylum Streptophyta; class Magnoliopsida; order Asterales; family Asteraceae; genus Artemisia; species Artemisia argyi. The sequence goes on from CM060680.1 coordinate 42,304,051, forward strand.
GGAGACATGTCGGGAGTAGAGGAAACATTTGGAATGTATTGTTTGGTTTTGGAGACATCACCAACCGTGGTCTTAGGCATTTTCACCTAAACAATATAACAACAAAAATAAAATTAAGACAAAAACAACTATCATGCATATATATATATATATATATATATATATATATATATATATATATATATATATATATATATATGCAATATATGTGGAACGAAATT
>CM060680.1:44831771-44889071 GCA_030686995.1 Artemisia argyi
AAAATCAATTTTTACACGAAAAATGTGTTTTTGCTTACTGGGGGCGGTCCCTTATCTCTGGGGGGGGGGGGGGTCCTTTATCACTAAGGGATCGTCGGGTATTTAAGGGACCTCCACAAGAATAGTGTCAACTTTGAAAATTCATATAAAATCAACCGTAAGTCTGTAGGAGTCGTGCCACCCACCATTTTAAAGGTAATTAAATGTACTTTCATTTAAAAATACTTTCTAGAATTAATTCCAAACCTAATTAAGCCGTAAATGCAAAATACTACATAGTATTCAAAACCGTATGTCACATTTTAACATAAAACTTGCATTTTACTCTTACTTTCGAGCCGGACACTTCTAGAAAATGAATTTTTGAAAAATTAATTCCTCATCTTTTCAAAATATCAATCTTAACTAAACTTTTAAATGGGTAGGAAACTATTTTGGTTTAAAACAAAATCAAGCTATGTATACATTGTTGTATCTAACATACAAAATGATTATGAATATCTTTATATATGTTATGCTAAATGATTATGTGTTTTTGATTGCTTTCTTATGTTAAAATATTTTTGTAAATCACTTATCTGAATAGACTAAGTTGATTAATCATATTTGTCGAAAACAATTGTCTTACACATTTATCTCTCCAAAGGTTCAAGTGCTAAAATATGACACCTTAAAATATTTAATACTTATTCAACATGAGTTCTAAAAGATTACATACACTTATCTTGGTTGGTCATAGGTTGTCTAATCAAGAGAAAAATTTATAATAATACATTAGTATTTATGTAAAAGAAAATGTATTTTTGAACCTTGCATATAATTGAACACACACTAATTGTTTCAAACATGTAGTCATAAACTATTTTTTCTTAAGTTGTGTATTGTATAAAAATGGTAAGGATAATTATTTTTATACTTATGAAATGTCAAAAACTACGCATATTATACGTAATAATAAATAGTTTTTGCACACAAAAATAAATGACAATCTTTAATCATTAAGTTAATATGTCATTATTATTAACCTCACATACACAAAAAGTATTAAATTTAATGTAGCACATTACATAAATATTTACTTATTTTCTTTATTAAAAAGAGTGGTTGTGAGGGTATAGAAAGATTTGAACTTATATCCATTCATTATTCAAATTATGACTGATATAATTATCGAATCTAGTTGATAAGATTTTGAGTGTTGACCTGAAATTGGAGTCATTATTTGTCTAGCTTCAAGATATAACAAAACATATCATCTTGAACCTACATACTCAATCACACTCGATTGGTATGAAAATAATGACGTCCTTCTCAAGACAAAAAGAATAAGCATAGGATCATATCTTACACTTGTGTTGATGATGTCATATTGAGTCTTCTTGTCCAAAGATTGTGTTCCAAAAAATTAAACTAATATGTTTAAAAGGTGCTTAAAATAAACAACGAAGTAGGATTGACAACTTTGATGTTTCATCCGAAATATTCAAGCAATTTACATTGCAACGCAATTAGTAAATGTGTTATTTCCGAAAACCCAAACACGAGCAAACAAACAACATATGTAGACTTTGCTCATGAACGAGTCAAGACTCAAAATCACATGTCAAGTAAAAATGCCACACATAATACATCATTAATCTTCAAGATTATATCATGCATTTCAAAAGGATAATTTATATCCTATGTATTCCACTTCCTTTGTAACATGAATGGTTATGTTACAAGAGAATACATTATAGTGTGTGATGCAGGTTTTACTGACCAGGTTTTAATATTTATAATTGTCTCGTTTACCTAAGGTCTACCTAATGCACTACCGGGCAGTGTACCCGATCGTGTGTGGTATAGCTAGTTGGTAAAGCCGAGGTCATCCCAAGAGCTAAGTGTATGAAAATTATCTAAGTTTCGTGTCATGTTTACAAATCTCTACCACTAGAGCTAAGGTCGAAACGATTCTTAAAGGCAATATTGGGTGAACACATATAAGGCTTTTGGGTGTAGCGTTGTTACTAACATACTACAGAAAAGGCGACAAAGGCAATGGTACATGACCGGAACGCCGGGCAAGACACCAATGACTGCTCAAATCCCTCACCTAAGCATGATTCACAACTAAAGGGTAGGATAAGACATGGGATGCACAATAATGGTGTAAAATGAAAAAGAAAGCAAATAGTCTTAGCCTATAACCGAGTTGCTACCACTTGCCATTCATCCAAAGTCCAAGTTTCAAAACGCAAGAATTGGATCATGTAACAAGTGTGTGCCATTAGAGGACGTCATGATTGGCACCTCACTTGGTCTTCATGTTGGTGATTAAGAACCAACAACTTCATTCTTCAAATATGACCGAAATGGCATCTTCGATATTAATTCCTTCAAAGCTCTTATTACGGTGCTATACAAGGTTGCACTAAAGATAACATATCTTCATACAGAAATTCACATTTTTTTTTGCTAATACAATAAACATATCCCCCCACTTGGGATGAACAATACATGTACAATAGTGGGTTTTCTCATGATCTTCAATGATTCGTCTTCAACGTAGGTGTGATTCTTGAATCTCTTGACTTGAACCTCAAACTGGAACAAGTGGCAACTTCCCAACCATAAACTAAGACTACATGGTAGGCTAAGGTGTATAGTTGTATCGAAACAATATGGGTAAGAAACGAAATGATAGGCTCAAAAGGATGTATCTAGGGGTATCTTGCACTAAAGGTGAGTGCAACAAAGGGTTAAACACGGGGGTCAAATAGTCAATGTTACTAATCGATAAACACACACATAAAGGTTATTTGGGTGATAATCCTAAAATATTGCCTTCTTAAAAAGTTTCTTCCAAATGTATCAAGAAATCTCAATACACTAATCGTCTATGGTTTCAAAATGATGTAAAAGCCAAATTCTAAAGTTTACAAACAACCGGCACGCTCATAATTTTGGTGGATTTGGGGTAAAACAGGGGAAACTGAAATAGGTTAAACCTCACCATGGTATTCAGGGTTAATGTGCTCGGCTAAGGTCTATTCTAGTTAGGTTCGGAAAAACATGTCAAAAGTTTTAAAATGGCATAAGTTTTCAAAATAAACTAGAAAAATGGGGCAAGATAAAGTTCAAGTAAATAATTCTACTCCTGTCCCCCCACTTGAGTTGTACAAAGTCCCTTTTGTTCATGAAATAAAAATAAAGAGGAAAAGTAGAATTAGAACGAGAACTTCCCTGAAATTCGCTCTTGAAAATGATAGAAGGATCATATTGAAAAACGTGCCTTCGCTTCACCTAATGAGCAAACTTCAATTCCCTGGAATCACACAACTACCAAAATTATAAAACCTAAAAATAAAAAGAAAAACCTAACTCACTTTCATAGGAATCACGGTTGCATTTAGCATATGCAACAAGCCTTTTAAACCACTTGGTGTCCCAAGTGGATGAGTGAAGTCTCGTGAGGGTTTACAGGGAACACACCCACAAAGTTCATTTAAAAACTAATACAAGTTTAAATAATGTTTTGTAAAATAAAAAGCATTTTTAAGGTTCAGAAGGTAGCTACGGCGTAGCTGAAATGGGGTGCTACGCCGTAGTTTCTAAATTTATCCAGAATGACACCTGGGGGTTGCTACGGCATAGTAATTGGAGGAGCTACGACGTAGCAAAGGTCTGGAGAATTTTTCTTGGTGCAAAAAGTTCAAAAATTAGTTCTCCATCGCAAAGCTTCCTTTAGTACCTTCAAATTATTAGTACAAAACATACCAAACCAACAAAATAAAGAAAAATAAAAGGAAAAGGATAATTCGGGTTGTCTCCCAAAAGAGTACTTTTGTTTATTATCGAGTCTTTAAGTTAGACTCACTGCCATGCCTAGTCTGCCGGTTGCACACCAAGTTGGGTGTGCATTTCTTCCCTTATCAAATTTTTAAATTTTTCTCGATTCATCCTTCCCACTGGCAGCTGTTTATCAATTGTTTTATCGATACTTATGAAACTTCCTACACCATCCATAGTGTATTTCTGAACCTTGAATGTTTCAACTTGGACGTCCAAGCGATCATACCTTCGCCCTTCTAATTGGTACTCGTGAACTTCCATAGCTTCTAATTCAACCTTATGCCAAAACTTCCGCCCTTTTTTGAAAGTTCTTTCACATTTATCCCATATATCCTGGAGCATACACCCTTTTATTCCTATCTTGAGTTCATATTCGTCAAGAAGTTGCAATACCTCTCTTTCAAATTCTAACTTAAATTTTTTGAAGCTCCTTTTGATAGGATCATCATATTCTCTTGATTCATCTGATTCGTCAGAATAGCTATCGATCATCCATTCCACAAATACTTTTAATCTGGTTTTCTTATCGATATTCGTGGTACCGAACCTTTTCGCAATCCATTCATTAAACGAGTAATCGCGCCCTTTTGGTTTTTTTCCAGATTAGTGCAATTTATCTTGAAGCACTAATTAGATTCTTCAAGGGAAATGTTCTTAGAGTAGTCCCCTGTTTCAGCTGAGCATAACCTTTCATTGTAAACCTTTTCGGGTAGATTACTTTCGCCATCATCAAACGGGAGGTTTGATTGATAGTAGTCATAGTCCCGTTGGAACCCTTTGATCACATGCTCATTAATGATAGTATTTCCAAATCTGACCTTATACCAATCTTGAAATGACAGTGTGGAAAACTAGAAGGGGGCGGTTGAATAGTTTTATGTCCTTTTAAATTTATTTCTAAAAATATTTTGTTGGTTATAAAAACTTTCGATTCGATCTTAAGTGAATTCAAGAAACAACCAATATAAGCAAGTCTAAACTAATATTGAAAGTATTGAAATATAATGAAGAAGAGATAGAGTTAGAAAGATCAAACCACAACACGTGAATTTATAGTGGTTCGGCTACAAGGACACCTTCCTTGCCCTACTCCACTCCCCGAGTACCACACTCGAGAGTTTTCTTCACTATGTCAACAAACTCCTTATGGTGGAGAAACCTTACACACCTTGGCTTACACAAGTTAACGACACTAAGCTAAATGTCGAGTTCTAATCGTAGCTAGAACCAATCTCACACCAAATATCACACCACGTGATCTTCACACCTTAATCACACCTTCACACCTTCTTCAAGACTTCACACCGTCTTCACACCTAGTCAATCTTCACACCTTCTTCTATGCACAACTAAGTCACAACTACTAAACTAGTTTACAACACACCAAGATTCTACAATCAACAAATATACACAACACCTTATCAATTTGCTATCACTAGTACTATATGAAACTAGCAATACACAACACCACTACAATAAGATGGATGTAGAGAAGTGTTCTTCTTCTTGCACTTGAATGGATGAAGCTTTGGATCACTTGGAAACAAAGACTTATGAAATATATGATCAAAGGATTTTAGATCTAGAGAAGAGGATTGGATCAGAAAGTTTATAGTGCAAAAAGGTGAGGAAAATGTGCAAAATGATCCAGTATTTAAATGGCCAGATTTTACTGTTCGGGAGCGTTGCCGGTCCCCTTAATTATAGGCCGGTCCCCTTAATGATTAAGGGGGCCGCCTAGTAAAATTAAGGGGGCCGCCCTCCTAAACGTTTGAAAAGATTCTCTGGATAAAATTTGCCCTTTTTGGTTGGAAATTTGAAATCATATTTTTGTGGTTTAATAAAGCTTTACCAAAAATGATTTACAAATATATATAAAATGTTAAAATCATTTTATATAATGTTATGTATTAATATAAAATTTCCTTTGATCATGTAATGCATAAGTTACTAAGTTTATGCATACCTTAAGTGATATAAGATGTAGAAGTAAATATTTGTCACCAAATACTTGTTTATGTCTTATTCTTGACTTAATTTGATTTAAGTTTTGTGATTATCAAAACATAGGTTTATTGAGAAATATTAATAACATTCACAAACATTATTTATATCAACAATCTCTCCCTTTTTGATGATTACAAAACTTAAACTCATTAACTCAAAAATTAGTTTTTAAACAAGTATTTTAGTGAGTTTATATGTACTTCTCCCCCTTTTTGTTACATCAAAAAGGTTAAGCCGACAAGTTTTCATTCGTGAAAATTTTGACGGGTAGAAACTCCCCCTTGATGTGTACTCCCCCTCGTTTGGGGGCACCAAGAGAACGAGCTATGGAATGCTTGCAAAACAAAAATATTAGAAGCACAAGTATAAACATGCACACAACTAGAATGTACTAAGGAAAGAAAGAAGCATTCATATTAGAGAAATGGTTGTGTCAAGACACAACAATACAAGTACAAAAGCTAACACCATAGTAGCAAATACATAAGCCAATTAAACAAGAAAGATACATCATCATGAAAAGGGTACATGAACTTCATAGAGCTTGCAAGCAAAATGGAGGGTAAAGGCTTTATTTATTAAGCATGTCATATGCTTAATTTGGAGAGCATGATGGTGATGGTGGAGTAATGGGTGAGAATTGTGGTGGAGGGATTATTGGAGAGGATGGTGGAGTTGGTGGTGGTGGTGGGTGGGTAAGCAAATGTTCAATATATGAGAACATATATTGAATTTCATCTCTAAGGCCAAAGATGACCGTGCGGTTATGGATGCAACAAAGACAAGTATCCCCATGGGATTCAAGTAGCCTCCAAGGTACGGGATTGGCAAAGTATGGTGGTGAAATTTGTGGTGATGAGAGATGAGCATCAAGTGGTGTTGTTGGTGAAAGTGAGATGGTAAGATGAGTAGACATGGGTTCTTGTGTAGGAGGTGGTGATGATACTTGTGGTGACAAGTGTAAGTTGATGTAGTCATTGATTGATGAGGTTGAGGGTATGGATGATGAAGAAGTTCCATGAGTGGAAGGTGTTTTAGATGGTGCATTGGGTGCACTTGGGGATGAGCATTTGGGTGGAGGTGATGGTGTTTTGTTGTCTTCATTTGTTAAGTCAATGAAGAGTTGTTTTGGTGGGATGACCACAAGTTTTTGTTTCTTGGAGGTTTTGGAGTTTGAGGTGCTTGGAGGAGTCATGATGATATGATGAATGATGAGATGAAGAATGGTGAAAATGGAGGGAATTTATAGTATGGAATTGGATGATTTAGGTAAATGTTTGAAATGGTTGAAAGAGATTCTAAAATCAGTTGGGTCAAAATGGGAAATGGTAGCTGAAACTAGAGAAAGGATTCACAAGATGCAAAAGAATACAGTAAACCCAGTTCCAGATGGCCGGTCCCCTTAATTGTATGCCGGCCCCCTTAATCATTAAGGGGACCGCCTAGGGAATTAAGGGGGCCGCCCATCTGGTGTTTTCCCAGACGACCAGAAACCCAAAATTTGCAGAATTTGGCCATTTTTCAAGTTTGTTTTTCCAGCAAGCTCTATTAGAAGCATATACACTAGGAATGATGATATATAAACATATATATATAACCAAATTTTGCATGCAAATTAACATATTATAATCCATATTAGAAAAGAAGCATAGCATAGCATGATAATTGTTCAAAGACTAAAAAATTATTCAAGAGATGAACAAGAGCTAACACAAGTATTTCCGAGTAAGTCGGACAAGTAACAAACCATACAAATGTCAAATTAAAAACACATAATAAGTAGCAATACATCAAAATCTTCTACTTCTTCTTCTTTCCAACCATCTTCCTAAACATCTTCCCAATGGATTTGAATCCCCCTCGAAGTTCTTCATGCATTTGTTGTTGACGATTGATGATAGACGTTTGACGAGTGAATAGAAGCTCATCGGTATGTTCATGAGGAAGAGGAATTTGATATTCGGTATCATCAAGATCGGAAAGATCTTCCACAAAGGTCGTGGGGGATGGAGTACTAACACGTGAGGTGTCTTCCTCCTCATCATCATCGTCATCACGATGAGATGTAGAACCACGACCCCTAGAGTGCAAGGGAACACGAGATTTTCCTTTGTCACTACGAGGATGGTGAGTACGAACACGAGTAAGTTGGTTCAAAGTAGGAAGGATATGAACGTAGTAGTCTCTTTGAAGATGTGGGTAATGTTCCATCACATAACGGTAAAGTCGTGTGAGAAACATACCGTAAGGAAGATTGGCATTTGTGGTGTTTTTGGCGGACATGATTCGATGAATAAAAAGATAAGCCAAGTTGTATTGCTCTTCAGCAATAACACAATAAAGCATGTGGGCAATGCTCGCCGTGACATGATCACGGTGACCACCAGTACCAAACGCATTCTCTCGAATGATTTCTTCCCACTTCTTCATATCTTGGCTTAGCTCTTTGAGGAGGATTTGATTGGCATGAATATCGACATTCTTCGACTTGATTACTCGACTAGTCGTACGACGTTCTAGTTCAAGCATTCGACGAATGTCTTCAGGACTAGGAATCTCAGAATAGTAGGGGCCATCCTGAGGACGATTTATTTCAAGAGTGGAAAGATCCCATTAATTTGAGAAAACGGCTTGGCCGTTGAATGGGATTCTAAGAATTTGCCCAAATTGAGCAAGAGAAAGAGTGATGAATTGATTTTGAATCATGAAGGAAATGAGGAGATGACCATAGGGATCGGTTTGCACCGTCACTTGGCTATAGAAGTCGAGGATAAAATGGGGAATGATAGGTTCGTTGATTTGGAAAAGACATTCAAAACGAATATTGGTGAACATTCGTTCGGTTTGATCATTTTCATAGAAAGATGGATCGACAATTCGTCCTTCGTGAATGTTTCTATTTTCAATGGGACGATAGAAACATGCAACTGAAGGAGACATGCCGGGAGTAGAAGAGACATTTGGAATGTATTGTTTGGTTTTGGATACATCACCAACCGTGGTCTTAGGCATTTTCACCTAAACAATATAACAACAAAAAATAAAATTAATATAAGAACAACTATCATGCATATGTTATATATTTATATAATTATATGCACTATATGTGGAACAAAATTCTACTTCGACACAAAAAAAATATTCAATGAAGTAGTTTCATGATGTTCCTTTTATTTTTATTTTAAACTCATTTAAAATATATAATATCGAAGAGTATGATATCATAATTCATTTCGAAATAAGGCTAGATATATATTAGATTATATATCTCCCATTCCATAAGAGTTTGATACAACACAAGTTTGTCTAAAAGATTAAAATGCGAATTTTAGTTTTTCAAAAAAAATATCATTTTTGAGACGAACCAAACGCTCCCTTAACTAGATAACAATATCATAAAAATATCAATATATATATTGATTATATATCTTGATGACCTCTATTGATTCTAGTATTATTAACAAAACTTATAAGCTAGTTTTAGGTTTCAAATAACTTCATATAGTTATGGTTTATTCATGAACCAAACGCCCATGTTGTCTTCATGAACCATTTAACAACAACTTGAAAAGTATGCTTTGATTGTTTAGATCGTTAAAACAACGTAATGTAGTAAGTTTTAAATGGTTTTTAAGAGTTATATCAACAATGTGACTTATGAAAAATAAAATTCGACTAGGGTTTATGGGCGATTAATGATTTTGACTAGATGATATGTTATACTAATTTTGAGTTGCAAAACATCATCCTAATCCTATGGGGAGCATTTGGTAGTTCAATTTCTAGCTTCAATTACTCTTAACATCGAATTAAAATGAGTTTTAATAAAATGCATGATTATTGATTAGACACCAAATCGAATGAAATGTGATGAAATGCATGTTGGAAAACTTACAAAAGATGTTGTTATATGTTTGGTTGATGTTTGCCCCTTGCGAAATAACCCCGGATTGATGATATGATGGAGAATTTTGAAGTTTTTGGGGGTTTTGGTTCGTACTCAGTAGCAGTGGGGAAGAACAAATGAGTGAATGGAGTGTTTGGGAATGGAATTAAGAAGGAAAAACGGATTTGGAACTGTCAGATGGCCGGCCCCCTTAAACATTAAGGGGACCGCCCTCGATAACAAGCCGGTCCCCTTAATCATTAAGGGGGCCGCCTTTGAAACTTTCCAAATTTTAGCGGAATTCGTTTCTGGAACAAAAATATTTATACGTATATAATTAGATTTATAATATATCAAAAATACGTAAACGTTTATTGGCATGATGATAGAATTCTTAACAATTTTTAATTACCGTTTCGATAATTAAAATATACCTTTGACAATTTTTGGATAAAATGATCAAAGGGTTAAGTTGATGAAGGGTTTGACGTATGTTCGGGAATATGTGAATAAGTGTGTATACATATATATATATATATATATATATATATATATATATATATATATATATATATATATATATATATATATATATATATATATATATATATATATATATATTTATATATAAGTATAAATGTGAGTGAAAGATGGGTTGATGGGTGAGGTTTAAAGGATGGTAGCGGAGATAGGATATTGTCGGCGAGAGGAGTTTGTATCATCCATAGTGTTCACGTGCGAAGGCGTTCTTGCATTATAAAAGTCCACTTGACTCATATCCCTTCATCATCATGAGTCTCCTAGAAGAGGACTTACTAGAATAACGCGAGGGGGAAGGAAATGGTTCGATAAAGAACGATTTCCTGGAGTTCTAGAAAGTCAACAAATGACGTATCTAGGTTATGTGCAAGTGAATATATATATATATATATTTAATATATTACGTATAATAGAATATATATATGTATATATAAGTATATATGTGATTCTAACAAATAGAAGACAATAACAAATTATATCTAAATAATTGACGAAATCAAACAATGCATATTTATCTAAGCATGGCAATGAGTTGTGAAAGAATAGCGTACCCGGTGGTCTTCAAAAGAAGTCTTCAACATCATCAAGATGAAATATAGACTTTGAAAAAGTCTATGTTGAGAGAAAAACCAAGATTGCCTCAAGGAATGTTCGTCTAGCCATTTGATCTCCATTGTCCTTTTGGTCCAAAGTTATTTGGTCCAAACATGTTTAACATTTGACTCGGGTGCATGAAAGGTGGTAGAATGCCCCAAGGATTGTAGCTTTGTTGGTAGTTCCACATTTGATTACTATTGTTATTATAGTTTTGTCTATTTTGATTTCTTCTTGGTTGAGGCGTTTTAGACCTAGGATGAGAATTATTTGGTTTTCTAGGTGGTGGAGTTTTAGATCTTATTTTGGGTTTAGAAGATCCTACTTCGGTCTTTAAAGACGGTTTATAAAAATCTTTAACTTCTTCATCGTTGGCAAGAGGTATATACTCAGGATTAGATTTTAAAGGTTTTTGTTTGTTGAGTTCACTTTCAAATTTTTCATTTTTAATCTCGCTTGTTGAAGCCTCATTTAAATTAAATCCTAAGCCGGTTTTGTCTCCGGATGTTCTTTGAATACTTATTATTTTACTAAGTGATTTACTATTATTTTCAAATTTGTCAAGTTTGCGAATTTCTTCCCTAAGTGTTTCGTTTTCACCTTTAAGCTCTTGACATGATTTACATTCTTCAAAAATTTCTTTACCTTTTTCTAGTTGATGTATTTTAATTTTTAGTTCAAGTACTTCACTTTCTAATTGATTATTAATGTATTTTAGTGATTTGTTTTTGGTCATTACTAGTTGTCCTAATTTGCATAGTTTAATATATTCATTATCTAGATCTTTTTCATCTAATGATATACTTTCATCACTAAAATATTCGGTTTCGGAACGTACCTCATTTGGTGTATTCGCCATGAGACATTTTTCTTCCTTTGTCGTTTCATTCTCATCATCATCACTATCACTCCAAGCACCTCCAACAAATGCTCTTTGATTTTGATCTCTTGTCATCATTGGACATTTTCCAATAAGGTGATTTGGATCTCCACACTTGAAACACTTTCTTTCAATCTTGTTGTTCTTGTCATCTTTACTCTTTTGAAATGTTTTCTTTTCATCATACGGTTGTCTTACGAATCTTCCTCGCCTTTTGAAGAATTTCTTGAAATCTCTTACGGCCATGGCGTATTCTTCGTCATCACTTTCGGAAGATGAGCTATCTTCGATACTAGATTCCTTTCTAGCTTTCAAGGCGATTGACTTGCTTTGCTCTCGCTTTTCCTTGACCATTTCGGAGTCCTTTTTAATGATGACTTCGTAGACTTTTAGATTTCCAATTAATTCGTCAAGTTGCAAAGTTGACAAATTCTTCGATTCTTCAATAGCCGTCACTTTAGCTCGCCATTTTGGATGAAGAGCTCTAAGAAACTTCCTAACAAAATTCTTACTAGAAAAATTCTCATCAAGTGCTTTTAAACTTGTGATGATAGTGTTAAATCTAGCAAAAGCATTGTCAATTGATTCCTCTTCCGGAATCGTGAATTGCTCGTATTGTTGAACAAGTAGATCTATCTTATTATCTTTGACTTGACTATTACCTTGGTGAGTTATTAGTAAAGAGTTCCAAATTTCTTTTGCGGTTTCACACATAAAGATCCTTTCGTACTCTTTACGTGGTAGCGCATTATAAATAACCATTTTTGCTTCATTATTTTTAGCAAGTTTTCTTTTAAAATCATCATTTTGTTTTTCAAAAGGTACGATTTCATCTTTCTTAGTTTCCGGGTTATTTTGAATAGGTAAAAAGTCACCATTAGTAATAACATGCCAAAGATCTAGATCTTTTGACTTCACATAAGTTTCGAATCGATTTTTCCAATATAAAAATCCATCACTTTCAAATAGTGGTGGTCTTTGCATAGATTGCCCTTCTAAATATTTTTCAGATTCCATAGATCGTTACAAGTTTTAAAATACAATATATTTTAAAGATTTTGCTAGACGTGGCTCCTGATACCAATTGTGGAAAACTAGAAGGGGGGGTTGAATAGTTTTATGTCCTTTTAAATTTATTTCTAAAAATATTTTGTTGGTTATAAAAACTTTCGATTCGATCTTAAGTGAATTCAAGCAACAACCAATATAAGCAAGTCTAAACTAATATTGAAAGTATTGAAATATAATGAAGAAGAGATAGAGTTAGAAAGATCAAACCACAACACGTGAATTTATAGTGGTTCGGCTACAAGGACACCTTCCTTGCCCTACTCCACTCCCCGAGTACCACACTCGAGAGTTTTCTTCACTATGTCAACAAACTCCTTATGGTGGAGAAACCTTACACACCTTGGCTTACACAAGTTAACGACACTAAGCTAAATGTCGAGTTCTAATCGTAGCTAGAACCAATCTCACACCAAATATCACACCACGTGATCTTCACACCTTAATCACACCTTCACACCTTCTTCAAGACTTCACACCGTCTTCACACCTAGTCAATCTTCACACCTTCTTCTATGCACAACTAAGTCACAACTACTAAACTAGTTTACAACACACCAAGATTCTACAATCAACAAATATACACAACACCTTATCAATTTGCTATCACTAGTACTATATGAAACTAGCAATACACAACACCACTACAATAAGATGGATGTAGAGAAGTGTTCTTCTTCTTGCACTTGAATGGATGAAGCTTTGGATCACTTGGAAACAAAGACTTATGAAATATATGATCAAAGGATTTTAGATCTAGAGAAGAGGATTGGATCAGAAAGTTTATAGTGCAAAAAGGTGAGGAAAATGTGCAAAATGATCCAGTATTTAAAGGGCCAGATTTTACTGTTCGGGAGCGTTGCCGGTCCCCTTAATTATAGGCCGGTCCCCTTAATGATTAAGGGGGCCGCCTAGTAAAATTAAGGGGGCCGCCCTCCTGAACGTTTGAAAAGATTCTCTGGATAAAATTTGCCCTTTTTGGTTGGAAATTTGAAATCATATATTTGTGGTTTAATAAAGCTTTACCAAAAATGATTTACAAATATATATAAAATGTTAAAATCATTTTATATAATGTTATGTATTAATATAAAATTTCCTTTGATCATGTAATGCATAAGTTACTAAGTTTATGCATACCTTAAGTGATATAAGATGTAGAAGTAAATATTTGTCACCAAATACTTGTTTATGTCTTATTCTTGACTTAATTTGATTTAAGTTTTGTGATTATCAAAATATAGGTTTATTGAGAAATATTAATAACATTCACAAACATTATTTATATCAACAGACAGATTTCCGAAATCAATGTCACGCCTTTCGGTTCCATGAAATCATGTCCATTCCAGATGAGCTCATTGATCTTGATCTAATTTCCCGTTATCTCCTCCATCACAAATGTAATGGAAACGATCGCAGGATGGCCAAGCTTGTTCAGTCCCATTGCTAACCATGATTATTGGGTTACAATAATGGTTTTTTAATATGGGGTTTCTTCCGTCTATGACCCTGCTCATAATTCTATTATGCCTATTTTGAGCCGGCTTAGAGTAACTAACACATTCTTTAAAATGGTTAGCATTACAATCTTCACAAGAATCAGAATCACATAAAACAGGTTTAGTGTAAAGATCTACATTTGTGGGAATAATCGCATCGTTAGCTTCCTTAATCATGCAGACTTCTTCCAAGTTGGTGTTAATAGATTTCAAGGACCCATTATGATTAAATGTAATTTTCTCCTTCCCGTTTTCAAGAGTTATTTCTTTTTCAAAAACCTTTATATTAGCATGGGACGTGGCCAAAAATGGTCGTCCAAGAATTCGGTTATTATTGCATTCATCAATCATGTCTATAACTAAAAAGTCGCCAGGGAATATAAACTTATTGACTCTAAGTAAAATGTTATCCACTGTTCCTTTAGGTGTTGTTCTAGACATATCTGCCATTTCGACCATTGATGTTGTCTTCTTAAGGTTAATGAGATTTAATTTTTTAAACAAAGAAAATGACATTATGTTAACACTGGCTCCTAAATCAGCTAGAGCAAACATATCAAAATTACCAATAGTGCATGGAAGTAAAAACTTTCCTGGATTTGGTACTTTGTCTGGAAGTTGGCTGGGTATCCTTCCGTAAGCAACACTGTTTTCCCCTAGATAACTAACCCCGCAAAATTTGTTCTCAGAACCTGTGTTCCGTTTGGTTTCTTCATTTTCCTCCTCGAGGGACAGAACCTTACACTCCTCAAACTCAACTTCGGGTTTCTTTATTTGAATTTTTTTGCCAATTGCCCAACTTGAGTTTTAAGGTTCTTAATTGCGGCGCTCTGATTTTGTAAATTCCTTTCGGTGTCAACTTTCATATCGTTCATCCATTCTTGAAATTTCGCATTCTTCTTTGAGGATTCCTCGATGTGCTTATCTACCATTTCTTCCAGGCTAACTTTTCTGTTTTCATAGGGTGGCCGATTTTCAATCTTAGTGTTCCACCCCTGAGGTCCCACACGATATTTGGCTCCATTTCCTAGTCCTATGTATGTTTTACCAGCTCCTCGGGCCATGGTATCCTCTATTCTCTTGACTTCTTCTTTGATTACTACATTTCCGTTTCCGTGTTCACGTTCAGATCTAATGGCATGCACATTTTCCATAAGTTTCCTAATGTCACAACCCAAGCTTTCGATCTTATTAGTGATAAGGGTGATTCCTTCAGTGCTCCCAGTGATGCTTCTATTACTTCTGCCTTCGTGCCATTTTTGAGAGTGTCCCATCATATCTTCAATAGCCTTTAAAGATTGAGCGGGAGTCATTCCAGGGATTGGTCCATGAGAGTCTAGCATTTGGTGGGTTGAGATGTTGATCCCTTTGTAGAAAATGTTGACCATTTGTTGCTTGTTGAGATCATGAGTATGGCACTTGTACAAAAGATCATTGTACCTATCCCAAGCTTGGTACAATGCTTCATCCCCGTCTTGCTAGAAGTTGTGAATGTCTTCAAGCTATTTTGTCATCCTTGAAGGAGGGCACTACCTTTGGATGAAATGTTTCTTCAAGAGAACCCAAGTGTTCACCGTCCCTGCTGGTAACCTATCGATCCATCTCTTAGCTGCTCCGGTCCATGTCATCGGGTATAATATGAGGATTATCGCATCATGAGATACTCCCGGAATGTTGAACAAACTGACAATGTAAAGAACATTGTCAATGTGCTCGTGAGCATCTTCTGTCTTATTTCCTGAAAATGGGTCTTTCCGTAGTTCCCTTATGAATTGGTTCTTGATTTCGAACTGAACGTCATCCCCAATAGCTGGCCTAACCAAACTAGGCTCTTGTTCTTCTCGTGTAAGAGCCAAATATTCTTCAAGTGTGTGGTTATCAATGTCAATTTCCGCCATGGCACCTGAAACTTGAAAACAACCGTGAGTACTGAAAAGAAAATAAAACCAAAATTAAAAACTTAAATAAAATCCTAATATCTCCCCGGCAGCGGCGCCAAAAACTTGATGCAGGTTTTACTGACCAGGTTTTAATATTTATAATAGTCTCGTTTACCTAAGGTCTACCTAATGCACTAACAGGTAGTGTACCCAATCGTGTGTGGTATAACTAGTTGGTAAAGCTGAGGTCGTCCCAAGAGCTAAGTGTATGGAAATTATCTAAGTTTCGTGTCACGTTTAAAAGGGGTTTTTGAGTTGAAAGATTAATTAACTATAAAATATATATAACAAGACAAGTAAATAAAATAGAAGAAAATCAATAAGAGAGAAATAGTGCTAACCTAATTATTACTCTTGTTATTATTCTAATTAGTTTCCTATAAATGCATCATATCATATCGTCTGGGGATTTAATTCATTTCGGATCAGAGGGTTAAATCACTTACGTCTATCTTACACCTTTTCCTATCCAAAACTATTGTAAAGCCTTGGATTCATCGGTACGAAGATGTAAGAGTCATTAAGTGCCTCTACTAACATGGACAAGTCTAACGGATGCGGCATGGTCAGATCTTACACCCCTCTAACTCCGTTAAGTGAATAGCATTTGTAGGTGGTCCTAGGGTTAATTTGAACGTATATGGTGATATTGCTATCACCAAGTCACATCCCTAGCGACTTGCTTCCTAGGGTTAATTCCACAACTCTCTAGGGAAAAACCAACGCTAAACACTACGGGAACTAGATTGTCCCAAGACTCGCCATGAAAGTATTCAAACAATAGATAAAAGATGCGTAGAAAACTAAATCAAAACAATAACAATTTCATAACTAGGCTAACACCAAGAGGTGTTTAGCCACTCATATTCATAATTTCAGTAAAACAATATTGTATTATTACAAAAGTAAACATGAATCGAATACAAAATAAGGGAATGAAGAAACTTATGATTGGTGTGTGAATCCTCCCTTCGATATGACTTCTATGAGGCTAGAACTTCACTCCTCTTGCTCCCTGAGTTTCTCCCAACTTCTGTGTGGTGAAAAAGTGAATGAATAAACTCAGAATTAGGGCTGGTATTTATAGGCCCGACTTTGTTACGGCGTAGCTGATTGGATTGCTACGCCGTAACCTTTGTAAATTTGTGTTACGCTGTAGCTTGATCAAGTGCTACGGGCGTAATGTCTTGATAAGATACTTTCTACGGCGTAGTTTCTAGGCTTGCTACACCGTAACTTCTTCCTTGGCCTCGTTAGTTCTTCACTGCCTCAAATTGGGGCCTACGTCGTAGCTGGAGAGTTGCTTACTCCGTAGAGCCCTTTAGTGAACTTCTACGCCGTAGCGAGTGGATGGGCTACACCGTAGTCTTCATAAATTCCTTCTTACGGCGTAGGTAGATGAACCTCTACATCGTAATCTTCATAAACCCTTACTACGGCGTAGGTAGATGAACCTCTACGCTGTAGTGAGTGCAGAATCCATAATTTCCACATATTTGCTCCAAAGTCCTTCCATTTCCGCGTATGTTCGTTCTTTTACTCATCTTTACCCTGAAACCAAAATAGGAAGAAATAAGAGTATATATTCTTCATATAAATAGAAAAGATGAGCATTTTAAGGGGAAATTAACACTTAAATCATGGGTACATTTGACGTCATCAGTGTGTTTGAAAATATAGCAGATTAGATTTTGAAAGTAATCGAATACAATGTGTGTCATTGCATAAACAAGTAAAACTCATGCATCAAACTTTACACTAAAATACTTGGTTTCAAAAGAGTAATAACTTTGTTCTTTTAAATAATCATATTTGGTGTAAAATAAAATATGTCTTATCTCAATGACACATCATAACGCAATTACAAGATCTATTAGGGTAAGAAACCTTAATTAGACTCTCTTTCTCAAGATTTACTATGGAGTATTCTTGAAGCCAAAAACATGTTAAAATGGGAACTCAACGAACAAAAATGTTATCATGAAATGCACCGTCTAAACCAAACAATCCATAAATCTCAAACACATGATTTAAATGCCACACCTGCCTTTGTTAGGATGTTGCGTAAGACATGTCGTTTTCATTAACCAACTTTTAAAATATTGATAGTTGACTCATATTAGGATATGTTCTAGTGGAATTGGCCAATATCATCTTTGGAAAACCTTGATTGGAAAGTATAGGAATTCCAATCTTTCTGATATGCGAATGGCTACTGGACAGCCTATTGCACTAGAAATTCAATTTAACCTAACGGCTGAATTGCTTCCGGGAGAGAACTTGGGTTTGTGGTAAACCCGTAAAAATGGTCGTGTTTAGCCTTAATTGACCACCGCTAGTAATAGTCTCATATCCATTCTCTAACATGAAAATTTTCTATTCCTACATTTAACTAAAGACATTTTACATCGATGATCTTTGTGTCCCATTTAGATTGAAATTTAAACAAGTAGTAATTAGGATTTTCCTTGACAAACCTAGATTACTTGCATATATGTGATTAATAGTTGTAAACAACAACTTGCTCTTATATGCTAAATGTCAACATGTTTTACTTTATGCTTGCATAGTAATCATGTTTTGTATGCATCTCGTTACATGATTTACATGTTATTTGTGCACCCAAACTATATTAGACTATGTATGCCTATTATGATAAACTTTTAGATGTCATATAGTCTTACACATTACTATCCTTGACTATTATGTGATGCATGCTTAAATGACTTACATGCTTAAATTTTTGATTCTTATGTAACTAGGATTATTCCTCCTCACACTAGATCATAATCTTCCTTTAGGGTGTCTAGTGTCACAATCCCGCCTTATTACCTAAACCATTCATTAATCATTTGATTACTCTTATCCTTTAATCTGGGACAAATAGAAACTGGAGAGACTCTGCACCCTACTGACGGCGGTCCCTTATTGCATTGGCAGTCCCTTATCTTTAAAGGACTGTCAAATGATTTAAAGGACCGTCCCCAGTAAGAGGTGTCACGAACTGGTTCACTGTTTTTCCTTTTCTGCAATACTTTGAACCATCCTACATTATGCCTTGTCAAAAACTCACAAAGAAGCATCTTCCTCATCCTTTCCTTATTTGCTTCACAACCCCAAAATGAGTCTCCACCACAAAAAGTGTCACCACCACCTCCTACCTAAGAAATTCCTTCCTAGAACATTGCTCTTTCGCTCTCACCAATCTTCACCAATAACTCCATCTGGTCATCTTCACAAGAAGATTCAACCATGTAACCATCCCCTACACTCTACTAAATTTGTCATCACAACTAAAACTTAATCCGCGAACATGATACATAAACCTATGTTACCCTTGTGTCGCTCTTTCATTTAAAGGGAAACGGTCATATCCATACACTCATAAACATATTTGTCTATGTCATCAACAGTCAAGTGAATTTCATTATGAAATGCGTCTTTTCCACTTTCTAGAAAGTGAAGATATCCAAGCTTCAAGTGTTGTCGAGTCATCACCACCTCATTTCACATATCCACCTTCGATCGACAACCAACAAAACACCTTAAAATTCCATGATTCCCAATCATTCATTAAAGATTACTCAGTTCACAAAATGTCTCCTAACCTCAATCCTCAAGAACACTCATTGTCACCAACATATCCTGTAACACCCCCATTTTTCACTGATCACAGCGGATTAAGTGTTTGGGGTATTACTCATGGAAACAAAGACAAGATAATAGAAAACGACTCGAAAAGAGACATTTTTGAAAAATGTGTTATCATTCATTTATTCATCAGAGTTTTTACAGTAAAAGATGTACTTTTACCAAAAGAGATGTCCCTAAGATACGTTTTATGACATAAAACTTGATGAATGATAACTATTCTGGACGTCCTCATGTCCAGTACTTCT
Organism: Artemisia argyi; assembly: GCA_030686995.1. Lineage (NCBI taxonomy): Eukaryota > Viridiplantae > Streptophyta > Magnoliopsida > Asterales > Asteraceae > Artemisia > Artemisia argyi. Next base: position 44,851,922 of record CM060680.1, read on the forward strand.
CCATACCAAGGTTCCTATAGTGCCTAATTACCTAAGATAACATGCTTAAAAGTCAACATGTATGTTGAGTGAGAGTCATAGGTTTAAATAGTTAAGGTATGAATACAAGTTCCATAGGGTTCAGCTTAAACCCTATGTGTGGAAAGGTTTTAGTGGTAGAAGGTATATTGCACTAAGCTCATGAACCACACGTTAACAGTCTAGGTCATGGGGTCTGCAGACCAAACCATGAGGGGACGGGAAGGATAACTTGCCAAAGTTAATCCTTCAATGGGTTCAAATATAGTACTTATTGGTACCATCCAGTGAGATGTTAATACCAATGGAGTTGTTAAACTCCAATAGATCTATCAACTATATTCGCGTTCGCATGGGTAAAATATCCCAAACGATTAGATTCGTGAATTTTGGTTATGTAGTGATGGCAGATAGTTTACTCGTGCAATAATCAAGGGAAAAGACTTGTATTCGATTTAAAGCATGTATCCCCCTCACAGGGTTATAAAACATTTAAAAGTGAGGCTATGAAAACTCACCTGGGTTTTAAGGTAAGTAAAGTAGGGGTTTAGACAACTCACTCACGTATCCTGGGGGTAGTGTAGGTGTGCGTATGTCAAGTCTTAGTCTAGGTTTCTTAACTAATTACTATTAGGTTTTTATATATAACATAACATCGTTCGTGCCATCGTAATTCAGAAGTATATGACTCCTCACATGAAGCTCCCTACTATTGTATTATGTTATTAACATAATACCGTTCGGGCCATAAAAATTCAGAAGTTAATACTCCTCACACGAAGCTCCCTACTATTGAGTTAAGTTATTATTAAGGTTTTAGTTATAACATAACACCGTTCGGGCCATCATATCTCAGAAGTATATGCAATAATCATTTGAGGAGCCAGGGCACTATTTAATTCGTAAACCCACCAAACTCGTCAAAACGAAATATCCACATAGTACTCCTCGCATGAAGCTCCCCAGTATTGTGTTATGCTTCTAACTTAAATATATTTTATATTTATATGAAAATAGTCCATTTTTACCCTTTAAGGTTATATATTTACATTTTCTACCCTATACTTATAAACATATAACAATTAAGCATATAACTTTCCAACTTTTGCACATTTAGTCCCTATACTTATATATTTTAGAGAAATGACAAAAATAGTCCCTAAACGATACTAACTTTCATTATTTACCCTTTTTACCCTTAACTTTATAGTATTTGCAATATTAGTCCTTTTTAGTTTATAACTTGTTTTAATTTCTATCCTAAGGTTTTAATACTTTGCAAAATTCATCAATATAACTTCTAGGAAATGTCAAAAATAGTCCCTAGACTTTAGAGTTTTAGGAATTTACAATATATACCCCTATGCATGTGAAGTCTTGCAAAACTAGTCCTAAATGCATGTAAATCATATTTTAACATAGTAACTAGGTTTCTAAGCTTATGTTTAGCTCATATAAGTTCAAATAAGTCATATATTTCAGATTATATCATGAGAATAAGCTATATCACATGTAAACATGCAATTCGACTATATCTAGGGTTACGAAAAGAAAGCATGCAAACGGGAAGGTTTAAGACTATCCTATGGTTTCTAAGGCTCATCCTAAGTATCCTAGGTCTATTATAAGTCTACTATAAAATAAACTAAAGCTTACCTAAGTTGTGCAAGGGTTAACAAGGGTTTATGGGTTTCTAGGATTTCTTTCGGCTCAAACCACAACTCGACTAGGCCAGGGCTTCGCTACTCGTTCTCTAAGGCTTCCAAGGGTCTTAGACTATATAAAGGTGTAAGGTAGAGAGGATAGAAAGGTGTGAAGACAAATGGAGGGGAAGGGAGGGGTATTTATACTCGCGTAAGGAGTAACGACCAAGGCAAGGGCTGCCATGTGTCATTGGGGGGGGGGGGGAATCGACTAAGCTGAGCTATGGGGTGGTGTTCCAGGTCTAGGTGGTGTTAAGGAGCGGCTATAAAGGTAGCTAGGGGGCGCCATAGGCCGGTTGTGGTGGGAAAGAGCCAAAAGAGGCGGTTTGGGGAAGAAGGTGACAAGTAGATGATCCACTTACTTTCTTGGGTGGTTAGAGGTGTTAAGGTGGTTGGTTAGTTATTAGGGAGGTGCTAGGGCAGTTGCTTGTTTAATTTAAGGTGCTTATGTAGCTTAGTTTAGGTGTTAGGTCAAATTTTAACCTAGTTTTGTATAGTGAGAGTTTAAGGTTTTACCTAGGTTTTAGTGTTGTGTTCATGGTCCTAATGATTTTTAGTAACTAACATAATGTCTTAAGTAGCTTATACTAAGTGGTGATAATTTATAGTAAAGATTTGGGATAGTTTAGACCTAGTTTCGGGAAGTTATGACCTAATTAGGGTTTTTTGCTTATATGACTTGTACCTAAATTCTAGGGAGTTGTACTACTATCTAGGGAGTCTAATATATCCTAAAGTAACTAATGTAACTTATATCTAAGCCTTAAACACTTTCATGTTAGTTCAGATAAGCAATTAGGGTTTTAAAGCTAACCGGAACACATACGTGCATTTAGGGTTTTCTAGCAAGTATGGTAGAGTGATAGTTTTCTTAGTGAAAATATGTTTGTAACCTTGACTTGACATACCGGGATGTTTACATCAGGTAAACATTGTAGTGGTTGGCATGGGTGGATACGTGAGCTTGTCTAGAGGTTAATTAGGTCATAAGGATATAATAAAGCAAAAATTTAGCTTGGGAAAATCCTATAGGCATTTCTAGTCCAAATTGTGTTTAGTGAGGGACTAAGTTAAGTTAGTAAGGCATTTGTGCTTACTAAGGGCTTAAGTTAAGTTAGTAAGGCATTTCTAATCCTAATGTGCTTAGTGAGGGCCTAAGTTCAGTTAGTAAGGCATTTCTAACCCAAGGGGAAGTTAGTGGGTTGTTACATATCCACCTCCAATGAAAAATCCAATACAATTGGTACCACCCATGAGAATTCCTTCAAAAATTCCTTTGTAAGAGTCCATAGTATCATCCCTCATCCTTTGTCACATTTACATCTTCTTGATAAAGTACCCAACAAAACTAGGGGGAGCTTGTATTCCGTCGGTTTCTTTCCTCTTTTCTTCCTCACTCATTGTAAGTGCAAACGTTCCTTTCATTATCTCCCCACATACATCTACTCTCATCCTCTTCAAAATAAGCCTAAATTAAACCACTACCTTCAATTATGAAGTCTCCTATCTTCCGTCTCATCCTCACACCATCTTTGCCAAACTTTAACTCAAAACATACTCTCTTTATTTTGGTACATCCTTTTCCACCTCTCCACTATTAGAGAGTCATCTTCATCCATATCTAGGAGCATATCATCCTTATCTCATATCACCTAGACACTTATCTTGAAAGAAGTTAGAGAATGGTGTATTAATCAACTATTGTATGTTTAGTTTCAATCCCTTTCATGCCATGCTTTAGAATAATCATAATTGAGTCATGCATGTATTAATCCTTGATAATTTCATCCTATATATATCATCATTATTGTATATGTGCACTTGTCTACTAACTTTGTTTTGTAGCAATACTTCATTGCTCGATTCTTTGGTAGCCAAAACTAGTTTTGAGCATACACCAAGGGGGAGCATTTGCAAGTGTCAAACTAGGGATGCAATGAGCTAGGGGGAGCTCGAAAGTAGTTGGGTACATGGTTCGGAGTTGGTTAAACCATGGCGGTAGGAGCAAGGCTTCACTAGGATGATGCACGCTCAATTCTTTCAATGATGGGGTCGAGATAGTCTAATACATTCGGGGATCATCTCTCATTTTATATGCTCAAGATTGTCCTCTCAAGTTATCTTCTCAAGTTCATGCCGATCTTCTTTCTACCTCAACATTGGCGACACCTTTTTGCTTCGACAAAAGGGGGAAAGAGGGAGTGTAAACTAGTAACTTTTACACTTTACTATGAGTTACGGTTTACATATTTGTCATCATCAAAAAGGGAGAGATTGTTAGTGCAAACGTTACGACGTTTAATCTATGCAGTATCTTCATGTTTTAATGATGACAAACACGTAACTTGTAATACATAATGTAAAGTACACAAGTTACTTGTTCACACATCAACGTCTCTCGACATCACTTCAGGTATGAACAAACACTTTACCAACTTTGTTAAGCGATCAAAGAAAATCCTGTTTGTCCTTAAACCTTACATTTTATAAATGTGACAAAACATTTTTACAAAAATAAACTAGACAAATTATTTTTATATTTATAAAGAAATATTTTAATAAGAAAAATAAATTTGAAATTTGAATTTCAAAATGTCCAAACGGCTTTATTTCCCGCCCAAATCAGATAAAATTTCACCAGGTAACATTTCACCACTAAAGGACAAAAACCGTCAGGGAGGTCCCTTATCTATGTTACCGTCCCTTATTGATAAAGGACAATCCAAGGTTTAAGGGACCGCCCCACGCTCCTCGGGCTGCCTATAAATACTGACCCATTTTCATCAGAAAAACCGATCCTCTTAGCACAAAATTTTCATGTTCTTTCTTTCTTCATCTTTGATCACTATAACTCTTTGGTATGTGTTTATATGTGATCTCGTCATCCACTACATCATGTGCAAGAGAAGAACACTGATGCGTGGAATTGCGCCCTCGCAAAAGGTTTTACCTCTCAAGGGATCTTGAGAAGCTTACAATCCCTACCAGGCAGTGTACTTGTTCGTTGAAGTACAGTATAGTGACAAGTACCGGGGGATTGATCATTCAACTCAAAGAATAGTGTTCGTTAGGATTGAAATTAATCTAACTAGGTCTAAAGGTGAAGGATGATTCTTTTTGTGTTTTTATAATTTATGAAAAGCAGGTAAAAATATGGGGTATTGGAAGAGTGGGCAGAATTAGATGCTAATCAACTAACTCAAGCGTAATTGTATTCTCTAAGGTATCATCATTTACCCTCCCCTTACACTTAGGCTGAACATTGTCCCCAATGTTCAATAAAAAAGATGTAAAAGTAATGAAGGTAAAAGAATGAAAACAAATATTCCCCGGATTTGTTCGGTTTGGATAAATGGATAACATGGTTAAATCCTCCTCCAAGAAAATGAACGTTGAAAGCTTCCCTCCAGAAATATAAAGCATCTTCTTGTCTAATATAACCTGTTAAACCTGAGAAAACAAACACAAAAACCCAAAGCATCAAACCGAACAAAGAAAACTCACAACTAGATGTAATTCCAGACTTAGAAATAAAAACAAAACAATTAAAGATATAATGCTTGTGGAATGAATATTTGCAGATTTCCTGGAGTTTATAGAACTAAAGATTTAACAAAAACTTTTACGACTCCGGCAGAAAAACAAAACTTGCAAAATTTCCAGAATTTTACACATGACGCCGTCAGGTGTTAATCCTGACGCCGTTAGAAGTGACCTGTAGAAATTCTTTGGTTAATTTCCGGAAAATTTCTGGAAAAACTTATGCCTTAACTCCTGGAAATCCTTCAAAATAATCATTATGACTCAATACAAGTATTTGACTCAAACAAATACTAATATGCATGTTCATTTAATATTGTTGTGATGCATGTTCAATCCCGTTCTTATAAACAAATTTAGATTTCCCTTACACTTATCTTTTTCAAAATACATTTATATGTTGTTAAGACGAAGTTAAAAACAAAAAAAAGCATTTTCACAATTTACTTTGAAACATGAGCCACAAACAATAAAAATAAAACATGCATACGGAAACAAATAAAATCAAATAAACAAACAATCAAACAAGTAAATAAAAAAAACATCAAACAATTTAAAACATGGGTTAGGTTGCCTCCCAAAAAGCGCTTGTTTTTGTTCGAGTCACAAGCCTGACTCTACCCTTATTTAACGGAAATAGAGTAGGTTTTTCCTACCCTTAGGATTAAGTGCGGGTGGAAGTAGCGATGCACACCCTTACGGTGGAAATATGCCACGTGAGGTGAAGGGGGTGAGTGAATGGCTTCCTTCATCCTAAGACTACTCGGGTAATATTGGTTGATGGGTGGGTCGGTTCCTCTTTTGTCTCCTAGAAATATATCTAAGGATAGAAAGCTGTGTAAAGATTGAGGTTCCGGTTCATCAACACTAGAAAATTCCCGAGAACTAAGAGTAAGGTTATCACTACATGTATTCAAACCTATATCCTCAAGTGGTGCTTGGTCTAAGGGTTCTACCTCCATCAGAATTCCTAAAGTTTCATTACCCCTTCCGGGTAAGTCAAGTGTGGTGTGTGTGCCTCAAATGATGGTTGAGTATTTTGTGGGCTTATGTTATTGACCTCATCATTCCACGTGTCAAGATCACCTATATCCTCATCATGTGTTTTGGTAGAATCTATCCTAAGCATTCTCCTAAATATCTCACATGCTTCTCTAGGCATCTCAACTTCTATGTCCGAATCATAAGGATCTTCCTCAATAATCTTGTATTCAATTTGCCTAAAGGATTTATCATGTGTTTCTTGAGATTCAAGGTCATTGGTCATAAAACCCAGGACTTTTTGATCAATGTGATCATGCTCGGCTAAATCCTCCTCAATTGTTTTCTTAGGTAGTGATAACAGCAAACCTAGTGCTTCATCCAACTTATGGTTTATTGCTACGGCTCTCTCCATAATTCTTTGGCAAACTAGGTCGCTTTTCCAATTGGCCTCACTAAAATGAGATCCTAAACATGGAGGTTGTTCCTAAGAATCTATCCTAGATGAAGGCTCATATGATTCATAGGTGTCTCTAAATGAGGTATTTTGAACTCCTTGGTGTTCTAGCCACTCAACCTTATCTTGCAATCTTAGAAGTCTAAGTGAAAAGTCCATTTGAAGCAAATTACAAACAAAATCACAAAGAAAAGATAGACTACGAGAAAGCTACAAAACAACAAGAAAAAATCTCACTTGATAGGAATCTTGTGAGTAGACTTAATAAAAATAAAATTCAACCTAAGCAATAACTATTCCCCAGGCTGCGGCGCCAAAAACTAGATGTGTGGAATTGCGCCCTCGCAAAAGGTTTTACCTCTCAAGGGATCTTGAGAAGCTTACAATACACACCAGGTAGTGTACCTGTTCGTTGTAGTATAGTATAGTGACAAGTACCGGGGGATTGATCGTTCAACTCAAAGAATAGTGTTCGTTAGGATTGAAATTAATCTAACTAGGTCTAAAGGTGAAGGATGATTCTTTTTGTGTTTTTATAATTTATGAAAAGCAGGTAAAAATCTCGGGTATTAGAAGAGTGGGTGGAATTAGTTGCTAATCAACTAACCCAAAAGCTACTAATTAAACTAATGTACAAGAAAATTAAATTAAGATTCTACAAGGGAAGTGTAGCGTATCTACCTATGATGTATTACTCCTTGCTAGCTATCCAATTCTACCCATTGAATTGTCACATCCTTGTTTTAATTGACGGGTTGTATTCCTTAATACCATTCGTAGGGCCGTGTATGATCTTCCCTAACTCTATAAGCTTCTACCTCAATCCTATGTCGAGCTGACTAAAAGCTCCTAACATGGTATCCTTGGAAGTCACTTATGCATTAAATATAACCAAATAATCGTAGTACACATCCGATTCATGTTTCTTAAGACGTTCAAGCATGTTACCACTTGGAAGTCTGCCAGTTTTCTTAAGCCTAACATCGAAATCAACCAACCAAACAAGAGACAATAGGAAACAAGAATTATAAACTAAACCAACTAGACCTATCGAAGAGTCATACCCTAATTGATGAAGATAGACACAAACATCAACAATGAATCAATAAGATCTAATCAACTATAAACAAGTTTCACATAATCATAAGTAGACACAAGGTGAATTAGCAACGCATAATCAATGAAGAGCAATCAACAATAATAATGAAAGACATAATTGAGATAGAATCAACAAACCAATACAAGATGTTATTGGAGTGATTGAAACCCTATAAGTTTCTAGAAAAACACCTACCATAACCCTAAATCGGACCTAGGGTTGGGGGCTTACAAATAATGAAGTTATGATGTATTTATAGGCTATTTTCTGACCGGCCCATCTTGACGGCGTCAAGACTAACACTTGACGGCGTCAAGACCAAACTTTCTTCATCAAATTGTAGATCACTTTGTCCTCTTCGTATGAGCTTTTGAATCACCTAAATCCGAGTTCGTATGCAAAAGTTATGGCCAAAACAGTAACAGCTACCGCGCGCGCAGGTTGTGACTAGTTAACATGTGATGGCCTTCGTGACCCCTTCAGGAAGTCTTCTGGGCCATCACTCTATAATTTAACACGTGATGGCCTACCTCCATTAACACGTGACACCATCACTCTTTAATCCTGTGAAGATCGTTTAAGCCCAATCTAGGATTATAGAAATAATGATTATTTGCACAGCGGAATAACAATAATAACAATCAAAGTTTCACAAGGTTTTTCTAATAACAATAATCCTCTATGGATTGATATAATTCACTAATAATTGTTTTTAAACTTGTACATAATACAATGACCTTGGGTTCCTTATATACTAGTGGAAACCCTAACCTTTCTTACAAGAAACGAATAACATTAAACTAATAAAAGATATTCTACATATCATGTCCTAAAATAAACTAATTCTATCCACGGATTAACTATATCCGCAAAATTCTTCTATCAGCGGGAACCAGTCTTCAGCAGAATCATCTATATGTATCTGCAGGAACCTGTCAGTAGAATCCTTCAGTAGTATCTAAATACTAGCTTCAATAATTCCTTACAATCCTCCCCTAATCTTGAAGTAGACATGATTAACTCCAAGATTCTTGATAGATCTTCAAAGACAAAAAGTATAGGATTGAGGATGAACTTCAGCAGCAAAGAATCATCATCAGCAGGATCTCAATGATCAGCAACAATTGAAAAACACCATTCTTTGCAGCAACAAATGACCAAATGTACATCAAAACATATTAGTTTCATACTATTCTTATCACATCCAGGTGTGTTAACTCGTATAAGAGGTGAATCATTGAAAATAATGGATTTGATGTCTCTTTACCAATAGCCATTACTACTGGAGTAGCCAAATGTTTCAATTCACAAACTATGGTACACTGATGACCATATGAATTTTAGCAAATCATCAGCTGTAAACGGATTTGAGATGTCTTTACCTGTAGCCGTTTGCTCAGGACTAGTCAATTATTTAGTGATAAAACAATTGAATACCAAATATGGTTTTCCACTGCCTGTACCACAAGCCATACACTTGTGGGCTAGCCAATTATTGGGAATCCAAAAAGAAAAATCCATGGTCAATTGGCAACCATCCAACTCTCAGCTGTTAAGCATGGGTGAGTTGAGTACCCAATAGTTTTTAGCAAACTATTACAGCTATCAATAGATTTGACATGTCTTTACCAAAGCTGTACCCTTTGGACTAGCCAACTTTTTTATGGAATAGTCAACATCAGGTAAGTTGATAACCAGAAAAGGTGTGGTAATAACCAACACCAAATCCTGCAAACAACATACACAATACTATACAAATCTGTTAGTTTTTTTTTATGAAGAAAGAAAATAAAGAAATATACAACAAAATATCCAATCATTGCAGATAAGTTTCAATATGAACACCATGCTGAGTTTTCAATTCTATCTTAACCAAAATACTCCTTCTGATAGCCCTAATCAATTGTTCAGCCATATGCATATCATTCCCAATCATATCCAAAGGAACAGTGAGTTTCACCTCCAGCATTTGTTTCATCACATCTATAGTGATTAGATATATCACATCTGCCCAACAATATAAGGTTTTGCCAGAGGTAGTGATGATCATTTGAACATCAGGTAGAGGAAAATATTTCCAAGTATCAACTACCCAATTCTTCTGACCTTTCCAAACATGAAATCCAGTACCCGTAAAAAGATGAGAATCAAAGAGCATATGTAAGTCTCCCAGCAAAAACATACCAATCCCTTCAGGTTGATGAGACTTATAATAAGTTCCAACCCATCCATATAAGGAAAGAATGTCTTGCCTATCCACCATATGTAAAATTTGACTCAGAAAAGTAAATTCTTTGGTGGAACCATCTTGTCGGTGAAGCACATTGATTTGTCCTTGACCAGTGGGAGAGTCAATAAGTTCCCATTTAACTACTCTCTCCCAAACAACAGGATTTTCATCATCAGAATCAAAGTCAATGAAGGTACTATCCTTTGGTGATTCACCCCTAGAAGCCTTTCTCTTCTTAGCAAAAGTCTTCTTCCTAGTACCAGGGCTAGAAGGAGAAGAAGTATCAGGTGGAGGACCATCAGAAGTCTCTTCAGTGGGAACTAGGTCTGAAGCATCAGGAGAAACAGTCTTTGGATCTTCAGTAGGAATAGGTTCAGTAGTAACAGACTCTGGATCTTTAGGAACATCTGATGAAGCATCAGTAGGAACAGAAGAAGATCCACCAACATCTGTAGGTTCAGAAGGCTCCACATCTGCATCAGCAACAACATCAGTAGATGGTGAAGGAACAGCATCATTAGAGTCATCAACCTGAGTTAACACTGAAGGAGAATGAATATGCTCCTGAGCACCAAATGAAGACTTGGTAGATTCTTTAGACTGGACAGCAGAATCATCAAGCCGTATCCTCTTAGCAACAGGGTTACCCATAAGTCTGCCACGCTTCTCTAAAACATCTGGAACATTAATACCTGAGGAATGAAGAAGAGAGATGAGCTTGAAGTTAACTGAGTGTCTGAAAATCCCCAAACTTTCTTTGAGTCCATCCTGATCCAAACATAGAACACCCTTGGTTCTTGACAAAATTCCTCATATAGTTTCTAATCTGTACTTTTGTCCATGGTTTGTCCCTCAGCTCTTTAGCTTTTCTCTCTGCCTCAACCTTCTTCTGTAACTTAACATTTTCAACCATCCTTTTATCAAAATCAGTCTCATGATAATCAGCTCCAAGGACACACTTTGCCAAATCAGGTTTAGCAGAGACTTGAGAACCAAAGGAGGCTTGGATTATCTCTCGTTTGATGACTTGTACAACAAACTCAGAGCCTTGGAACTTGACATCAAGGGACACTCCTCATATGCAGCATCTCCTTCATACTCTGCATTTATCAGCACTAATTCAAACTATATGCCATATTCTCCCAGTCCAAGTCCTTCCACTACAACACTGTCCTTCACAAATGTTAGTCCAAAGAATCATCCAAAGATTAGGAATGTGATGGAAGATGTACTTTATTCATTTGTTGCTGAAGTTGATCAACATCAACAAATAGCTTATCAGGACTTTGAGCAGATTGATGAACTTGCAATGGAAGAGTTGGACTTAAAGTGGCAAATGGCAATGCTGTCTCTTAAAGTCAGAAGATTTGAGCAAAAGGTTGGAAGAAAGCTCCAAGTAAATGGAAGAGATGCAGCTTGTTTTGACAGAAGAAAAGTGAAGTGCTATGCATGTGGAGAGATTGGCCATTTTGCAAGAGAATGCAAGACCAAGGAGGGTGAAGATAGTACCAGATATTCAGCTTACAGGAAGAAGGAGGTGGAGGCTGGAGAATCAAAGGCTTTGGTGACTGCTGTAGATGCTTGTGTTGACTGGAATGAGCATGAATCGGAAGATGCAACAAGCAGTTCTCCTCAACAAATCTCCTGCGTGGCTAGTTGTGATGCTGACTTCGCCTTCATGGGAATATCTCCTCAGGTATCTGATTGTGTTTTTGGGTGTAATATTAAATATAATGCTCTTAAAGAAGCTTATGATGATATGGAACCAAAATATAATGTCAGCTTCATTTAAGCCCAATCTAGGATTATAGAAACAATGATTATTTGCACAGTGGATTAACAATAATAGCAATCAAAGTTTCACAAGGTTTTTCTAATAATAATGATCCTCTATGGATCGACATAATTCACTAATAATTGTTTTTAAACTCGTACATAATAAAATGACCTTGGGTTCCTTATATATTAGTGGAAACCCTAACCTTTCTTACAAGAAACGAATAACATTAAACTAATAAAAGATATTCTACATATCATGTCCTAGAATAAACTAATTCTATCCACGGATTAACTATATCCGCAGGATCCTTCTATCAGCAGGAACCAGTCTTCAGCAGAATCATCTATATGTATCCGCAGGAACCTGTTAGTACAATCCTTCAGCAGTATCTAAATACTAACTTCAATAATTCCTTACAAATCCTCATGGCCATCTCTCTTTGCATTTACACATGACGGCCTTGACATTTTAATACGTGACGCAATCACGAGCTCTTTAGAAAACCTTATGGCGCGTCACGTATATTTGATTTATCCACCTCTTTTTCAAGTCATGACGCCGTCACTAGCATCCTGTGATGCCGTCATGTGAACTTTCCAGCATGATTTTGAGACTTTGTCGTTTTCTTCACTTTTTCGCTCCAAAAACGTCCAAAATGCTTCCTTTTGTAAATTTCCTCTCAAAAGTACCTAAAATGACAAAAGTAACGATTTAGGGCAATATTTGATCAAATAATATCGACTTTGGCCTTAAATGACCCTTCAAAAGTGGTACACTTTTCGCTTTATCAAACACTCAAAGTCATCAAGAATCGAAGTGTTATTGGGTCCACACACAAACATAACAAGTGTTACAATTTTCTTTTTCCTCTACCTTATGGTCAAGAGAAGAACTCTCAACGTAGATGAATATTCGAGATGTTATAGGTGTCCACACACAAAAGTAACAAGTGTTATGGTTATAGGTCTTGTAAATATTATAAATACTTCCGACTTGTGTATGAGTCGAGGATGGAGTTAATTGTGTTAACTTGGAAGAAGATGAAGATCCAAAAAGTCTTGTAACTAGATTAGTTCATGTATTTGTTGTGATGAGAGTGATGTCATAGTGTGTAGGTTAGGACTTAGTTGAGTCATTCTATGAAGGCTTGGATTGGGTGATGATCCAAGTGTGTCTTTGTGTGAAGGCTTGGATCAGGTGATGATCCAAGTGTGTCTTTGTGTGAAGGCTTGGATTGGGTGAAGATCCAAGTGTGTCTTAGTGTGAAGGCTTGAATCGGGTGAAGGTTCAAGTGAATGGGAATGCTCGTTCGTGTAAAGGCTTGGATCGTGTGTCGATCTAAGTGGGACAAGAGTGCTTGTTTGTGTGGCCATGTGGGCCTTGGTGTAGATTGGTTCTAGCTAGGATTAAGACTCGTCATTCCGCTTAGTGTCGTCAAACTTGGTGTAAGCTTGTGTGCGTTTTGTTCCACCATAAAGGAGCGTGTTGATTAGTGAAGTAACTCTCGAGTGTGGTACTCGGGGAGTGGAGTAGGACGAAGAAGTGCTTCGTGCCGAACCACTATAAATCATCATGTCCGGTTTGCGTTTTCTCTTCCAATCTCTTTACTTTCTATACATGCATTATATTTAGGTTTGTGTGATTTGTTGTGTGCATGTTTGTGACATTAACTAGATAACTTAAAAACACAAACATAAGAAAACTTAATCACTCGTAATAAACTTCCCACTGGTGGCGGTCCCTTTTTACAGGGACGGTCCCCAAACATTTAAGGGACCGTCTGTGTATATAAATGACCGTCCACAATGCATCTAAAACAAGCTAAATACTTTTGCATCTCGTGTGTTGCTTATGTTTATGTGATTGCTTGTGTACTTGCAATTGAGTGATATATATTTGTTATGAGTGACATAACTACTATTGATATTTAGTCACACTTGATCAGGAATTTGATATGAAACATTTTAAGTTTTAAAGAGAAACGTATTCACCCCCACCCCCCCCCCCCTCTACGTTTCTACAATCCTCTACACGGTGCTTGAGAATCGTGAACATCTATTTCTCAAGATACAACAACGGATAACTCCATTAGTACAAACGGGTTATCAAGGCGAACTAAAAATGTGTCTTCACTCTATTACGAACGGATACACACATGGTCAAAATGAAAGGTTATACAAATGAAGAGTGAGTTGTATTTCTTGGTTTTGTGAAAATAGAGAATAACTCTCAATATATAGGATGAAAAAAAATGGTCAAATAATTATGGGTTAATTACACAGATTGGTAACGAACTTTCAGAAATTTCTAATGTTAAGTAACGAACTCTAAAAAATACTAATATAACCAACATAACGTATTGAAACCATCAAGGTTATGCAATATGTGCTAATTTTGCAACTTGTAACCGGTGACCGGTTACCATTGTACCACGTCATTTTTTATTATATTTTTTAGGGTAAAATTACTAAAATACCGTCATCTTTAACCTCCCTTTGCCTAAAGATAAATCTTTGTTAGTTACCCAAAATAAAATCCATTATCACATCAAAAATCAAACTCTTATACGAATATCAATTCCAAATCAAACTATTATCCAAATCCTCTCCTCCTTTTGAACCTCTATCCATTTCTCAATCTTACCCCTATAATCTTCCTTCCTCCACTTCACCAAATCCATAACCATCACCCCTGTGTTAAAATAACATGGCTTCTTCCCATCAAACACACTCGACAAACTCGAGTCAGACCAAAACCTCTCCGTGATCAGACAAAAGCTTCTGAATATCATCCACAACTATAATATCCAAATCAAGATAAATAACCCTTGTCACACTTTGATCTAGTATATCACCCAAGTAAATCCTGGCGTAATTCAATGGATCCTCAAGTGATTCACATATCGAATATGATATCAAACCCTTAACAACATGATTATCTAAATCTTTTTTTCAACCAATTCATAGAAACACCTCACTGACACACAAAAACATCCACCTTTACAAACCCATCAGTCAACACCGGCACCACCACTAGTTCGCCCCCGCTAACATCGACACTAAAACATCCACCCCAGGCTTGACGCTACCTGTTGGTGATGGTGACCGAGTTATGATAGACAAGGTGTGATAGACAAGGTGTGGTGGATCTATGTAGATCTAAACGAATTTTGTTTTTTTTCCTCGAGTTGTATTGAAAAATAAATGATGGGTTAACCGCCGGAGGAGTGCCGGAAGGTGGTGGTGCTCTGTCCGAAAAAAATGGTATTGTGATTATTGTTGGGAAAAACACGATATGTTGTTGGCACCCCCAAGGCCCCAATTGTTATTTTGCAGCATATATGTTTTGAGCTAAAAACTATTTTAATCACATAAGGATAATGGTGTATTGGATACAAGTGGGCCCAACAAGCTGACATGGCACCCAAAATGGTCATATAATATAACATTGCCGGTTTCAACAAGTTTTATTGGTTATATTAATATTTTTGAGAGTTCGTTACCTAACATTAGAAATTTTTAAAAGTTTGTTACCTATCTGTGTAATTAACCCAAATATTAATCTAGTTAAAAAACCATTAGTCGTTACAGATGACCAAATATTAATCTAGTTAAAAAACCATTAGTATCTTTAACGGCCGTCAATTGTCATTCAAGACTTTTGACAAACTTTACCAACACTATCTTTGCTTACATAAAAATAATCAGGCTAAATAAATTTTTACTGACGTTTATGTATCAAATAGTTTATGTTAATCGAAAGAAGTGACTTAGAGCAAAAAAATTTGATATGGCCACATCAATCTTTTCAAAATAAGGAAAGTGTTATATCAATCCGAGAGAAACTAGGACTAGCGATGAAAGTTTTGGCGAGGATAAGATATTCCGGCCAAAAGTCACTAAACAACAAAAAAAGCTCGGTTCCAGATTTTGACTTTGTCAAAAAGATAAGAAATTTTGGCCAAAAGTATTGGCAAGAACATGTTCTTGTCAAAAGGTTGACTATTGTAGACAATTTCTGACTATTTGCTATGCTATATTCATTTCTTTCTCATTTTTTCCGCCAATCTTTCAGCGAAGACATGTCTTTCAAAACGTTGATTACTTAATTATGTATTTATTTAACAGCTTAATCGTAATTAGATAAAACTAATTACGTAGTTTTGCCTTTGGCAAGGACATGAGTCACCAAAGGTAATGATCATTATATTATTTAAAAATATTAGTAATTATGTCAATGTTAATATAATTTTAATTGTAAACATTATTTAAGTTATTAAAACACATAAATTAAAATATATATTATTATATAATTTTAGTTCATTTATATATATCAAGAGATAAATCTTAGCTACTCATTTTCTAGATTAGATAACAAACCTACTTTCACCCATACTTTTCAAAAATTAACATCTCATAAACTGTTAATTATTAAGCCAAAAAATTAAGCCATCGCGACGAGCATTTAATTATCTTTCTATATACAGACACTTTGATATAATCTGGATATATTTTTTTTGGTCTTTCACGTTTTTTCTCCTTTTATTCGTTTTTGAAATTTGCATGATAAATCACATGTGATTAAACACTAATTTGAATTTTAAACATGTGTAATAAAAAGAACATATATTTTTCTGCATTATTTTAAAAGTTTCACCGTTCTTTTTCTTATATAACACATTATATTTCGAAATGCAGATTAGTCAGTTAATTCGTCAAAATTGGATAAAACACATAAAATTACATGTGATTTTTTCCACACATGATCTCATTCACATGTATTTTTTACCACATGTGATTATAAAAGTTTCACAAATAAGCTGCTATAATCTATAACTTGAATACAGTGTGTGATATATGGTTAAAAACCCGTGAATGTGTGTTTTTCATTGCAAAAAATAGGAAAAGTCTTTGATTTATAGAATCATACTTATGTTAGTTTTAGTACAGATGCTTAGTATTCAAACTTCGATATTAGTGTTAAATCACACGTGGTATGTCATGCGAATTTCAACTCCAAAAAGAAAACGTGAAAAAGTGACAAAAAAAAAAGTTTTCACACAACGACACACTTGGATCATCACCCAATCCAAGCCTTCACACAAAGACACACTTGGATCATCACCTAATCCAAGCCTTCACACACTGACTTTACTAAGTCCTAAATTAGACACCAAGAATCCACTCTCCTCACAACAAATACAAGACCTATTCTAGTTACAAGACTTCTTGGATCTTCATCTTCTTCCAAGTTCACACAAATAACTCCATCCTCGACTCACACACAAGTCGGAAATATTTACAATATTTACAAGAAGAAAATAGAGGGAAGAATAGAACCGCAACACTTGTTACGTTTGTGTGTGGACTCATACAACATCTCGATTCTTCATCTACGTCGAGAGTTCTTCTCTTGTATTGGCATGAATATTACGATATTTAATCTAAACATCCTCTTCATGTTTTGATGATGACAAAGATGTAAGTTACAACATATAAAGTTAAATGCTTAAGTTACTTGTGATCACAATTCATCTACGCATTCATACGTCAACAAGCCTCGACATCTCAACGTCTCGAGTATGCTTCAACAATCACTTAAGGTATGTATAAACAAATGTCTAATACATTTTATGATCAAAGGGAGTTTTATTTAAACACTACAAATTATATAAAATGATATAAATATTTTATATACTTAGAAAAACACTTTTGGTAATTAAAGAAAAATGTTTAATTCATAATAAATATATGAATTCAAATTTTTAGCCAAAAACAGTTAAAAATTCACTAGATAAACCTTCCCCAGAAAAGACAAGAAAAACTGTCGTTTTCGTCTGGGCGGCTCCCTTAATTTTAAGGGGGCCGGCACGCTCCATTTTTTCAGAATTGTCAGAAACTTTTGCCTATAAATACTGGTTCATTTATGCTATTTTTCCATACCTTTTGCATGAAAATTTTCAGTCCCAATCCTTTCCAAACACACTTCTAAATCCTTTGATCATAAGAATATTAGTTTTTGTTTTAACTGATTCAATCCCTCATCACTCAAAGTGTAAGAGAAGAATCCTCCCTATCAAAAAGCCAAAGATGTATTAGAGTCTAGTTAGTGTTGATGTGAAGTTGTAAGTTATGTATGTATATGTAATAAGTAGATCAAGATGATCTTACTTAGTAGTGAGTCAATGAGTGAGTAAGAAGTAGTGGGAAGAAGTAGTAGTGTGGAGAAGTCATGTAGTTGTGAAGATGTAGGTATGTGTGAATAAGTAGTGAAGTGTAGAAGAAGTTGTGAAGTAGTGAAGAAGTTGTGAAGTCGTAAAGTCATGTAGAAGTTGTGTAGTGCTTGAAGTCGTATCGTGAGATTGGTTCTAGCTACTATTAGAACTCGACATTTAGCTTAGTGTCATAAATTGATATAAGCAAAAGTTGTGTACAGTTTTCTCCGCCAAAAGGGAGCTTGTTGAGTAGTGAAGAAAACTCTCGAGTAGGTGACTCGGGGAGTGGAGTAGGGCAAGGAAGGTGTCCTTGTAGTCGAACCACTATAAATCTTCGTGTCCGGTTTGCATTTTCTTTCTCTTATCTCTTTTCATTTATTCTTGCATTTATCGCTTTACATCTATGCTTGCATATATGTCTTAGTTGTTGCTTATATTGTTGTGATGATTGATTGTGTTGTACATAGAAGTTAATATTGTGATTGTGTGTATAATTATATGATATGGTCAAATAGATTATTATTCACACTTCTCATATTAAGTTTAACTTGATAGATAATTTGATACAAAACGTTTTAAGATTTAAAAGGAAGACGTATTCACATAAAGATCGACCAAAGCTCACATATATAATTGATCATATTGATTATATGTTGTTTTCATACTAAACTCTAATTGAATGTTTTTCAAACAAACAATTGAATTAATTCTAATCAACATTTTGAAACAAACTTTTTATAAACAAAAAGAGGGGAAATCTATTCAACCCCCCCCCCCCTCTAGTTTTCCATAATTGGTACCAGAGCCACGTCGTTCTAATTTTCAAAACAAATGGTTTTAAAAATTGAGTACGATCCATGTATCAAATTATCCATTAAGGAGAATTAAATATGAAAAGTGTTTTGTTGATTAACTTGCATTAGTTTTGATGTATATACACTAATTATACTAGCTCGAAATAATATTATGCTTAAAATAAGTGTTATATGTTCGGTATCAAAATCAGAAAGTTACACACCTTTCCGAAAAGTCAGAAAACAATTTTTTACAAAAAAATGAAATTTTGAGTACCAAATGGGCGGGCCCCTTAAATACTGGGCGGTCCCCTTAATTATTTAAGGGGTCCGCCTGTCTGTTCGCAGTTTTTTTTTAGAAACTTTGGAAAACCATATAAAATTAATCGTAACTCCGTAGAAGTCATGCCACCCGGCGTTTTAAAGGTAATTGAGTCTACTTTCATTTAAAAATACTTACAAGTAACCATTACAAACTTAAATAAGTAAGAAAGTCAAAATACTATACGGTGGTAAAAAAATTTGTGTTTCGTTTTAACGTAAAACTTTTGTTTTACCTTTTCCTTCAAGTCGGGCATTCCTAGTTGATATACTTTTGAAAATTAAGTATTTATGTTTTCAAAATATTGATCTTAATTAAATTATATAATGGGGAGGAAA
This sequence comes from Artemisia argyi, assembly GCA_030686995.1. NCBI lineage: Eukaryota > Viridiplantae > Streptophyta > Magnoliopsida > Asterales > Asteraceae > Artemisia > Artemisia argyi. The sequence goes on from CM060680.1 coordinate 44,871,398, forward strand.
CTATCTTATTTTCAAATAAAATCAACATTGGTGTATATAATACACAAAACGACGACAAGTGTTTTATGTGTTATGTGAACTTCTTTGTAATTTTATTTTCTTAATTGAATATTTTAGATAATTGTTGCTATTTGAAGTTTAGATATTTTTATATCTAAGCATATGTGCCCTATTAGTTTATAGCTAGCTTTCCGGTTTATACTTAACTAGATCTTATGCTAAATTTCTTGCGTTAGGATTGTTATAATATGCTTGCATTCCATATAGGTATAGATGGCTTAATGTTACTCAAACATCTTGTAAATGAGTTAAATCTAGTCACCTAAATATTTCAAACAATTTAATCTATTCTTCACAACACACTTAAATATTTCTACAAATTAGCTTGTTTTACCTTATGTTGTTTAATAAGAGAAATTGAATCATTCTAAAACATTAGTAGTTATGTAAAAGAGAAAGTATTTTCAAAATCTAAGTGTTTTCATTATAAGTAACAATGAAGAGTCTTTCACATAAACAAAACATATATGAATCATGAAGTAATATGTCAAATTTCAATCATTCACTAACCTAACTAATAAATAATCTTAGAATTAATGGAGCACACTATCAAAATGTTTATTTGGTTTAAATTAGTATTCGTGAGGGTCAAGAAGGATCTTGATATTATATCAATTCATTATTCAAATTATGGTTGATATATTCATCAAATCTAATTGACATGTTTTTTAGTGTGGTAAAGAAATTGGATTGTTATTTGTTTAGCTTCAAGATTATATCAAAGTATAACAAAAGATATATTCTTGAATCTACATACTCAATCACACTAGATTGATATGAAATTATTTACATCCTTTGTAGATGAAAAGAATATGCATTGGATCATAACTCACACTTGTGTTGATAATGTCATATTGAATCTACTTGTCCAATAGTTGTGTTCCAAATATTAGAATAACATGTTTAACACATGCATAAAATATACAATGAAGTAGGATTGACGACTTAGATGTTTTGTCCGAAATATTCAAGCAATTTACATTGCAATGCAATGGATAAATGTGTAATATCCGAAAAACCAAACATGAGCAAACTAACAACATATGTAAACTTTGATCACACTACTTAAAATCATCACTTCAAGATAAAATATATATTTAAGAATAATACACACTATATATTCTATGTATTTTATTTTATTTGTAGCATGAATGCTTGTGTTACAAGATAATGCACTACACTTTCCTTTTTGAAATAATATAAGTTATTAGAATTGAAAAATAACTTATCACAATCCAAAAACAAGTAAAATTTATTTTTTCAAATACTAGTTAAAGTATGATATATAACATTGGCAAAAATCATAGAAAATAATATTTGTTTTAGAATATATTGTTGTCTAGTTTTGATATCATTTGAGAATCACAAACTCATTTAAGATAAATAATCTTAATGAGATTCATTTCACAAGAGATGCTAAGGTGCACTCTTAAATCTAGCACATTTATTAAATCAAGTAATATGCCATCAAAACCAAACAACCGGTAAATCATGAACAAAAGATTAAAACTTTTTGTTTACTCTTATCTAAACATTCAACACGTCTTTATTGGGATCGTGAATAAAATATATCATCTAGATTTACCTTCATAAAAACATGACGTTTGAGTCACATTAAGCCAAGCATTAGTGAACCAAGCAAACTTCATATTTGGTACTCTTCGATAGGTAAATTTCGGAATTTAATTTCTTCTAAAAAGAGAATGACTACTGGAGAACCTATTGTCTAGAAACTCAATTTAACCTAACGGTTGAATTGCTTCTATGTGAGAAGTTGGGTGTGTGTAACCCGTAAAAATGGTCGTGTTTAGCCTTGATTGAGCACCACTAGTAATAGTCTCATACTCATTCTCTAACTTGATTAAATTGCTATTCCTAAATATACCTAACGCTAAGCTTACTTTTATGAACTTTGCTTCTCATTAGACGTTTTCATTCCTAGATTTATGGCATATCGCATATATGTTGTTTCTAGATGTTTATTTGCTCCTATGTGATTTGATTGTATGCCGTTACATGCTTAACTCTATATGTCTCATTCATCTAGGTATATATTTCTTGCCATTAGATCTTACACCCTTATTGCATGAGAACCTTAATGTCACAATCCGATAGGTCATAATAGTCTCAAAATTGTCTTAGGTGTTCTAGAGTCTCCATGCATAGTCACTCCCTCATTCATCATCTTGTTTCCTTCCAAAAAATCCACTCCGTTGTTAAGAGATAGTTAGATTGTAATCTAATACCTCTCTTAGTTGATGTGACTACTTAAATATTTCATCTGAAATGTTTAAGTATTATTAATTAGCAAAATGCAAATTAAAATGTCACTCATTATTCATGTCCACTTGTTGAGTCATGACTCTATTATTATGTAGATGTCAAACACCTTCCGTCCACCTTTAGGATAACCTCCTTGTATGTTATCCTTCATCCTTTATGTCATTGTCAAGATTATCGTTTTCATGTTGGTTTGTCTTTATTTGTGTCACACTCTATATCCGGATGAGCATGAATTTAATGGGAAGGGAAATCACACTCACTCACATATATCCTTCTACCTCACACCCAAAACCGAGTCATCCTTTGTACTACCAATCTTGAGTCATCCACCATTTCCATGCCCTCAGAGAAACCAAGAATCAATATCATACCTCCTAAACCACTCCTCATTAATTTAACACAAGATAACACCAACACTCTGTCACCACCACCTCAATGCTCATCTCCTAGTGCTCCTAATGCACCTTCCAAAACACCATCAACTCATGGAACCTCTACCTCCTCCATATCATCATCATCATCATCATCATCAATCAATGACTATATCAACACCCACTTGTCACCTCCACCAAGAACCACCATCTCCAACAAAAACTTGTCATCATACAACCAAAACAACTCTTCATTGACCTTACTAATGAAGATGACACCACTTCATTCATCAATGGATATATCAACTCCCAATTGTCTCCACCACCAAAAGTATCACCACCACCTCCTACCCAAGAAATTCCTTCCTTGAACATCACTCTTTTGATTACACCTATTTATCTCCACTTGATCCTCATTTCCTATCTTCACAAGAAGATTCAACCATGTAACCATTCCCTACATTCTACTAAGTGCGTCATCACCACCAAAACTTAAATCCTTGAAAGTCAAGTGAATTTCATTATGAAATGCTTCCTTTCCATTTTCTAGCAAGCGAAGAACACAATGAAGAAATCCAAGCTTCAAGTGTTGTCGAGTCATCATCACCTCATTTCACATATCCACATTCGGTCGTCAACCAACAAAACACCTAAAAAATCCCATGATTCCCTATCATCCACCTTTGTCAAACGATGTATTAATCTAAACCATAATTGTCAACCCTTTGTCATCACCTTCCCTTTACATTCACGCTCATCCCTCCTCATTTTTCTACGTTTTTTTTAAAAGAACGTATCATTCTCATCTTCATTTCCCTTTAACTCTTTTAGAGTATACATTTTTTTTTTTTTGCATCTTTCGGTCGAATCTTTGCATTAGGTCCTAATCATTGTCATGTCTTAAGCGTTGGTCATATTATTCTTTTCGGGAATTTAGGTTGTTGTTTTTAAAACAATAATTGCATGTGTCATAGTTTTTTTGTCCATATACCTTAGACATCCATATCTTGTTCCCCAATAAGTGTCATGCATATATCTATCATCATCATTAAGTTTATGTGCATTCTTTTTCAACTAACTTTACCTTGTAGCACTCTTCCGTTACTTGATTTCTAGATGCCTCAAATAAGGGGGAGCATACACCTAGGGGGAGCATACACCAAGGGGGAGCATTGGTGATGTGTATTACATCCCTATCTATATATATTTTTTGTTGCAGGAAACTAACCCTTGATGCAGGTTATAAGTTTTCAATTTATTTGATCCATGGATTCGAAAGAGTCATTTTTTTAGAGGTTGATATGATCAAGGCTTCACTTACGATGATACAAGCTCGCCTCTTTATTTCAAGAATTGAAGTTTAGTTGAAGTCTTGTCTAGGAGTCCACCTTTTTGCTTTGACAAAAGGGGGAGAAGAAGTGTAAACAAGTAACTTATACATTCTAATATAAGTTATAGTTTACATAGTTCATCATCATCAAAAATGGGGAAATTGTTGGCATGAATATTGCGATATTTAATCTAAACATCCTCTTCATGTTTTGATGATGACAAAGATGTAAGTTACAACATATAACGTAAAATGCTTAAGTTAATTGTGATCACAATTCATCTATGCATTCATACGTCAACAAGCCTCGACATCTCAACGTCTCGAGTATGCTTCAACAATCACTTAAGGTATGTATAAACAAATGTCTAATACATTTTATGATCAAATGGAGTTTTATTTAAACACTACAAATTATATAAAATGATATAAATATTTTATATACTTAGAAAAACACTTTTGGTAATTAAAGGAAAATGTTTGATTCATAATAAATATATGAATTCAAATTTTTATATACTTAGAAAAACACTTTTCGTAAAGTCGTGTAGAAGTTGTGTAGTGATCGAAGTCGTGTCAAGAGATTAGTTCTAGCTACTATTAGAACTCGACATTTAGCTTAGTGTCGTAAATTGATATAAGCAAATGTTGTGTACGGTTTTCTCCGCCAAAAGGGAGCTTGTTAAGTAGTGAAGAAAAGTCTCGAGTAGGTGACTCGAGGAGTGGAGTAGGGCAAGGAAGGTGTCCTTGTAGCCGAACAACTATAAATCTTCGTGTCCGGTTTGCATTTCCTTCCTCTTATCTCTTTTCATTTATTCTTGCATTTATTGCTTTACATCTATGCTTGCCTATATGTCTTAGTTGTTGCTTATATTGTTGTGATGATTGATTGTGTTGTACATAGAAGTTAGTATTGTAATTGTGCGTATAATTATATGATATGGTCAAATAGATTATTATTCACACTTCTCATATTAAGTTTAACTTGATAGATAATTTGATACAAAACGTTTTAAGATTTAAAAAAAAAACGTATTCACATAAAGATCGATCAAAGCTCACATATATAATTGATCATATTGATTATATGTTGTTTTCATATTAAACTCTAATTGAAGGATTTTCAAAAAAACAATTGAACTAATTCTAATCAACATTTTGAAACAAACTTTTTATAAACAAAAAGAGGGGAAAACTACTCAACCCCCCATTCTAGTTTTCCACATCTTGCACTTTGATATGAAGAGAAAATCACTTATAAACATATATCGACATGTTATAGTGATCAAAGAAGAAACAAAAGAGAAACAGAAAGTTTTTGTGCCCATAGGAATTATTTTCTGAGATGGAATTGTTCAGTATTTATACACGAGAGGAAAAGGAGGTGGCGGTCCCTTAAACATGTGACGGTCCTTTATCACTAAGGGACTGCCGGTCCATTTAAGGGACCGTCCCGACAAGACGCTCTTCTTTTTGTCCTGACGTGGGGAAAACTTATCTGGTGAAAGCTTAACTGTTTTGGGGGGAAATGTAGCTATTACACATTTGAATTTTGAATATATTTTCTTAATAAAACATTTCTTTAAAAACACAAAAATACTTTTGTGAAAAATGTTGTGTCAAACTTAAAAAATGTAAGTTTAGGAAAAAATAAAATTCTTTGATCACTTTACTAATGTCGGTATAACGTTTGTTCATACCTTAAGTGACGTTGTAGTAGCTACATGGAAGAAACGAGTTTCCTCGACTAAAAACTTATTAATCGTAACTTTACGTAACATGTCTTTATATTTTGTGATTATCAAAACACAAGAAGAACGAATAATGTGAAAAACGTTTTTGACATTATTTGTATTAACAAAAGCTTCAAGTTCAAACAAACAACTACGACTGCCTGTTCTTTCCGATGCCATTGATCCTGATCTGAATCTTCTTCAACCTGGGACAAAATATAAAAGGGTTTTAATAAAGTCATCCCCAATTCAATTTTGTCAAGTTTGTAAATGGTTACAGCCTACTATTTGTAGCGTTTGTTTGGTCGTTTTGCTATCTATTGTCATTTTATTTGATGTGTCGAAGCTGGTTCTGATCAGTTGTACTTATTATGTTGATATAAATAAATGACTAAAAACGTTATTCATATCTTTCGATATCTCTATGTTTTGATAATCACAAAACGAAAACACATTAAACCAAAGATCATGACGTAAACAAGTATTTAGTAGTAAATAATCACTTTCACCATCTAATCACTTAAGGTATGAATAAACATAGTGTTTAATGCATTATAAGATCAAAGGGATATTATTACAAAGTTTATTTTAATATATAAACTTATTATATATTTTTGAAAAACACTTTTGGTAATAAAGAAAAATGTTTTAACCATACTAAATATATGATTTCAAATTTTTAACCAAAATCGGTTAGTTTTTCACCAAATAAACTTTCCCCACTAAAAGATAAGTTTTCTGGCCGTTACAGTTGGGCTGCCCCCTTAATTATAAGGGCGGTCCCCTTAATTTTAAGGGAGCTGGCCTTGATTTAAGGGGGCCGGCCACGCTCCTCTGTCAGAACTTGTTGCCTATAAATACCACCTTAAATCTGGAATTTTCCTCACCTTTTTGCACTAAAAACTTTCTGATTCAAATCTCCATTTCAATCTTAAAAGTCCTTTGATCATATAATTCATAAACCTTTGTTTCCAAGTGATCCAAAGCCTCATTCATTCAAGTGCAAAGAGAAGAATACTTCTATTCATCAAGACTAGGAGTATTACAACTTAGTATCATCTTGCTATCTAAGTTGCTTGTTTATTTCATCTTGTATATCATTCATTCTTTAGTGAATATAGTGTATACATTGGTTAGTTAGATTTAGATATAGGATCTAGATTTATTGAAGGTGTGAAGTAGTACTAGAAGTGAAGAAGTAGTGGTGAATAGGATTGGTGATAGAAGAAATAAGTAGTGGTAGTATATTGAAGTGGAGATAGTTGTGAAGACAAAGAAGTTGAAGCTTTGAAGTTAAGAAGACCTTGAAGCCTAGAAGTTGTGAAGTAGTATATATTTTGGAGTAGTGGTTAGGACTTAGTAGTGAAGGTGTAAAGAAACAAGTGGCGTGAAGAAAAAGGGTTAGCGAAGTAGTAAGTTGTGAAGAAGCTAGGAGCGAAGTAGTAAGTTATGAAGAAGCTAGGAGCGAAGTAGAAAGTTGTGAAGAAGCTAGGAGTGAAGTAGAAAGGTGTGAGGAAGAATTGGTGTGACGTAGATTGGTGTGAAGAAGTCGTGTAGAAGTTGTGATTGTGTTGTGACAAATTTGTGGTGTGTAATTTGGTGTGTAAGGTTTTCTCCGCCATAAGGGAGGCTTTTGATCTAGTGAAGAAAACTCTCAAGTAGGTGACTCGGGGAGTGGAGTAGGGCAAGGAAGGTGTCCTTGTAGCCGAACCACTATAAATCATTTGTCTCTCGGTTTGATCTTTCCATCTTTCACTTTTTGATTACTTACTTACTAGCATTCCATACATAATTATTATTGCTTGTGTTGTGCACATATTGATTTCACATAAAGATCAAACTAAAATTCATTCATAACATTAATCTTTCAAAAACAAACCAAATACACAAACTTATATTAAAACACTTATACATATATATATATATATATATATGATATATGAAATTATAAATTCTTTCCCAACATTAAACATAAGTAGTGTTTATACAAAATCATAAATACACTAGTATCGATACTTTCGCATTAAAGAGTTTTGAAATTGTACATTATACATAAGTAGTCTTTATACAAAATCGTAAATAAAACTTGTATCTATATTTTTGCATTAAAGAGTTTTGAAATTTTCATCTAAACTTTAGAAGCTAACTTTTACAAAACAAATAAAACGAAAAAGATGTAAAACTATTCAACCCCCCCCCCCCCTTCTAGTTTCCCACAATTGGTATCATGAGCCACGTCTAGCAAGATTTTTAAAATATATTGTATTTTAAAACTTGTAACGATCTATGGAATTTGAAAAATATCTAGAAGGGGAATTTACGAAAAAACCACTATTATTTGAAAATGATCATTTTCTTGAATGGAAAAATAAATTTAAAAATTATGTGAAATCAATAGATATTGATCTTTGGCATATCATTTCAATTGTTGATCTTAAACCAAGCAAAATGGATTTTGAAAATCAATATAATAATCTTCAAATCAAAATTGATAAAAATACTAAAGCCAAATTACTTATTTTCAAAACTCTACCAAGAGTTGAATATGAAAGATTATTTCTTTGTAAAACGGTAAGTGATATTTGGAAATATCTTTTAAAGTTTCACCAAGAGAAATGTAAAACCAAAGATGATAAACTTGATGTTGCACAAGAAATAGTTACTCTATAAAATTTAATAGATAAATATTTAGTTGAAATAAACACATGTACCACTAGTTCAAATGTGATCATTGAAGGTATCAACAACAAAGAATACATGAGCCAAATCCAAAGAAAGAGTGTTAATAAATCATTGTGCAACAAGTACGAAGAAGACGACGATAATACGGCTTGTGAGAATATTTAAACAAATGTGAATACAAGTATTGATGGCAAGGACTACATGCTTCTAGATCTAAGCGAAACTACAAATAAAACATGGAGCGACACGGAAGATGGAATTGAACATATAGCATGTGAAGATTATACAACTACTAATAAGGTACAATCCGAAACCGAACATTTTTGCTATGATCAATTTATATTAGAATTTTCAAAATTGAAAAAAAACTTCAAACATTTTTGTAACATTGACTCAAAAATGATTCCTAAAAATAAATCTTCAACATTCATTGAAAACAATTTTGAAAAGGAAATAATTTTAGAAGATAAAATGTCTAGACTTGAAAGCAATATTGAAATTGATCTTAAATGTAAATATTGTCAAGACTATAAACATGAAATTAAAATGGAAAATGAAAAAGCAAAAATATTAGCAAAATTTGAAAATAGCTCTAGATCTTTAAAATATTTACTTAACATTCAAAAGTCATTTTATGATAAAACCGGCTTAGGATTTACCGCAAATGATCCTTCAACAAATGTATCAAAACAAATAAAATTTGTTAAACCTAGTGGAGAAATTTAGAACTAATATTATTTACACTCATTATTTATTACTCTAGTCAAGAAAGTCATTGTTTGTTGATTAAAACAAACTATTGATGAATTCTTGTACTTCTCGACAACATCCTCATCATGTGCATTTAAATGCAATGGATGTTCTCAACTAACCAACTCGGACCCACGAGAATCTGGGTACCAAGCTCTTTATCATGTTTATGTAATTAACGAACGAAGAGACTTTTACGTTTTGGATTGCTCACCTTGCTCTCTTACTTTTGACGACTATTGGTTCCTATCACTATGTTTCACATTTTGCACATGATATGCCTATGACGTTGTTGCGGTCATTTATTGTCTCGGCATTTTGTTCTTCACTTTTGGAGTATTGGTTTTATGGTGTGTCCGTTACTATTTCAAGACGAAGGTTTCAAAGCACAACTATTCTTAGTCTTCACGACTTGTGATGATTGGTGTGATCGATTAAGCACTTCGGATCAAGCTCCCTTGATTTCTATTGCGTTGGAATTTTACTTTGCTACTTCGACATGTTTTGGGCAAACTTTCAAGATGTCTTCCATCACTCTCATGCCCACTCTTTAAGAAAAGTTGGACCTGAGGTAAGTTTTCTTTTCAAAAACTTGTCAATATTACATTACATTAAAGTATGCTTTAATTAGTATATGAATATGATTTAATTTATAAGTTGTCATGCTTTTAGATCATTAATACTAATATATGCATATATGATATTAGGATAATTAACCCTCTTGTTGTTAAGTCTATTATCATTTTTCTTAGTCTTCATTTATATTGAAAATCTTCTATGATCTATAGTAGAATACTTACCATTTAAGCTATATGATCTTACTAGTTGCATTAATAGATGTATTATAATTAAGACTTGTTAGTAACTTAATATTATGATGTTCTTTGTATACATCTATATATATATATATATATATATATATATATATATATATATATATATATATATATATATATATATATATATATATATATATATATATATATACATGTCTATCTTGTATCCATAGATGATTTACTTTGTCCATCTCTATCTCATTGCATTTAGATCATAAATATCTACCATCTCTCTTCCATATCTTCAGTTGCCATTAGAGATGATTATATGTGACAATGGGCTTAATTGATTCTCTTGAGTATGATAAGTTTTCATTTCAAATCCTTTACTTGCAATTTCTTGATTATCAATATCAAAACATCTTGTTTAAAACCTCTCTCTTTGAATAAAATTCTTTCAAATATCTATATTATTTATTTTAAACAACATGTTTAACTATCAGCTACCATAACTTTATCTTAATCAAAATCAAGATTGAAAATTTTTTTTCTCATGATATGAAACAAAACTCAATTTATTTTATTGTAATACACACTTGAATTTATTTCAAAACATTGTTGAATAAAACTAAAAACGTTTTGCTTAAAACATATTTGATTATCTCACATGTGTCTTACACTTCTGTGGAAATGACATTCACAATTTAATCAAATCGTTTCATGAGAATCATGGTTTGCCCATATGGATCTTGTTTGTAACAAGTCTTGAAGTTCATACAATCATATCTTCCTACTTGTTACTTGTAAGCAATCCTCAATATGTTTGCACTATCCTACATGTTATCATCTTCATATAGTTGCATATTTAACTAATTTGCTTTATTGCTTCCTTAGTTGCATATCTTAATTGATAAATTAGTAGATAGCATGATTATCTGAAATTAATTGTCTACTTTACTTATTTCTATATCACTCTCTACATTCATGAATAGTATGCCCTATATTGCCTCAAAGAGTTGAACTTACTTGAATCCAAATCCAAAAACACAACCTTTTTGAAAATTTTCTGCCAAAAACCCATTTCTGACATTCTGGGAATCACCAGATGGGTGGCCCCCTTAATTATATAAGGCGGCCCCCTTAATTTTAAGGGGACCGGCCCCTAATTAAGGGGACCGGCCATCTGATGGTCGGGGATACTGTTTTCTTTATCACCTTTTGACCAATTTTACCCTATACTTTCCAAAATTCACAAACATATTTTGTCCCATACTATCCCTTAAAATTTACCTTCCTAAACCACATTTCTCATACACTATAAATACCCTCTTTACATCATTAATGCCATCACACCCAAACATGTCATCTCCCAACAACCAAAAACCAAAGATTTCAAGAACCGCAAGGATCTCCGTCAAACCCGTTTGGAGGAGGAAACTTGATTCTTGTCATAACTCAAGTGATGTTGTTCCAAGTCAACCAACAACTAAACCTCAAACCCACACTAATGACTCATCTCACAACCTATCATCCACTCATGCCCTCATTAATGCTTCTTCTTATGATGAGCATACTCAATCCCAAAACAACAATCCCAATCTCTCAATCAATACTTCACATGTTGCTCATTCAACAAAAATACCACCCACTCATGAAGAACCTCTTCCACCCATTTCATGTTTTCATGACTACCCAAGCTCAACCATGTCTCCACCACCAAGAGTACCACCACCACATCCTACAACTTCACATGTCATTCCTATGTTGCATGTTCAAACCTTCACCCAAGACAACTATCATGCTCCACCACCATCACCTTCCTCTGAACACTTGAAGTTCGTTGAGGAGCTAAAAGAGGCTCATGAGCTTAGTGCTCTTTACCATTACATCTTGCTCAACGCAATTTGGATCCACCACAATCAAGCTCACCATCATCACCACATAACATCAACCAAATTGAGAAGCATGTTAACAATTGCCCTTGTTGCATCTTCCTTCAACAACAAACCATTGCATTGAATGAACACTTCACTTGGATTGAGTATCTTCTTACTAGATCTCAACAAACATCATCACTTGAACAACATCAAAACCCTCAATCAACAAACCCAACTTCAAATCCACCACCTACAAGCTCCACATCTCTAAACTCACCAACATCCATGCAACCAAAAGTTTACCTCCACTAAACCACCAAGCATTTTATATGCTTATGTTTCTCATTTTCAAATAAAACTCCGCAACCATTTTGGGATTCAAGAAAGTTTGGTGACACTCCTTGTTGCCACATTAGGATGCTCTACTTAGTTTAGAATTCTATCTTTATGGACTATGTAACAATGATTATGGGTTGACATAATCATTTTCTATTAATGAATGATTTAATTTGTGTTTCTAATTCTCTTTTGCCATGCTTATTATTAGTTGGTATTATGCTATATGTGTTTGCTTGTGTCATGCTTGTGCTTCTAATATTTTTCTTGCAAGAATTTCAATTCTCGAACCCTTGGTGCCCTCAAACGAGGGGGAGCTTACATCAAGCGGGAGCTTTCCTCTTATTGGCTTAAACCTTTTTTATTTTACAAAAAGGGGGAGAAGTGAATATAAACTTACTTAATACTTGTCTAAAAATTAATTTTTGGATTTAATAAGTTTAGGTTTTGTAATCATCAAAAAGGGGGAGATTGTTGATATAAATAAATGACTAAAAACGTTATTCATATCTTTCGATATCTCTATGTTTTGATAATCATAAAACGAAAACACATTAAACCAAAGATCATGACGTAAACAAGTATTTAGTAGTAAATAATCACTTTCACCATCTAATCACTTAAGGTATGAATAAACATAGTGTTTAATGCATTATAAGATCAAAGGGATATTATTACAAAGTTTATTTTAATATATAAACTTATTATATATTTTTGAAAAACACTTTTGGTAATAAAGAAAAATGTTTTAACCATACTAAATATATGATTTCAAATTTTTAACCAAAATCAGTTAGTTTTTCACCAAATAAACTTTCCCCACTAAAAGACAAGTTTTCTGGCCATTACAGTTGGGCGGCCCCCTTAATTATAAGGGCGGTCCCCTTAATTTTAAGGGGGCCGGCCTTGATTTAAGGGGGTCGGTCACGCTCCTCTGTCAGAACTTGTTGCCTATAAATACCACCTTAAATCTAGAATTTTCTTCACCTTTTTGCACTAAAAACTTTCTGATTCAAATCTCCAATTCAATCTTAAAAGTCCTTTGATCATATAATTCATAAGCCTTTGTTTCCAAGTGATCCAAAGCCTCATTCATTCAACTGCAAAGAGAAGAATACTTCTATTCATCAAGACTAGGAGTATTACAACTTAGTATCATCTTGCTATCTAAGTTGCTTGTTTATTTCATCTTGTATATCATTCATTCTTTGGTGAATATAGTGTATACATTGGTTAGTTAGATTTAGATATAGGATCTAGATTTATTGAAGGTGTGAAGTAGTACTAAAAGTGAAGAAGTAGTGGTGAATAGGATTGGTGATAGAAGAAATAAGTCGTGGTAGTATATTGAAGTGGAGATAGTTGTGAAGACAAAGAAGTTGAAGCTTTGAAGTTAAGAAGACCTTGAAGCCTAGAAGTTCTGAAGTACTATATATTTTGGAGTAGTAGTTAGGACTTAGTAGTGAAGGTGTAAAGAAACAAGTGGCGTGAAGAAAAAGGGTTAGCGAAGTAGTAAGTTGTGAAGAAGCTAGGAGCGAAGTAGTAAGTTGTGAAGAAGCTAGGAGCGAAGTAGAAAGTTATGAAGAAGCTAGGAGTGAAGTAGAAAGGTGTGAGGAAGAATTGGTGTGACGTAGATTGGTGTGAAGAAGTCGTGTAGAAGTTGTGATTGTGTTGTGACAAAGTTGTGGTGTATAATTTGGTGTGTAAGGTTTTCTCCACCATAAGGGAGGCTTTTGATCTAGTGAAGAAAACTCTCGAGTAGATGACTCGGGGAGTGGAGTAGGGCAAGGAAGGTGTCCTTGTAGCCGAACCACTATAAATCCTTTGTCTCTCGGTTTGATCTTTCAATCTCTCACTTTTTGATTACTTACTTACTAGCATTCCATACATAATTATTATTGCTTGTGTTGTGCACATATTGATTTCACATAAATATCAAACTAAAATTCATTCATAACATTAATCTTTCAAAAACAAACCAAGTACACAAACTTATATTAAAACACTTATACATGTATATATGCTTATATATATGATATATGAAATTATAAATTCTTTCCCAACATTAAACATAAGTAGTGTTTATACAAAATCGTAAATACACTAGTATCGACACTTTGGCATTAAAGAGTTTTGAAATTGTACATTATACATAAGTAGTGTTTATACAAAATCGTAAATAAAACTTGTATCTATATTTTTGCATTAAAGAGTTTTGAAATTTTCATCTAATCTTTAGAAGCTAACTTTTACAAAACAAACAAAACGAAAAAGACGTAAAACTATTCAACCCCTCTTCTAGTTTTCCACATATTAGTTGATAGGTGTGTCTATTAGTATGTGAAACTCGTAGATGTTACTTGTAATCGTAACTATGTTACTTAATGTCGTAATGTAAAGTGAACATATGATTTTATTATATTTTCATCAGTTATATTATTTGTTCATCAGTAATATTATATGAATTTTTATTCATCAAAAAACAATTTACCAAGTACGTTCATCAGTGATTTGTTTATTTATCAACATAATATGTTTGTTCATCAATGTTTTTATTCATCAAAAAAGCATTGTATCAAATGCTCAGAACTCAAAAAGCCATGAAAATATGTAATGACACTAATTGAGTTTTTGGTGTAGTCACTTGTAACTGTTTTTTTTTTTTTTTTTTTTTTTTTGGGGGGGGGGGGGGGGGATGATAAAGAATAACATACCAACTGAAATCAAAACCTAATATTCCAAAAACAAAACCTGAAGTTTCAGTTAAACCTAAAATAAACTGATGCACGGATGTTTATTAATAAATATTGATGAACAAAATAAAATTAACAAAAACATCACTTTTTGAATTTTACATTAATAAAATGATTAATAATGAATAGTGGTACAAAAATTAATGCATTTGACGCAATTTTAACACTAAAAATCTAAGTTAAACATTTCATCAAACACTTTGTGTACAATAAATATGACTAAAACGCTATTTTTAACTTGTGATATCTCACTCATATCGTTTCGGATTTGATGATTCAAATTTCTAGGTAAAGAGTGAACGGAAATCTATAACTTTCATGTTGTAAGTTTTTCACGATTTGGCATTTATAAGGGTAAAAAGTAGGGCCCAAAATGCCAAAAAATCAAGAATTCGTGTGTAGTATAGGAGATTTAATAATTGCCATAAATATATTTTTTAAAATTTCAAGAATTCGTGCGATGTATAGATTCAATCGTGTGTAGTATAGAAGCTTCAATAGTTGTCATAAATAGTTTTCTTAAATTATAAAAAATTAAGAATGAGCGTAAAACCTTTATAGATAGTATAGGTAATGAGAACAAAGCTCAAATGTTTTATCAACGGCTGATGGATTCTAAAGTTAAAGCTTTTAATCGGTATCCTTAGTGATATGCACGAATACTATCTATCGCTTTGGTATTATTAGTCAAATGTTGGATATAGATAATAATGTATCTTTGGTCAATATATGAATATATGAGTCCTGATATCCTGTATAGTTTGTTATCAGTTGTTAAGTGGTCAATAAGGTTTCCACATGTATAGGGAGTTCCCTGTGTATATATATATCTATCCACTATCAATGATAAAGGCATCGAGATTTCTTAAATTACATGGCCACGTATCTTATTAACATCCTCCCAACTAAACTTCTCTCTAATAACTCTCCAACCCAAATCCTTTATCAACGAAATCCCTCGTATGATCACCTACGCGTTTTCGGATGCCTATGTTACCCATTACTTCCCTCTACCACTATCCATAAACTCCAATCCCGTTTTACACCTTGTGTTTTTTATCGAATACCCTCCTAATCACCGTGGGTATAAGTGTTACAACTTACAAACAAAAACGATTATGATTTCTCGTCATGTTATATTTGATGAAACATGATTTTCTTTCGCACAAACTATACCTACTAAACCAGAAAACAATAAATTCTTACATGATAGTAGTCTTCACCCATCTTTCCTCCATTCAAATGAATCACCTGTTGTTTCCATCCCTAACCCAAGTCAACCCTCACCATCTCGAATGAACAGCCCCCTTCATGCTCAACATACTCCTCCCCCACTCGCAATCTACATAGTACTACCCCAGTTTCTCCTAGTTTTGGTCCCTCTTCTTCTCAGCCCACGAGATCAGCCCAAACTCTTCAATCTCACACCGAAAGTAGACCCTCTCAAACTCGAGCCACATCTCAATCCTCTCTAATACATTCTCCAGTAACTCGCTCTACATCACGGCCAATTCCAGCATCTACAAATGCTCGTACCATCATCACTCGTAGCATGTCAGGTATCCACAAACCAAAAGCTCCATTTAATCTTTCTGTTTCAGTCACCCCATCTCCTCTTCCTACTAACCCAAAAATGTCCCTCTTAGACCCTAACTGGAAGCATGCCATGAATGATGAATTCAATGCACTTATCGAGAATAAGACGTGGGAACTTGTACCACGCAAACCTAATATGCATATTATTTGCTCCATGTGGATATTTAAATATAAAATGAAATCTGATGGTTCTTTTGAGCAGTATAAAGCTCGTTTTGTTGGTGATGGCAGGTCACAACAGGTGGGTGTTGATTGTACTGAAACGTTTAGCCCGGTTGTCAAACTGGCCACTATACGGGATGTTCTTAGCTTGGCTCTATCTAAATCATGGTCTATTCATCAACTAGACGTAAAAAATTCCTTCTTGCATGGAAATTTAAGTGAAACAGTCTACATGCACCAACCAATGGGTGTTTCCGGGATCCCGTTTATCCCGATAACGTATGTCGACTCAAGAAGTCTCTTTACGGCCTCAAACAAGCTCCGTGAGCATGGTACCAAAGGTTTTGCAGATTATGTTTCGTCTATTGGGTTCGTTCATGGCCGGTCGGATCATTCCTTATTCATATATAAGAATGGTCGGGATAATGCTTATCTTTTGCTTTATGTTGATGATATCATACTAACCGCTTCTTCATATTCGCTTCGTCAATATATCATGAAAGTTCTGGCAGCTGAGTTTGCAATGAAAGACCTTGGTCCCTAAGTTATTTTTTGGTTATTGTTGTTTCCCATACCACAGATGGGTTGTTTCTTAATCAAACCAAGTATGCTCGTGAAATTTTGGAACGTGCAGGTATGGCCACTTGTAAACCATCTCACACACCTGTTGACACAAAGGTTAAACTAAGTTCTGTAGTTGGTTCTCCTATTTCGGATCCAACACATTTTCGTAGTCTAGCCGAGGCTTTACAATACCTCACTTTTACTCATCCGGACATATCGTATGCGGTTCAACAAATCTGCCTCCATATGCATGATCCTCACGATGGTCAAATGGCTGCCATGAAGCGCATTCTACGATATATATATATATATATATATATATATATATATATATATATATATATATATATATATATGGGAAAATGTTAGCTACAATTAATTGTAGCTAGTTGGCTACAATT